>JAREIS010000305.1:600000-915000 GCA_030060385.1 Muscicapa striata striata | reverse complement strand
AGGATTTTTACCTATTATGGTCTCTTTCAAATACATTGCATCTTGATCTTTAGTTATTTAGCTAGAAAAAATGTGTGTGTATTATCCTGCACTTTCTTGTGTACTTTCTTATATTTGTGAAATGTATGTTCTTCACAAAAGAGCCAGTACAATATTCCACAAATCTTATGTACTCCAGATGCCACCTATAGATATGTATGGAGTCATAAGCATAGCACTTGGGGATTTAAAAACTCTAATAACCGTGTTATTATTTTATTTATGTCATTTAGTCCATTTTGAAAGAGGTTTCTTATTGATTTTTGTAATTCATATGTATATGATAATCATATAGATGTATCATATGTATATGATAATTTCTTGTATTTTGAATTATGACAGAAGATGCTGCATTCTTCCGATCAGACCCATGATGAGGTTAATTTTTTTTATAAGTATCCTGCATAAAATAGGAGTCTAGCACACAGCTGGAGAATAAGAGTGTAGCTTAAAAGTTTTTAACTGGAATACTGGTAAATATCCATCGCTTCTACTGGGGAGAAAGGGACAAGTGGTGCAGCCATAGTAAAATATTTATTTTTACTTCTAACATTTCCTGAGCATGCAGGATTTAATTTAAAGCAATTGATATGACAAGTCAATTATAAACATCCTATTTATGTTCTCAGCTAAAAAATACAATTTAGGGGAAAACATGTGAAACCGGAGTTATTAACCTATAGTTAACTTTATGGCCTTGTATGCAGGCCATGCAGTTTCTCTAACTGTGGGTCACGTCTTACCAGAGAGCCTTCAGAGGATCTACTGTATCTCATCTCATTAGTAGCTCTCTTTGTCAGGATGGCACTTGGTTTTCTTCCATACCTCTCAACGGGAAGTAATTCCTCAAGCAGACAAATCAGGAGCTTGTGCCCGTGTCTTCATCCCAGCTTCTTCTGTCAGAGTCTGGGCAGCTTCGCCTCAGTGTCTGACTGAGAGAGGAATCTGGAAACAAAAATGATGAGTCAACACCATATGACCTGCCAGCTTGCCATGGGCCACCAAGTGGTCTGTAAAGCCAAGTCGGAAGGAAGCATGGTAGCTGGAAAAGCCCTGAAGAGCTGTTGATGATAATCTTGGGGTTTTGCAAATTCTGCCTTAGGTGTTGGGACATACCAGAAAGATAAGAATTATGAAATGCTGCCAGCTTTCAGAATTGTTCTGAAAAGTCTTTTGATATTTGGGTTTTCTGAAAATGCAGGCTTTAGGAACAAGGAAAACATTTGGGCATGTGTAGCAAAAAGATCCTGAAAACTTAACATAGAGGACAAGAACCACAAATGAATTGGTTTAATAATTAACACTCTTTTTTAGTCACATCTCGTTCTTAATTTTGTAGTGCTTGGGGTTGTAATACTGGAGAACCTCAGGCAAATAAAGGTCTCTGCTGAACTTATTTCTCAGCAGTTGAAGCAGGGTACTGTTTGTACATTTGTGTCAGGAAGGGCTTACACTGAATGACCCTAACAACTGTTTGGAGGATCATAGTCCCCATCAGTGTGGGAGTGCATTTGGTATTGGGATTTTCAGTGTTGTTTCTATGTGTGCCAAGACCACGCAAGATAAATTAAACAACTCAGAGTCTCCCATCATGACTTAGTCATTTGCCTTGAAATTAAATTCAAGAAGAAGGTAGAGCATGGTTTGCTCAACCCTGTTGTGTCTGCTGAGGACGAGACCATCTTTTCCTTCTCCACTGTTCTTGGCCTGGTTCTTTATTAAGATTTACTAGGAAGAAAGCACTGTCTCTTCCTTCTCATCCTTCTCCAGCAGAGAACTGGGGGTATTTTTTCCAGTGGAGAAACTCTTTGCCACCTGGCAGCTCTTCATTCTTGTGAGTTTGAGAGTCTTTTTTGTTGCTTAGCCAGGAGGGATTTTTTTCAGGCAGCAGCTTGAACATTATTCTGTATCATTCGTTTCAAATCATACATTCATTTCACAGAAGAAGATTTTCATATCTTTTTCCCATGTATCAAAACATTTGTTTTAATGTTCCACCTGTCTTGTTGGGAATTTTTGTTACTATGGGCTAGTGATAAGGCCAGAAAGATACAGTGACTAACCCTTGGAAACTGCAGGCTTTGATAAATGTGGAAGAAATAACACAGTTTCACCAAAAGAGAAGCAACTGTAAGTATAAATAATATATGTTCTTGGTTAGATCCCAGCTCATGGCATTGTTTGACTTTGTTAGATATTTTACTTACATTTTAGAGAAAGTTTCTAGCACTTAGGATTGCAAATAAAAGGTTGAAAATGATGCCCTGGCTTTGATAGGGGCACAGTGGATGTGGGTAGCTGGAAGAATTGGATCCTGGAGGTTTCCAATGCCCCACTCCATTTCTGGCATGAACAAGGAGGAGAGTCCTTGATACAGCTGCTGTCCAGTCTATTCTCTAGGATGCAGCTGGGTTGCAGAGTATCCATTCCACTGCTGCCCTAGGAGCTGCTGTCCTCCATTAGGAAAGGACATCTAATGGAAATGGGGCTGTAGGAAGACAGCCTAGGCTCTTGTCTGCACATGAATTGCCATTTTCCTACTCTACCATGGAGCGTTTTTGGCTGGGGAACACAAGTTTCTGGCTCTTGGCCAGAAGGGAGCTGATACTTTCAAAGTTCGTCAGCTAGGCACAGAGTTTGGAACTGGCTGGAGCTTTGCGTTTCTGGTGCCAGCTGCTCATGATTTGACTAGAAACACTTTCCTAAGGTATGTGAAAAAATAAAAGTTATTAAAATTCCTGGGTTGCTGATTTCCATTTGATTCTGAGTAGTCACACTTTTATTAATATCTAGTAATTTATGTCAGTGATGACATAACATCTGTCCTCAGTCTTTGCACTTTTAATGAAAATATAACCTCACCTTGTTCCAGCACAGTGTGGTTACTGCTCCATTGCAAAGTGAGGGGAATCAGTGCTTCAGTGCTCTGAGCTCCCTGGAATAACCTCATGGCACATTTGCTGTTGCTGTCGGGATATAGGTAAGAGGTTATAGGAGGGATTTTGCAACATCCACCCTGTGAAGCACAACATCACAGAAAACTTGCTGGATGCAAATTTTTAGAGAAAAGGCAGCCCAGACATTCAAGTAAGAGGAATTATTTGGATGATCAAGTATAAAAATCAGGATCTAATATCATTGATTTTTCTTCTCGCTCTGTTATGATAGCTTGAAACTAAATGATGACAGAGGCAGGATTATCTTGTTTCCTCGGGATTATTTACCCATGTTGTGCCTAACCTGCTGTGGGTAAAATAGTTTTGTCTCTGCTTCTGACAATGCCTTCCTCCACTGCAAATTCTTCTGTCATTGCATTTTAAGGTGTTCATCATCTTGATATCCAAATGCCAATTAAAATGCAGAATTATCACATAGCACAATTAAAATAAAAGTCAAAGAATCCTGGTTTACAATCTGAAATTTATCTCTTTTTCAGTCACTGTTTCTTCGCTAATTGCAAAAACAAGTATTTGAAAAAAAATTGTAGCTATCAGATATTATGTTATCTGGCCACAGGGTATGAAGTGTTTTTAATTGTTTTTCTGATTAACTTCAGGCTCCCAAATTCAAGTAGAAGCATATTTGTGTTTTCCATGTGAGATCCTGTACCTAACTAATGGATGAGTATGTTTGTGGTACTGTACAAGGATTAATGAAATTAAAAAAAAAACTCTGCTGCTGCTGATTGACCACTGATGGTAAATGTAATTGAATTAGCAGTGCACTAAAATAAATGTAGACAAAATAAATATAGACAAGAAAATCTGGTGAAAGCTTCTGTAATGTTTTAGATTAATAGGCATACAGAATTCTTCACATTTTTTATTACCTTGTCCCTAGATGAATTCAAAGTAATTGGGGTGGTTAATTTTATTTACACAGAGCCGTTCACAGCGCATTAAATAATAGAGATAATTGAACAAGAATTGTCAAGTGTGTACTGATATCAGACATATTACAGAAGGGAATGTGCATAAAACTTCATTTCTATGCAGCCATTGTTTATGGTAATTAAGTACACAGATTTATCCCTTGGTTGCCTTCCAAGCTTATGGCAACTGCTATTGTTGTGCTCCATTAATATGTAATCAGGAAATAGTTTAATTTTCTAATCTGCAGTTTGAGAATTCACTTTCTAACAACTCTTAATTACTGCATTGCCCTAATGATGCTCATGGTTAGGAAAACTGAACCAATAAACTCCATGGAAGAAGCCAGAGGGGATTATACTTCCAGAGGTGGTGCTTACTTAATAAACTTGTTATGCCTTCACCAGAGGGAGCTCAGTGTCCTTCAAAAGCAACTAATTTTATATTTCAGAGTTGTACATACCCACGGTGCGAAGAGTTAACGCGCGGCGTGCAGTGGGGGCGGCTGCAAACGTGATTCACTAGAGAACCAGATAAGCGATGCTATCACCATTTTAGTATTTTTCCTACTTTATACTAATTCTAGAGTTTAATTGCACAGGAAATAATGCAGGTGGTTTAATCTATTGTTTTAAACTGTCCTCGTGGGTTTATTTTTGTCAAGTTTGTTTTCGTTCATTAGGCGCGTCAGCTAAACGCGGTATCGTGAAATCTTGCACAGACAGATAAGCTCTATATATTGACAGGTATCTCACAGTTACTGTTTTCAGGGTGAATCTTAAACAGTAAAGGGTTTTTTTCTGAATCATTTGCATTCTCCACTGGCCCATCATTCACCTTGATTGCTATTTCCGTGCTGCTGCTGTAGCAGTGCAACTCTAATGACAGCACTGAAGTTTTTTTGGGTCTGTGCTATTGCTCTGTGATGATCCAGCCACTGGGATCTTGCAGTCTGTCTGTGTTGACCCTACCCAGGAGCATATGGGCAGATCTCATATTCTTAATGAGATCTGAAAAATGAGAGTTTACATCTGCTGAGACTCAGCATTGCTGTGGTATAATACACCTTGGTGGTTCCTCCTAGTGTTGCTAGTCCTGTGGGGTGCATTTTGACAAGTTCTGCCTTTTTCATGGCAATTACTGTGGCTTCAGAGTCTTCTACAAGTTTGTCATCTAAGTTTAGGGTGTTGTTTATTTTTCTTTAACTTGCACCCGATTTCAACACTGCATGTACTCAAAATGGGGCAGGATTGCCATCTCCCAGCCGCTATTTCACCTCTCCTTTCTCAGTGCATTAGCTTCCTTGTCAGTAGGTCTAATTACACAGTGAACCAAACAACAAACATTGGAAAACCTGTAAACACATATGTTGTGTCACTGCAAATTAACTCTTACCAATCAAAAAAGCAGCAAACGCTTTGTTGTCACATGTGAAAGGAAAGTCACATGTATTAATTAGTTAGCATTTTACACAGCTTTGAAGATATAAAGGACTGAGGTTTGTAAGAGGGAAACATTTGAATTTCATAGAAAAGGAAAAAGGTTTAGCTGAAAAAGTACAGGCACGAAAAGAGAGTTAAAATAGTTGATTTTTAGTCTATTGTAACAGAATGAAATTTTTGCTTCTCATATTAAATCTCATCCTGGGATAAATTTGTATTCAGTCTTCTTGCTGTAGTATTTTGTACTGTTCTTTGGCTTTTGCCAGTGTCAGGGTACAAAAACTTGGGTCCCAGCAGAAATTTTCTTCCTTTTAAATGTATAAAATAAAATGGATATATGCAAAAGATTTTAAAGTGATAGGATTTATATATTACACACAACAGTGTATGGACATATATGCTGTGCTTTGTTTTAATAGCAGTCCAGGGCACATATATAATGGTATGTTACAGTCTGCAAGTACATATTTAATTAAACTATACAAGCTGTCTAGCATCAGATAGTAAGAAATAACACAGCTTTCTGCTTGTCTGGCTGTGTAGCTTTTGAGGCATAAAAAGCACAGTTTTCTTCTGTCAGAGTATGTGTAGAAAAAAAAGAGGAGACAAAAGGTGCTGGCTGACCACCAGGTACCTGAGAGCCTGGGCTGTTGTGTCAGGACCAGAGCTTCCCTCTATCTCCCTCATCTTCATCGCAGTCAACAGCTGTGGTGAGCCTGTGCCTTACAGCTATATTATCTGGAAGCCAGGTCTAGAATATATTTTTTTCTTGGGCAGCAGCAGTATCTGGCTGGTTCTTTGGACAGCTTCAGGACTGGCTGGCTGACACCATTGTTAAGCACGCTCGTGTCTGTGAAACTGGTTTTTGGAACCGTCTCAGGGTCAAGTTGCCAGTAAACTGTCCAAGTTGCTTTGTGCTTCAGCAGGATACTTTTTTTCTTTTTTTTTTTCTTTTTTTTTTTTTTTTTTCTTTTTTTTCTTTTTTTGTCTTGCTCTCACCTATTTGAATGATGAAGAGTGAACTCTCTGTCAGGTTAACAGAATCAGTCCCTGTGCCTATTGCTTGTGATTATAATGCATAAGGGTGACTCATTCTGGATATTCCTGTGTCTACTGTATTGCCTCAAAGGATAGGTCATTGACTGATTAGTAACCTCTTTGCATAATTTTCCCTTGTGAACTCATTCAAGAGTGAATTTTCTACCTATGCTGTTGCATTAAAATCTGCATAGAAAGACAAAAAGAACTTCTACCAGAACAAGCTGTTATGCCCAGAGATAAAGCATGCATTCACAGGGCTGAAAATAGATAAACATGTGTGTATCTTCAGGGTTCTTTTCTGCACTAGGTGAAAACAAAGATGCGGATGAGATTCTCTGTTCCATTCGGTGACTGCATTGCTGCTGTGGCTTCCCTGGGCCACTCATTCCCAGCTGTACTCACAGAAATGGCTTTTAGCTTTTTAATCTGGGAGATGTCTTTGTCCATTAAGTTTTCCAGCAAGTAGAAGTGCAAAACTGATGGTGTTCTAATATGCTGCTGCAAAGTGCATACATTCAGAAAAATACATATTCCTTTATTTGTGGGATGACTCAGAAGTACTGCTATAACCCAGGATGTTAATGTATACAGAAAGGGCCAAATCCTGAGATGGGAGAAGCAGAGGTAGCTCGCTTGAAATGAATTGAATTATCTCAGTTTTAGAGCAGAAGGAGATCTAATATTTCACTCCCAGTTTTGGTCCATAACCACAGCTTCCAAGCTGGAGCGTGTGGGGACTGTCAAGCAAAGAACTTTTGTACTCAATAGTGAAGTATGGACTGAGACCAGACCTCCAATGTCAGCTCTTTTGCAATGGCTGTAGATTGCCTGCTAATAAATATATTGCACCTGTACAGGCAGCTTTCTTGGGGGGGTGGGGTATCCTAAAATAAACCTGTATGGCTGTACAGAACACATCTCCATCAGGTTAGTGGTGAAAAATATTTGGAAGTAGGATCCATGCCCCCTGATTTCCTTACACCCAAAATGTTTCACCTTTGCGAATTTAAATATTATTTCTGCTTAGGAGTCAAAACTGCTCATCATCACCCTAGTTTGACTAAAGATTTAAGCTGAGGTACGTGAGCAGCATAGAATACATTTCTTGCTCAGAAACACAAACAGCTAGCCAGGCTCTAAGTATATTATCAGGCAAGTTCTTTCAGAAACGTATTGCTAAAGAAGCTTAACATTAATTATTGTAACTTTGGGAAGATTACATCCACACTAGCCTTGTAAGAAGCAGCATACACTTCTTGACCTCCAATGCTAGAGCTTTAAGACACAAGAATGGCATTTTACCAACTTTAATGGGATAACCAGTATTAATCTTTCAGCAGTAAGGGAAGAAAAAGTGTTTAGAGTATAATACCCTTCTGAGTTCTGATAGAGGCTGCCTGTTGTGTGTACTGCAGACATAATTCATTTGTTTCTCTCTGTTGTTTTGGTTTTGTTTCCTTAATTATTTAAGGAGAAAATCATACTAGATTTTTTTTTTTAACTAACCAATTTACATATTGGCTTCTAGCCCCAGCCGTTCTTTCTGTTTGAATGCCAAATTTTTTATGTGGTCTGTTTTTTAAAATTTCTTGCCAGCAATATTTGTGAGAGCTCTGCTGTATGTCTAGTAAAGAAAAGCACGAGAAGTTGCAATTGCCAAGTTGCAGACCGTCCAAAATTAATGGGTTTCCTTCACTTCAATTGAATACACAGTCTGCGAAGTAGAAAGAAAAAAGATGTACAGTATGAATGAGAGCTCATATCCCTCCTCGTAGCTGTACTGCTTGGGAAACACTGGAGTCTGCCTCTGCTGGGGTCAGTTGTTTACCTTTCATAAATACGGACTAAAAGTTAGAGTTTCATAAGGCATTCTTAATTAAAAATTAGGTTGATGCTGATGTGTGCTTTGTAGAATCCATAATGATCAACTCCCAAATAAAGAAACTGCAGCAGGATTTCAAGCACATCTCTATTTACATAGTTCAGCACATGAGATTGCTGGATTATGATTAATTTTAATAGCTACATTAAAAAATACATCTAACATCATTCTTAATTAGAATAATCTCTAAAGCCAGTTAAATGTTTCAGAAGACAAACAGTTTAATTAGCTAACCTACAGAGGCTCCCCTCCCCCAAATGTGCAGTAGTCTTAGACTTGGTGTTAGCCTTTCAAGCAGTCTTAAACAATCGGATGAAAAGGGATTTTAGGAAGATTAGAGGACGGGATGCTTTAGACGTTGTCCGTTAATCATGAGATATGCACCATCTACAAAGTTTCACAAAGAAATGAGAATTTAAATAAAATTTACTTTGGTTATCTAGTTAGCATGAATTACAAGTTATAACATCCAGTGATAAGACTATTTAATAAATGTATTCTTTTAATTGTTGATATGAGCAAAAGTACATGCTGGGGTGTAGTAGCAAGTGATATACCAGATTAACATTCTGAAAGGGACAATGCTTTTTTTCCCAGAACCCAGGCCTTTGTTAAACTATCCCAGGGTGCCACTAGAATTTTTTTTTAAGGGATTCAACTAAAGCTTCAAATAGAATTGTTAGAGTTGGATCTTCAATTTCTCTCATACCCATCTTCAAAGTGGTTTCTTTTTACTTTTTTTGTTTTGTTTTAATTTAAGAAAGATTACTTCTGGGGCTTAGTGTTCTGTTTTTGGTTTGTTTTTTTTTTTTTAATTTGCTCAGGTACAACTTTTTTTTTTTTTCCACAGACATAAGGAAAGCTAAACAATTTATACCTTTCTCTGCTCTGCTTCTGTGCTTTCTGCTTGATTTCTTCTTAATTTAAAAGTAGAGGATTTTTTTGATCTAAAGTCTACTGAGAGGCAATAGGCACTTGCAAACCATTTTTCTGAATGTGCTTCTTATTTTTTATTTTTCCTGGAAGATCTGTCAATTGTCCTTTTAATTCTTGAAGCCGAAAGTTTATGTTGCACCAGCACCAGCAGCATCAAAACACTTCTTTTCTAGACTGAGATGGCTTTATTTTAAATAAATCCCCTGGCTTTTTCTCCCTGTCTACCAACCCTGGGGGGAACTGTTTACCTGTGCAGAGAAGCAAAGGCCAGCTCTTAAACAGGAGACATTGACCTCCTTCAGCTCAAGTCCCCAGAATTTGTGACAAACAGATCCATAGTGTATGGAGCCCCTTGGGAAAATGCAAATGTCAACAAATCACCTGTTTTAACATGGAGCTACAGGCTCCAGTGCAGTGTCACAGCTACCCTGGGATGCTGGAAAGGTGTGTGTGTGTGTTGGGCACCCCTTTCCACTGCACAGTGAGAGGTAAGAACTCGAGACAAAAACAAAAAGAGGAGGAAACACAGGAGAAAAGAAACAATTCTGGATTTCCACAAGTTGGCTGATGTGACCCTGTGCCACCTACCAGTGTGCTGGCTGTGACCCAGCGACGTGATACTCCAACAAGCTGAAAGAGAAGGCTGTCTCTGCTTTCTTTTGGCCTCCCAAGACAGCTGCCTGGTAGGGACCAAATGGCAGGGAAGAAGAATATCTGCCTCACACCTGCTTTCTCCAAACTGCCTGCCACAATGCCACTGTACCCACCAGGCTCCCCTGGGAGGCAATCCCGTCCCTGGCCCCCCTCTCTATGGAATACCAGGACAGGATAGTTCAGATAGTTTTCTCTTCTTCAAAACATCATTAGGATTGAAAAAAATGAATCTCTTGCTTGCACATTTTGCATAAATACATGGTAAGTTATCAATTGATGTTCAAATAGCTTAATTGAGTTTGAGGGGGGAAAGGTCATTTAATTGGTCTATTGAAATGTTAACAGAAACAGATATGGCAAGGGATAGACTTTAATGGCTGCAGTGTGGCACTGATGTCTGCATTCACTTGCAAAATTGTTAATTAGGGCACTTTGGTAGTTCATTTGGTTTTGTATTGATGTGCTTAGTCCAACGAGAGAAATTGGTTTTGTATATGGTATTTGCATGGGCCAGCGGAGGTTCACCATACAGTCAGGAATGTGGAAAGTGCAGTGTAAATCAGAATTGGGTTATGATTTGTGACAGTGTCTTCATTAGCATCCTGCTGATTATGGCAGTCATTTTCTAGTGGCTAGTGTATTTTTGCATGTGATTAGATCTGATATGTTTGGTTTCTTTATTTTTTAATCATTGTAGTTGTGCACTTGAATGATGCTATAACAATGATTTTTTTTTAAGTTAGGTATACAAAGCCTTTTAGGCTAGATAAGAACAAAATGCACAGCTAAACAAGGAATTACATATCTGTGTTTGGTAAGCCCTGGAAGGGGGTGGTATCTCCTTAAATGCATACCAAAAGAATATATTCAGTTGCAATTCCTGGCCCACAGTCGTCAGAGCTAGTGAAATTGCAAAACCACTCCTTAGCTGTGCATTAGGTCCATTGAGCCTCCCTTACAGAACATAAACCTTTAAGGTATTGGCATTTTGTCTGTGGGAATGGCGAAATTGCATGGAGTGTCCACTAGCATTTTTTGAGGGTGGTAATTGCAGGGATTAATCTGGCTGCTGTTTCCTAATAAACTTGGTGGATGCAAAGCTTTATATTTGCCTTGGCTGGAAGAAGGATGTATTGAGTACAGTTTATAATAATACACTATACCCTAGGTACTCTGTCTAAACAGAGGCAGCAAGGAAAAAAAAGGGGAAATGGAAGTGGCTGTGAATCGTCAATTTTACACCAGAGATCCTGTTGTCCTACCAGAACAAGCTGGGAGAGAAGAGGACATTTTGCAGAGAGTAATGTGCTGATTTTAGCAGCTCCTAATTGAAAAGGGCTTTTTATTCATTTTATATATATCGTACCTTCACATTTGGGTGATGTTTCTGCTGTTTGCTTCAGCCTTTGGGGCTTTGCTCTGTAGTTTTCGATGGGGCATTTGTTTAAACTCCAGGCATTCCTGTAGCTGGAGTGGACATCAGCTTCATTCACTCATATGTATTTGGGAAAGTACTTACATGAAGATCACAAATATGCGCAGCACAGCTATCTAGTTCTGCAAGTTTAATCCCAGCCCCAGAAAGTTTCATTGTGGCCCTATGCAAATGTATTTACATAGGAATGGGTCTTGGGCCCTTTAAAGAAGGCAACGAAGTTGCAAGACTGAGGCCAACAAATAAATGAAAGTTTCTCTAAATCCATTGGATAATAGAGGCAGTGTTAAGGCTAACCACAGTGTTGAACTAAACAGAGGGATTACTCCTGGGTTTTGCATCAGTTGTTTTCTGCCGGGTGGCCTCACTTGTCAAAAAAAAAAAAAAAAAAAAAAAAAAAAAAAAAAAGGGGAAAAAAAAAGTTGAACAGGCAAACATTCACATGGCACGTTGAGAAAAGAAGTATGCTTAATTCCATCAAAGCTCAGAAATCAGTCATTAATTTATTCTAACCTCCAATTGTTGGTCATTTGTGAAACATCTGGCCTTTAAGTCATAAGAACCTAAACATAAATACAATGTGAGTTCTCCTGAGGATGGAAGCTGGGTGTAGTGGGGGTGCCGTGTCAGTCTATGTACGTGAGCATGAGTGCACATATGTGTGTGCATTGCAGAGCCTGCAACTGCCACTTCATTTTGGAGACTTTGAAACATATTAAAATGAATCCTTCAGTTAATTTACTCTCAAAATTAGATTATTGTTCATTTGCATCTTGGAAAAGTTCTGCCATTCAAAAGAGTCTCTTCATGGTGGGTTAACAGTCAGATATTTAGCAATCTTGCAGCTTGCTAGTCAGAAATAGTTTCTAATGAAGTTGAAATTTGAGATGGAAAATATATAAAAGCTTTCAGGAAAGACATACCCTATTTTCCATATGGCTAAGTAATTGTTATGATATTTGTTTTAAAGCTGGACTTAGACACTCCTGACTGCCCTCTAATTTGATATGGCTGGTCCCGGCGATTCTTCTGGAGGAAACTTTCGTAGTAGAATGCAGTGAAGGAGATAAATAATTTTGCAGCTATAAGCACATGGCAAAATATAGAAAATAATTCGGTTGCCCTTACTGTCGTGCAGATAACAGTCTCCAGGTTGTTTGCCTCTGCTGGGAGTTGGAACCCAAGTGAAAAGGAACTGAATGTTTAAATGGAGATTTGAAATAAAGGTAGCATCTCGGAGCTGACAGTATTCTGCCTTTTGTTAAGAGTAAAACTGCTATTTAATTCTCAGGGTTAGAGTGTTGTTTTTATTTGGGGAGGGATTATAGTTCCTCACGTAACTCAAATGTAGCAATAACTCCTATGATGAAATTTCTTGTATTTCACATGAGTGAAATGAGAGGCATAGAGTGAAATTAGATTATAAATATGATGGAAAAATTTAGATCTGTCAATCCACATGGGAATCTCAGAGCTTTCTGTTTTCAGGCAGTTACCTTCTTGTACTTCTTTTTTGTTTGTTGTTTTAAGACCTCTTTGGCCTGACCATTTGCTTTTCTTGCTCAGCAGAGGCTGCCTGCAGCTCTCAGGCTGTTTTGACAGTAGAGATAATGATGCTGTCCAAATGCATAACAAAAAAAAGAGAATTTTGAAGGTTTTCTATAAAGCAGCTCTTTTCCTCAATATTTATCCTTCCCTCCGTGCTAAGTAAAGGTATCTTGAGTCTGCACTCCATTGTGAAATTTACTGTATTCCAAACCTAGATGCATTGTATCTCCTTCCAAGCTGGGTTTTATCCTTTCCTACTAAAAGGATATCTGTGTTTTGGCATCCTGGCACACATTATGTTACAAGAAAAAAAGTACGATGGATAAATTAGGAGTGATTTGATACGTTTTTAGCCTTGCCCCTGCCACAGCATGGCTGGAATTTGGTGATGTGGATGGGGAAGCATGTGGGAACCCGTGGGCACTCACATGTTGCACAGTGCGTGTACAAGCGCGCGTGTATGCCCGACCCACCAACACAATACGTAAAAAGTCATGTTTCAACTTTGTTAAAGCACCCATTTCCAAGGCAGTGATGTCCAAAGTATTGGTAGGATAGTGGAGATGAGAGGGGAAAAAAAATCTCTTTAAACAGCTTGTGAAATGTAATGTTTGAAACGGTTCTTTGAGAACGTGCAGATTATGGCTTGTGTAGTGACTCTTCCCAGCTCTCTGGGAAATGAGCTGTTGACATTCTTTTGGGTCATCATCCAAGATAGGAGGGCAGCCACAAGGATTTAGCAGATAAATTCATCCAAAAAGACCTTTATCCATTTCATTGCAACTTGCAAACATTCATGTCGAATAGCAGCATTAATGTAGCCCTTTTAGCCCTTCAAAGTGAGCCTTATGTTTAAAAAAAAATAAAAAATGACCAGAGTAATAACTTCTATAGGTCTTCTTAAGAGGTAATTCATTATTTACATAATTCTGGAGCATAAACCCATCTTTCCTTCAAGAGGCTCTGAAATAGAATTGAGGCTCTTATACAGAGTCTCTTTTGAATTCTAATCAACTGGATCTTTCTCAAATTCATTTCTAGTTTATTGTAAACAGTGGAATTTAAATTAATTTCTTCTTATCTTGTCTTTTGAAGAAAACTAGGAGCATGTTTAAAAGGTTTTATTTTTAAATACAGCTCCAACTTTATTTTATTTGGCGATTTTGGGGGGCTTTGGGGGTTTTTTAACTTTGCAAACCAGGTGTCAAGCAGGATGGGCTTTGACAGCCAGATGACAATTATGCAATAGCATAGGTGATTATGAAATAAATGGGGGAAAAAAATACGTTTTTATTTTTTTACTTGAACTCAAATGATACTATATAGGCTGAATGTGAGGCAAGGTTCCCACAATGCACTGTGAAAACCTAGGCTAACAACCACCCTGCTGCGTTGAAAACCCCAAAAAAAGACAAAAGCACAATGAAATAGAAAGCTTACCACCGGTAGCTTTCAAAACGACAAACTAGGCAAACTATACATCTCCACCACTCCAATTTTGTCAGAATGCTAATGAGCTTGCTCTGATCTTTACTCGGCTTCCCGTGTTTTCTACATCTTCAAGGACCACATGGCGCTAGCAAAATAAAGACAACTAAATGAGAATTTCGAATGCTTTTTGTGTTGGGACCTGGTGCCTTTCAGTTGACGCACTCGTTGAATATTCTCAACTTAAAAGCGTACAACAGGGGGCTGGGTATGAACTTTTTAGCAGGGGGAAATTTGTACAAAAGTAAATGAGTGTGATGAGGAAAATATGAGAAAAATTTCTGATTAATTTCCGCTCTATAATATCAATGACACCTTCAGCCCCTCTCATACTCCTCTAACAAGAGATGCTGATAAAAGATGAATGATTCTGTGTTGTTCACAGTGAATGTTTAGTGGTTTTTTAATAGCGGCATTCTACATAAAAGACACCAGGAAGTACTCTGCATTAGCAGTTGAGATCACTAGTTAATAGGATGATGTCTTTTAGCTTTTGTCATAAGATTATTAGAAAGGATGGGTTTCTGTTCTCATCTCAACATACTTCAGAGTGCTTGTTGAGCACAAGTGCTAAAATACAGGTTTCTCGGTATTGTTTCACATGCAAAGTAAAAGCCCTTTAAATGCAGCACCTTTTACTTTTTTTTTTTCACCAGGTGATTTTTGTCATTGATCTCTTATTTGCCCCCTTTAGCTGTATTAATCACTTGGAGTGGTCTGCTTCTCAATGGGGGTTTGATGATGTATATGTGGATATATTCACTATCAAAAAATAAATCCCTTATATGCTCTGCCCCTTCACAACCCTGATTATCGAGCCATATTTACCAGCCTGTATTATACAATCTTGAATGCTCCTTACTAGAGTCACCCAGTCTGCAAGAGAAGAGTAGGGAGGGGTGCTAGAATAGGGAGGGATGAGCTAGGAGGAGGCATCCTATTCCCTGAGCCAAATTTCATCTTTCAAAAACAATTGAATTCACAATTCTCTTTGGAATTCCCAAAAGTAAATGCAGATTTGTATTCACCAGTGTCAGGGCTTGAGAAGGAAAATGATGAATGTTCAGTTTTGCCTGAGAGATGGATTTTTAAATTGGTTTTGTTACCTCTTCAAGCTTGCAAGCAGACCATAGGAAAAATATCTGTGCATGTACATAAGGAGAAAAAAAAGTCATAGTCTTTACATATATTTCATATCTTGCCTAAATGAGGTAGAATGAATCAGTAATACTGTAAGTTTTATAGCAGTTTGTCAGCCTTGGTTTGCTGCACTACTGTTGTGCTTGGGTCGGTGTGATTGATCTCAGATGAACTGAGAACTTGAAAAACCACGAGACAGTAATGAGTTGACTAACCATGTTGTGAAAGACAAAGGTGCACATCTCAGAGCAGAGAAGAGGAACAACAGTAAAACAACAGCCTTCCTGGCAAGATAGAAAATGTAAAAGTATCACTGAAAGCAACATTTTTTATGCTTATCTTTCTACATTTAGTATAAGAAGTGAGTGATAGCATTTCGAAGAAATTCTAGATACGTGAATGCTACATATGCAATACTGGTTTGGGTCCCTGCTGGTGCTGGTTTGTGAACCTTCTCTTTTGGAAATGCCTAACAACTAGGAGGCTGGAAGAATATTACTGATAGCAGTTTATATTGAGTAAAAATAAAGGTTTTTGACACAAGCAAAGTATTTTTACTCTATCATGATAACAGTTCGCAAAACTATGCCTTGGTAGTTACTGCTTGTTTTGAAAGTGAAGTGATATTCTAAAGCATTTATTGAGATGTGTCTCTCTCCATTGTGTAGAAATGTTAACTGCTGCCAGGGTTGTGGTAATGGGAGCTTTGACAACTACCAAAACCCCGGGTGAAAGAAGTGCAATGACACTATGATCGAGGTCTCATTCACAGTATGGTAACTGTGCCTCTCGTTGCATCCAAGTGTGACTTGGGTGACCTGGGGCCTGCAGAGCTCTGTAGAGATGCCTGCTAAGACACACAGTGCAAAGTCATTCATGAGCGTTTGTTAATGCAAATAAACTGGCACACCAGTGAGCTGATTTTCTGACAGGAGTCGTCAGGGCCAGATCACAACACATACACAAATGTCTGCCCAAGTGTGCATTTTGTAGTTTCCAGAATAATGCATTTTGTGAGCAATTGAGAACATCTTGAGGTCTTGAGATTTGTCAGCCTCTCTCCAGTTTCCCTTCTGTCATGTTGCCTCCACAGTCTCTTAACTGGCAAACTCTTTCCAATATCCATCCTTTTCTTTCCATTAACAGTTCCTGAAAAACAGATTTGCCTTTGGGAAAGGAAGACCGTCTGACCATACTTTTCCAATTACCCAGTGTTTCTATAGCTAAGAAGCTTTCATAAAACAAACCTGAGTTAGTCTCTAATTTGCCATATCTCTTCAGTCTTAGGTCTGTGCACTGGTAGGCAAAAGTTCACAGGAGGTGACCTTTCCAAGACCAAACGTGGGCAGTGTGCGTGTTCAGCCTTACCAGGCCAAATTCATTAAATCATTAAAGTGGCTCGGCAGCAGCAGTGACCATATTTGTTTTTTTCTCCAAGTAACACAGAATCCCATTGGTTGGAGGGACTGAGTGATAAGTCAGCCGCCTCTCCATGCACTTCCCTGGCTTTTGTAGCCTCATCATTGCCTTCAAAGAACCTGTCAACAGGTTGAAGCCAGCTTGAAGAAGAGAGTCCAAGTAGAGCACTGCCCGCATAGCAGGAGACTACTCTGGGAGAGCCCTAGGCGCTATGAATAGGCTCGCAAGCCTTCCAAAAGTCTTACAAGACCCAACAGACACTTGCTTCTTTTAACTGATTTCCATCTTTCTTTGTGGTGTTGCAGCTCTTTCATGTGGTAGGCATAGCATTTGGCTTTCTGCCTGGAGTTAGCTTTCTCTACAATCAGTGTCTGCTGCAAAGCGAAGGCGAGGAGAAAGGCCCTTTAGTCACCCCGAGGCTCCTGGCCCACAGTGCAACTGCAGTCTGCAGAGACCACTGTTGTTTCTTCTTTGGTTTCTCTCATTTACCACCAAAAACACCTTTTCTGTCAAAACTAGAAGCTGTGGGACCTTGGGACACCTCAGCCTAGCCAAAATCACCCATTTAGCCCTGGGAAGGTTTGGATCCCAGTAGTACAAACCCACCAACTCCCAGTGAGTACACATTTTCATTAACACAGATGCAAGGTCACATTCATTGCCATCACTATCTTACTTCAGACAGTTGCTTGGGTTAAATTCAGCCCTGTCCATCAAAAAAGTAACTTTATAATGTCCACTACCCTTTTCCAGCTCCAGGAGAAAATGTTCTGCAACATTTGGTAAAAATGGAATCATATGCTACCTAGCAGAACACACTCCAATGACTTTTAGGAAAATGGCCTCTCATTTCAGTATCTTACCCAGCTATCATTTGCCACATAAACAGGTAGTAAACCATTCTAAGGAGTAGTTGCGAGCTGTAGAGAAATTACTGTCACTCATGACAAGGCATCCAAGTCTACTTGTAAATCTGCAAGTGAAATAATTTATCTGCCATACCATCATCCCTCTCTTGCTGCATTTCCAAGCATAGCCTACCTTTTTTTCCATAGTTTCAAAAGTTTGAGTGTATCAGTTACTAGTGCATATTTTCCTGTGCTGAAATTTCTTCTGAAATTGTGCTATGTGAAAAAAATTGGGTACACAGAGTACCAGAGGGTGATAAAGCACAAGCTTCTGGTTTTACTCAGTGCTAGGATTCCCTTCAGGCACCTGTCCTTGAGGCATCCTTTCTTACAGGAATCTCTGGGTGTTTCAGTTGAATCTGGCCTCTTGTTGCCTGAATTTTGGGGCACAAAGTTTCTTGGTCTGGATTGATGATCCCATACTTAAAATATATTCCTAATCTTTATCCAGTCCAGGCATTCTGTTTTGGTTGGTTTTCTGTTATTTTCTACTGGCCGCTGTGTTGACTCGTCATGTAGAGAAAATCAGTGGTCTTTCAGGTTTTATCTTCCACAATTTGTCTTTTTGTGGAAGTTTCAGTCCTGTGATAATTTTAGGCTGCCCAGATTGTAGGCCACAAATGTTTGTCTTCCTGTGAGTCAGTCCCACTCCAGGTGAATAAATCCCCACACTTGCCGAGATGTGGTCAGAGCCCTGACCTTCTGTTTACACAGCTCTCGAAATTTTAAATAGCCTCTCTGATATTTTTATGTTTCAGAAACCAAAGAAATTATAAATTTCCTGCTTGATATTAAACTAATTTGATGTGTGCTTGTGATAAAGGCATTTCCTTGGTGGCAGCTCCATTTCATTAGGGTTACAGTACTTTTGGGGGCTGAAATAGAGTCAGACAATGCTCTGCCATGTAACTCTGCCTGGCAGATTCTTGGCAGTCGATTCCCACCTTTATGAGACTCCATTGTGTGGACATCAATGTCTCCTTCTCAACTGCTCTCAGACAGCAAGTTAGTGGCCATGAATTTGCCTTTCTAATGTTCTTAGGCATTTTCCCATCCAGCTAGGACTCAAAAACTTGTGCTAGGTTTCATGTACTAGCTACCAGTTCTGCAGTGTCTCTAAACAACAGTTCCACCTGCTTATCTGTTGCTAGCTCTTCTTGTTCATTTTCAGTGCTTTTCAGTAACTGAGGAGGTCCTCCTGCTCTGAAAGGAGGAAGTGTTCTGGGAGAAGGCTGGGTGTGGCAATCACAAATGGGAGGCCTGAAGCTCAAGGTGGAGCAGCCCATGCATTCATGCTCTGAGGTGTTCTGTTGTGGGTTCTGTTTTGACACTGATTACTTGGAAAAATATTTTATCCAAAATTCTGAAGTTTTCCACCAAAGGTAACCCTCTGAAAGCAGAGGAGGGTGATTTTTCAAAAAAGTACATCTCTTTTGGGATGCCTGAGTTTCACTCAGTGAAAAATTGTGACAACTGGTCATTTAAAATTTTTCACTGTAGCTTTCAGTTGTGACAATGGCATTTTGCAGTAAGTCTCATGTAACTCTCCTTTACAAAAAAGATCTGTTGTAAATATAGGTTTTTCTGCTTAAGTATTTGTTAAATTCAGTAACTCACATTAAAAACAAGAGCTTGTCTGTGCACAAGCTGTTCACAGTGAGCAAGATGAGAAGACTATTAAAATCAGTGGGAAGTCTGCTGCTGACTTGGAAGCATTTGAGACCTTCCATCAGCCTTTGTTAGGAATGAGGTTGGTCAGCTAAAACACCCGGCACTGTTTCTCATCCCTTTCCATGTTCCCTTTCAGTAAAAGGGAAAAATGTAAAACTGTAATGGCCACAGCAGATCAGCCCTACTGTCTGGTCCAGAACAATCTACTGTAGTGGGACAGGTATGGGTTGAACCCAGGCAGGGGCAAGAATCTGTGCAGGGGCCAGTCACAGGCTAACCTGGCCCCAGGGAACATTTAATTTAATCTCTAAAAATTAAAGGTTAGCTTGTGTCCTAAAGCAGGAGGATCCAGTTCCTACCTCCTGTGGTTTTTTGTTTGTTTATTTGAATATTTATTGCTACAGCTTTGCCTTTCCATATTCAACATTCAACCTGGTTTTAATTCTTGCTGAGCTCTTAGTTTCAACATTGCCTCGTGGCAACGAGTTCTACCAGTAAATGATGAGGCTTTGAGGAAAGATCATTCTTTTTATCGGTTTTAAACACACCACCTTCAATTTCAGTGAATTTCCCCAGGTTCTTGTGAGACAAGATGAGACACATCCTAGAACTATTCTTTATTTGCCATTCATGTTCTCCTTCAGGTAAACAAGCCAATCTGTCCACTTGCTCCTAATACAGAAACTTGTAAAAACTCGTCCCTATGATTGGGTAAATGTAACTTTTTTTTTTTTTTAAGCAGACAAATAAAGACAGTGGGGTATGTTTTCAAAAGACCTTCCTGTTAAATTTGTGGAATTCACTGGCATTTGAACAGCTCTCAGTAGTCACCAAGCTTCTGTCAACTACAAAATAGCCCAGAAAGAGGAGCAAAACGAAGTCGGCCAGTTTTTGTTGTTATTTGCCCTGCTCCAGTTCCCATGCACTGGCATTCTCCTGCTGGCCTCTTCACCCAAGTGTGTTGAGTGAAGAAAGCTTCTTCTATTCTGTTTTAAAACTGTGTGTAAACATCAGCAAATGGATGAAGAATGGACTCTGTCTTAAGTAGGTTGTTTTTCGTGTAGTTCTGTTGAGGTAAATGGGGAGACATGGGAAGGTTTCTGTGTTTAACCATGACACCATGGCACACAGACTACACACAGTGCAAATAAAATCTAAAAACAATTACTGCTTAAGACAGCATACAGAGTGATTTCTGTAAACCTGTTATTTCTTGCCAGACTGAATGGGCTGGTTTGGGATGCTGATGTAAACCCTTTATTATTTATCCTCTACAAGTTGCAATTCATTTTTGCACAACAGCTAAATACATTTACATTTAAGGATTTTTAAAAAAATATTAATCTATTGTCTTATCTTGACAGATTTATGATGGTATAAAGTGTAGAGAAGCTACTGTATTCATCCATTTACACTGTAAATTAATCTTGTCCCTGCATGTTGTTGCTTTTTCTTCCTTTTGAATGGTATTCTCAGTGTTATGTAGCACTTTCTTCTCTGTTTTCTTAGCAATTTTTTTTCTTACAGGTTTACTGTGTTAATCCATATTGGGTTTATCTAATGTATAGCTGCCCAAACGGCTTAAAAATAATGGGTCTAATGGTACATAGGTACACTGGTAGCTGGCTGAGTTTAAAAGTACTTTCAGCAGGAAAGGAAAAAAAAATTGTTCTTTCAAATTGATTCAGAAGAGACATTTGTCAAGATGCTTCTTATTTAAATAATTTAAGATATAATTAGCTTACAGTGTAAATAAAAATCCATTTGTAAATCCAGAAGACTATGAAGGAAGATGTGTTTGTAAAAGACTGCCAGGAAGCTGTACAACATTAAAATAAGCTAGTTGCTTATATTGTTCTCAGAAAATTGTAATCTGTTTGTTACTGTGCTTCTTGAGTATTTTAGAAGAAAATTGACTCAGGCTGATCTCAAATAACAATCAGAAATAAGTGTGATGAACCACAGGAGAAAGGAAAGTGATTTCGGGTTGTGGGTTTTTTTTGTTTTTTGTTTTTTCCCTGGCTATCATTAAAATTTTTACTATCACTAAAATTTGTTCCAGTAAGGGATGAAATTACCAAACTTTATTCTGCAGCTTCTATTGAATCCTGAGCAGGAGCTATTACAGCTTGGAATCGCGACTCGGAAGCTGTAGGAGTTTCTCGTATCTGAGGGCAGAATTTAATGTCTTGTGCTATTTGAGGCTTGGTGTTGGGCTCATTCCTAATCATTGAGGAGGGTTCTGGTAGATGTCAAGTGAAGAGAAGAATAGAGCACGCATCCTTCACCACTCAAGCCAGACAATGAAATTAGAAAATGGCACTGAGAGTTGATGTGAGAGAATTCCCTTGGATTCCTAGAGGAAGAATAAACAAGAATGAATTAATTAAAAAGAAAAAAAAAAAAAAAAAGGTAAAAGAAAAGAGTGGGGGGTGAGGCAGAAAGGAAGAAAATAAATGAGAGAAACCCTGCCAGAACCCTCCTCAGGTTAAAGTCCGACATTAAAAACTGTATTGACTTTTCACATAAAGGCGCGTGTACTCACTGTTTCATCTGAGTTTCTGGTGCTGCATTTTTCAAATCTCTTACCGAGCAGTTTGCATGCATATGATGTTTGCGGCACTACTTGCTCTTATTTGAAGACTGTTTTCAGAAGTCATTATTGAACTATAGGATAAAAAGGTATAAGCATAATTACGTGTTAAAGAGAATAAATATGTTCTGCTAGATAGTTAACCAGATGAGGTTAAACAAGATAAGATGAATTCTGGTCTTTTTAGAAAACTGGCAGTCTTCATTTTAAGCTACAATGTAAAGTGCTTTATCCTGAGATTAGGTATTGTGGCAGAAGCTAAAACTGCCTTTTTCCCCTAACCGTGCCAGAATACAACCTCCTTTTCTTTCTGCGCTAACAAGACTGCTTTACCACCACAGCCCACTCTAAGTAATTAAATCAATCCTTTGTACTTACCGTATTCTCCTCTAGTGACGGTACTAGATCTGATTATATGCTTCATGCATATTCAAAGTACAGCACTGACAGCTCTTTAATGAGCTCTTACTTAATCAGTACGGACAATGTTCATCTTGTTCTTTTTTTCCTCATACATTAGAGCTAGGAACAGTTGGGGAAAAAATGAAACATCCAGCATTCATTTGAAAAATATATTGTACTTTGAAAAGTGTCTAAGCTGGAGAAGTTGCATTCTGCCCTTTAAAAGTCTGATGGACAAATTGGATTACTAGTATTGGATTAAATAACAAATGGTTAGAGGAGAAATGAGAAAAGCTCGCTGTGATCACAGGCTTTAATATTTTTTGTTACTTATAAAGCTGAAGGGGTCTTTAACCAGTTATTAAAGTCAGGATTAATTTGTAATGGTCCAACTTACTAGCTTTTAAAAGGGTTTTGTTGTTGTTGTTTATCAAAAACAATAGTGTAATGCATGTATTATGGAAAAAATTTAAGTTTAGGATCTGTGGGCTATTTATAGATTTTCAGCATCTTGTACTGGCTTAGATAAGGGGTTTGCATGTGTGGGATCGATTTGTTCTCAAGCATGAGTTTTTTGCTTCATTTAAATAATCTGTACAGTTTGTTGGGTTTTATTTTTCCCCAAGAACAACACAGATACTTTCCCAATTTAAATTTTCAAGCTTTTGTAGCAAGTCAATTAAATACTTCTTTTACACGTGGAAGGTGGAAACAACAACCACCCCAGCAGCAGCTTGGGTTTTACAGTGTGAAAACATGTTGAAGAAAGGCTTTTTCTAATTTTTTTATTTAGAAATAGTAAATGTGAGTTTAGCTTGCAGTATTGCTGCAGTAAGAACACTCAGTTTTTCTTTGTTGAAAGTGTTTCATGTGCATCCTTTCACCAAGTAAAAAAAAAAAAATGAAGTAATGCTCTAATGCTAGTGTATTTGCCAGAGAGTTATTTATATTTCTTATATATGGGAGTTCATCTTTATTTTGCTTGCCTGGGAAGACTTTGTTTCAGCTCTGTGCACAAGAATTTAAAAGCTGACGGTCAACAAATAAAATATCAGCATTGACTACTATTAATATTGCACACATGTGTCATTTCACTGATCAAAAAGGCCTTTGCCGGGGTGAAATTGGCCTTTTTCCAAATTGCAAGCTTTTTCTCAGCTTTTTCTTTTTTGCTCTTTCTTCTTTTGTTGCTGCCCGGGGATTTGTGCCTATCGCAGCCGATATCACATGACTGGTGTCAGGGCATCACATGGGTCCAAAGCGAATACAAAAACAGATTTAAAATTCTGTAAAAACAATCAAGACTTTGTTAATTCACTTTTAAACCAGCCCATTCTATGGATATTGCATGTGCTTTGGTGTCAGCACAGATGTATTAAAATAGGCACCTGTGCATATCTGACACGACAGCTCCGAGCTTTACCCAGATCTTTTCTCATTATATGTTGCAACTAACTGTGGTTAGGATGAATGCATTAATAGAAAGAAGATTATATCTTAAGTTTATGTTCTTAACCTGAAATTGCATGGTACAAAAGTTAACAGACTCAGATCCACCATTGAGCCAAACACTTTGGAGACGTTTATCCCTCCCATTTCTTTTTCAAGGTTCACAAAATTAAATCCAGCAAGGGCTTGTATTTATAAACTTTCAGCCATGCATCCCAGTCCACCCCAAAACTAGCAAATTGATTGAAATCTTACTGTAGCCACAGATGTCTGGTGGTGAGAACTTTGCCACATTGCTAGTAAAAAATCTCATGCATTACAGACTGGTAATTTTTCAAGGATTAAAAAAAGCAAAAAAATCCCCTTCTTCCTGACCTCTCCCCTAAAAAAGTTTCAACTGCTTGGTGCATTTCAACAAAAGGTTGATAATACTGATTATTATCAACTTCTAAAAGCAGACCCTGTTAGATGGACCAATACAGCAGCAAGGCCTTTGATCTGTAACTTACCAACAAATGTACTGAACTGCTGAGTATTGTTTTAAGTGCCATGGTGTGATATTTTAGGCACAAAACCTGAAGTGGAGATATTGGGGGAGAGCATTTCTACGTGTCAGATTTTTTCTTTCATTGTTCCATTCCCCCAAGATCTGGGCCCTGCTGCTTTTGCTTGGAAAAGCACTATGAGTCCATCCACACTTTGGAATGCTCTGCCCTTCCTGTCTCACGGCTAGCAAATTGTGGCCCTAAAAGCATCCTTCCAGGAAATTTCATTGACCAGGCAATTCCCAGGCAGATCAGTGGATATGGGTGAATGTCTCCTATAAGAAAGGAGAGCATGCCAAATTACTTTTTCTTACTGTGTGAGTCCACCCGTTCCACCCCAAGCTGACCCACTTCCCTGTTCATCCTCTTTTCCTGCCCTTGTGTGGATGCCTCATGGCCACAGCAGAGGAAATCAAAGAGTTTGGAAAAGGCTGGCTTCCCTTGCAGGCAGGAGGCTCACAGCCTGGTGAGGGTGCAAGTCTCCATGTAGGTCTGGACTGGCACACTATTGTGGCATTGGGATGTGAACATGCACATAGTGAGCATCTGAAACACTTCCATGCAGAAACTGAATGCTTTGGTTTAGGGAAAATAATATTTTTTTGGTGTGTTTCCAGCTCCAGGTGCTAGAAATGTCTTCTCTGCAACTAGAGATCCTGTGGTTTAAGTTAATTAGGTAGCATCCCAAGTGTGCAGCACTTTGCATCAGAGATTTCAAACCTCTTTACAAACACCAAAGTATTAACTTTTAGCACCCTTGCAGGATCAGAGCAGGTGATTATTCCCATATTGCACACGAGGTGCTTAAACTCAGACATCTGCCCATACTCTCCCAATGGAGCACTATCAAAGCTGGGGAACAAACTCACTTGACCAGACACATACTCCTTTGCCTCTGTTCCAAGTTTATTCCTGGATTCAATTTTACCCTCTGAAATGTGTGAGTTTCATAATTCAGTGAGGACCATAAAGGCTTTGCTCCTCACCTCAGCTTGAGGGATGAGAATGGCAGGTTTCCACAGAAGCACAGCCTCCACAAAGGACTTTTTCCAAGTCCCTGAGCTCAGAGAGTGTAGAATTTGGCTCAGCAGCCCTGCTACATGGAAAGCACAGTCAGGACCCTTCTGGATGCTCATCTGCCTTTTGCTCATGGTGCATTGGTGGTGACACAGTCTTAGAGAGTCTGGTAGAGTTTTGCTCTGCCTGTAGGCAGGCTATGAAGAGTCCTGATCCTGCCTGGGATGGATGGGGGCTATGGAAAGGGGTGCTAGTCCATGCATATACACATGGGACCCTTAGGTCCCTGGATCCCAAGATTATTTGTATTTGTGCAGATGCTCCCTTTGATTGCAGGTTGAGGAGAGGAGCAGCTCTTTCCAGCTCATCTGGAAGAGTGGCCATGAACACAGAAGCTGAGCAAGTGCCCACACCTTAGCCAAGAGTTCAGGATTAGCATCTCCTCTGCAGCTACTTTGATCCCTGCCACATCATCCTGACTGTGCGGGGTTTGCATGGGTGGTGTGGATCTTGCCTACAGGGATTGTTTTTGTGTTTGGTGATGACCAGACATCTTTTAGCAGTAGGGTTTTTCACTGGAAGCATTGCAATTATATAGTTAATTTGGGAGAATTTAAAATACACGGTCCTCTTAAAAGGTATTTATTTAGGTCAGGGCATCAGCATGATAAAGAACGCTAAAATGTATCCTAGAGGATGGCTGCTTTCAAAGATTTATTTATAAAGCAGGCAGTACTTGCAGTCGTCTAGTATTTTTACCATTTGAGAATATGCCTTGTCATACTCAGTGATACTGGCAGCTGATACTCTAAAACCTGAAGTGAAAATATGTACCTCAACTTGTGAAATGTCACACAAGTAATGAAGTTCTTTTAATTGCAGGAAGAAACACAGAAGAAGAAGAAGCTATGATGCAGGAGTGGTTCATGCTGGTTAATAAGAAGAATGCCTTAATAAGACGAATGAACCAGCTTTCTCTTCTGTAAGTACAAATGAACATATGTATTTATGAAAGGATGATTTACTCTTCAGATAGATGCAAAACTTTTTTTACTCTCTTCCCATTAGGCTTTAAAAAAACCCACCTCAAAAGTGAGTAGTGTGGATGTGTTAGACATCGAGTAACTTGTTTTTCTCATATTTCAGACTTGAAAATGAGAAGCATGCAATGACACAAGATTAACCAGAGCTGTGAAAAAATAAATTAAAGAAATATTAAGCACTGTTACATTTTCAAAAGCCCCACACTAGAATAAAATTACATTTTAGAAATGTACAGATAGATTTGATTGTGCCTCAGATGAGACAGGTGAAGTCTATTCAGAGCGAGAGCCAAATTTGAGTCACTACCTGCTTTGTAGAAAATCCTCAGTCCCATCTCTGCTGAAGGGATGTCAGTAAATCAGTCACAGTGCAGTGATACCACTGATACTGCAAAGAAGGACAAATTAACCTTTTCTCACTGGCAGTGTGGAGGAAGGGAGAAGGTGCTGCTCGTTTTTAGAGCCATTCTGCCCCGAATGCTTCTCTTCCAGCTTCTTTCAGTTTGATATTTCTTTCCGTAATGCCACCTAGTGTAGATGCCTGCACACTTCCCTGGGAAGAGCCTCTGTTCACCTATCTCCTGCTGGGTCTGAACTTGACAGAGGATTTTACCTGCAAAATATTAAGCTTTCTAATCCCTTGTCTAATATTTATTGTTGATTAGGGCAGAATGTATATAGAATAATACTTCCAGTGTCACATTATCTTGGTGAATAGGTTGATGCTGGATCTAGGGGAATATTTTATACTTTGGACATTCCACAACAACCATTCCAGAGGTGAATATGAAATAATTGCACCCTGTAGCACAGTGGAGTTAAACTGACAGAATTAAAGCCGGCCTTACATGAAATGAAAATGCCCTGTTACTGAATAGGCCACCTGAGCCAGATTTTAAGTTTGTGTATCATTTGTTTGGAGTAGCTTAAAGTTGAAGAGAAAAGTCAGTTGCGAGTCCTAAAATCAATGTAAGTTAAAGGTGCTTTTAAGTGTTTAATGATTTAGTAATTAACATATTGATGAACATTTGCAACTTGCCTAGGGAAAAAGAACATGACCTAGAAAGGCGCTACGAGCTGCTGAACCGGGAGCTAAGAGCAATGCTGGCTATTGAAGGTAAGAGCAGTGCTGGGGACTGAGGGGGGGAAAGTGCTCACTTTGGCACCTGGAAGTGCCGAACGTGAAGGCTTCTCTCTGAAGCCCATTAGTAATGCTGGTATTTACGTCACTTCAAGTGATAGCACACGGCAAACGTGCTGAGGCTGCAATCCCATTATTAAGTTTTCTTCAGGATTAAAAAAAATAAAAATAAAAATATCCAAGATACAGAGTAAGAAGTATGATCTTGTTGCAATAAACTTTGAAAACAAAGTGATAAGGAGGTAGAGAATGTATCTAGGGCTTACAGTTTTTTGTTGCAGTAGTGCTCTCTTGGCTTTCCTGCGGCATCATGCTGCTTTTGGTGCCACAGAAAAAGGAAGGGGTGACCCACAGAAGAGGGCCTCTTCCTTTTAAAGCTTCAGACCTGTTCTACAACAGTAACTCACTGGGGGGAAAAAGTCTCATTAGTTTTGGTGGTAAAACAGTACGTTTGTCAAGTAAATATTTCATCACAAGCACCAGCAGGATTAGTGCGATCCTTTGCACGGAGTTTCTCCCTTCCCTGTGACTCTCCGTTTAGTCACCTCACCTGAATGGAGGTAACACTCAGGGGAAGATTGACATGGGATAAATGAAACAATTGCATCCTTTCCATAGGGCTTTCCAGTGAATTGTACAATAATCCTTGGGATGATTAATAATAAAAAATAAACATCCAGACAGCTTAAACCATTGCTTGCATTATTTTCTTATTTAAATATCTTAAGTGTTTTCTAATGCTGCACCACTTATACCTCTCAGTCACAAATGCTACCTTACAGTTCAAAGATGTTTGCTTTAAAGTTAATCCTTTGGGCTCTGTAAAATGGACCTTTTGTCTAATCAATGCAAATTGATTTTGCTATTCTGTATTGACCTCTCAACCCTTTGACTGTCCATGGTAATTTCTTTCTTCACCTGATAAGGTACCTGATCCATAATAAATCAATTCTAATTAGTTTGGAGACTTCACTGGAAGCATAAGTTTGTTGGAAAAAAGCAGCAAGTTTCAGGTAGCTTTTTCGTATCTCTCCATCTGTAGTTATATTTTTTGCATAAGACTATCTTCACTATATTCTTGGATAATCCTGAGTCATAAATATATACATTGCTTTCTGCAGAGACAACCCAGATTAATTTGGAATTGTACTGATGAAATATTTAAAATGTAAAATAATCTAAAACTAAAGAGGAGCTAAGAGATCCTGGATTTAAATCTAAACTTTCAATGTTTAATTGCCTCATATATGTATACTGCCTTGGAATGTCCTAGCAGCAGCCTTTGAATGTCTATCAGCTTGTGCCATTTACACATTGTCTGGAACAAATATGGTTTTTAAATTTCTCTTTGTAAGTTCAGAGAGAGATGCCCAAACTCCAGAAAATCATCTTTTTTTCCCCCTCTCTCTCATTTTTTTCTTTTTTTTTTCTTTTTTTTTTTTCCTTTTAATATGCTACTGGTGATATGGTAAACAGAGGTTTAGGAAGCAAAGACAAGTACTGGAGAATTTTGATTATTTGGGTGGATTTTTTTATTTATGCAACAAAGGCCTCATTTAGCTCTCAGGTCTTCTAGCACTTTTAACTGCTTTTAGCCAAAAAAACATAGTAAAGGAGAAACTCTTCCAGGAAAACACCTGTGAAGACTCAAAATACGCTTTTGTGACATCTCGCCTCTTGATGTGTGCATCAGTGTTTTCTGTGTTCAGAAGATACAAAGATGCAACTTTTTGGGAAGCACGGCTAAACCCACACCATTTCCAGTGTGATTTCTCTGAAGGAGCAGGGGCTGCCCAGACAGCCCAGCACATTTAGCCAATTGCTAATGAGTGCTTGTGCTCCCTGAAAGAGTTGAAAAGACCGATCTCACTTTTACCGGCACCAGTTCCAAAACCGGGGTACATGGACAGGAAAAAAAAATACATATATGTATATGCACACACATATATGAATATATATATATATGTAACAGGATGGGAGCGGTTTGTTTGTGTAAAAGAAGGGCAGAACACACTAACCCAAACTGGAACTTAAAAAAGAAAGTCTTTGAAAGGTGGTAATTACTGTTTTGGTAAATTGCTCTAACTCTTCCACGCCTGACTATGCTGTTTAAAAATCTGTCAACCAATTTACTTAGCTGGTTGATGACAGGGAAAAAAGGGAGAGAAAAGAGCTTTGCAGAAGGTGGGAGCCTGCTGATGGCAGATAAAGGCGGTTCTGCCGTGCCTGCTTGGGCAGCGTGCGGGCAGCGCTGGCGGCCGGAGGTGCTGCCCGTTAGGATGCTCAGTGATGTGGAGACGGTGGCTCCTTCCCGGCCACTCGTCTGCAGGCACCGGGGGCTGAATGGCCTCTCGGAGGGTTACGGCACTTCACGAGGAGCACATGAATGACCTAGGGTGGCAAAAAAAAAGGCATGCTCCCCCCCTCTCCCACGGAGCCGTAGAGATAAGAAAGGGAGACTTAACGCACTGCCTGCTTCCAGCTAGAAAGTGTCCCTCTCGGACTGTTCCGACCGAGAAAGGCCGGAAAGCCGTCACTAACAGGCCAGAGAAAATGCAGGTAAACGGGGTTCGTTTTCACCTCCGCACATGCCCGGGCGTCCAGCCTGGCTGTTGGGAGCCAGCTGCTCCTGTGCACAAGGTGCTGCCTTTCACAGCCTGGCTTTTCCTGCAGCTGCAGCCGAGTGCCGAGTGCCTCACTTTCAGCTACCTTTCCTCTCACTCCTTTCTTTTATTTTTTTCAGTCGAGTTCTAATGCCTCCTTAGAAAAGATAAGTTCATTTTTGCACACCTTGGGGTGGTGTGTTCATTTTCTGCCCAAGAAATGGATCTTCTTTCGGATTTTGTACATCTTGATTTATTCTTGGCTTATAGTTTGAAGTGGGTGCTCTTCTAAAAGGATTTATGCATAGGTTCACTATTTTTGTAGTTATGGTTTATATGATAAGCTTTTTATATTTAAAATCAATATGTAATCCTGTGGAGGAGCTTATCCTCTAAAACCCCATTTGTAAATCTATTTTAGCTTTGTTACACCGCGCAGCCACAGTATTCCATAGATTGATTAGGTTCAGCAGCAGAATCCTATCAAATGGCCTGCTCTGATGATGATGCAAACTCTTTCAGGATTGCTAGTTGACTGGAACTAAAGATAAGACCTGACTGCAATCCCCCAATGTGCTCTTTACAAAACTAGTGTTAATTTTCATCAAAGTGCCAGGCTTATTTATTATAGTGGCAAGGTTGAAGGTTTTACTACGAGAACTTTCCACCATTTCTATTAAAGCATTTCTATGGGAACTGGACGTCTGTTTGCTCAAAGTAATTATCAGTTTAAGCAGTGGGGAGAAAAAAAAAGACAATATGAAGTCAATGAAGATGAATAATTGAAAACATTTCTACTTCAATGTGAATTTAGCAAATTCTGTCATTTCAAACTGCCCATTGCGAGTGGTGGCACGGGGGCTTTAGCTTTCAACACTTTTAGCTCATATACAGCCTCAGAGCTTAATCTTATTTTTGTCCAGAGTGTAGCTTTTATAACAGTATTATTCTGAAATCTTCAAATTAATCACAGCCCATATTGTAGCTTCCCAGAGCTGCAGTCAGCCTGGGTAACTATATGTGACAGGTGTTATAGGTAATCCTGGCTTAAAAGGCACAACAGGTAGGAATCAAACTTGAACACAGTTGCTTTTTTAAACATAGGGATGCTTCCCAAAACTGCTGCCCAGCAGTATTTTGTAGGATAAAACAAAATTGCAAGGTAGTCACCTATAAAATGTTATTTAAATACTTAAGAGTCAGTTCCCCTTTTAACCAATTGCTGCTTGACTCTTTATTTATTTTGGGGGGAAGAAAGGCAGACTTTTTTCCTAGAAATGGAAGTAAAATTGCAAGGGAATGTTTCTGCCAGCAGATTTTCCCATGGCATATTTCAAACATTAATAATAAGCAAATGCAGGGAAAACAAACAAACAAACAAAAACCAAACCAAATACGCAGTTTGTTCCATGAAATCCTAATAGGATATTATTTACTTCACAGGACTATAAGATGAAACATGAAAACCTATAGCACTTAGGAAGGGACTTAACAGAGAAAAATAGTGAGGGACTGAGTGAAACATACACTGAAATATTCTGATTTGTTGGCTCTTTCAAAAACTAAAGTTGCTGCTGCAACTGGAGAATGGGGGATGAAAAAATAAACAACAAAAAAAAAAAAGAGCTTAAAAAATAAGAAGTTAAAAACATCAAAATCGCAAAAAAAATTAAATGAAGTCCAGGTAGAGATGATGGATTTCAAATCCCTTTTCAGGGATCCAGAGCTTTGTGTACCCCGATGTGCCAAGGAGCCTGAGTCCCATCACAATTCCCAGCTGAAGCCGAGGGAAAGTTCACCTGAAAGTTGGGGACCACGTCTGGGGGGAGGCAAACACCCCTGAAATCCTCTGCCATGTCTCTCTCTCTCCTTTTCTGTCTGGCTTGCTGCCGTGGCCCTTTTCAGCGGTGTCGTCATGCTGAGATCTCATTGCGTGTGAGGGGCTCTATTTGTGGGGCAAAACGCTCCGGTTTGGGGAAGCTCTGACTCGCGGAGTGGCAGAGCAGTGTGGCTTAAATGGGCTGAAGTGAAGGAGCTTTGCCCAAAAGGAGCAGAAGGAGAAGCAACAGTGAAAATTGATAGACTGATCCAAGAAGCAGCACCTAAAAGGCTGCTACCCAAATTAAAACAGCTTTGTGGCAGGAAAAAGTGGCTTGGGTTACCAGTAATTTTGGCTGCTAACTCCACTTCTAATCCGTGTACACCTGAAAAATTATTTCCTTAGCAACGGTGGAGGGGAAGGGACACATTAAAAAAAAAAAAAAAAAAAAATAGGGAAAGGGAAAGAAGGAGAACCAGGAAAACGAGGAGAAAAATGAGAAAAATAGAAACTCCGGGAAGTTTGGGCAGCGCCCTGCCAGGCCGGTGCTCCGGGCAGGGCTCTGGTGCCGCCGCTCTGGCTCCACCGCTGCCCGCAGGACGCGGCCGTGCGTGCTCGCCGCTCTCACCGCCTGCACACGCGTGTGCCCTGGGTTTTCCTGCGGGCTGCTTTTCCTGGGGCTCGCTCGTGGGCCCGTGTGCCCAGGCAGACGGCGAGGAGGGCGCGATAAAAGCGGTTACACATTCCTGCCTTTCTGTCTCTCTTCCAACCTTCATTGCATGATGATGCATCTAATTTTTAATTTGTAAATACAAGGCTGAATTCCCTCTAGCACCACTTGCTTTCATAAAGCTTCTGAGCAGTTTGCTGTCTTGAATAAATTTGGCTTTGGAGGGGGGTCAGGGGGATTTGAACCACCGCATTCTTGCGGGGTTTGTGAAGATTCACATGGTAACCGGTGGGGAGCATTGTTCGGCTTATCTGAATAAGCACCAGCCATGTGAGTTTTAACATGATCGCCCAGGGCAATGGAGAGCGCGGGTGGGTGGGGGTGAAAGCCAAAATGACTGCACCCTCTCTCCCCTTCGCCTTCGGGAAGCGCGGCCGGGGAGGAGGAGGACACCGCCGGGCCGGTGGCGATCGCTTCTCCCGGTGGTTGTTGGTTTTTTTTGGAAGCTGGTGTCTTCTTTCCCTCCCGCTCCTCAATTGTCCTGCTATCTCCCTCATAATCTACTGCTCCTGCTTTTCATTGTTTACCTTCTTAATGAGGGAGGCGGGGAAGGCTGGGGCTTGACTGACAGCGACAAGCCCTCTCGGTCTGGCTGCGGAGCCGAGGGCTGCGGGCGGCCCCGGGGGGCTGCGCCGGGCCGGGCCGGGCTCCGGCCGCGGGAATCCCTTTGGGAACAGCGAGAATGCCCGCCGCCGCTGGCTGCCAGCGTCGGGGCTGGAGGGGCCCCGCGAGATTCTGTAGCAAGTGTATTTTTACTTCAAAGTGGGAAATGCTAATTAAGCGATACCTGCATTTAAAGTTACTGCGGAGCATATGGTGCGCTGTGTGAGATTCCTCCAGCCGCTGAGAGCGGGTGAGGAGCGCGCAGAGGAAGCCCGGCTGCGGGCAGCGGGCATTCCTCCGGGAGGGCAAACCCGGCGGTGGCCATGCCCACCAGCAGACACAGGCGTGGGGAAAAACAAAACAAATTTTACACTGAAAAGGAAAAAAAAAAAAAAAAAAAAGGAAAGGAAAGGAAAGAAACCCCCACCCAAACGACCCCAAAATCTCTGCTGAGCTCTCCCAAGCAAGGTGGGCGAAACGCTGCCCCCACTTGTCCCCGCGGTGGCCTCGCTGGGGAGAGAGGCCGGGCCCGGGCCGGGCTGTACCAGGCTGGGTTGGGCTGTACGGGGCCGAGCCGGGTTGTGCCAGGCTACACTAAGCTGTACCGAGCCGAGTCGGGCCCGGCTTCACTGGGCTGTACCGGGCCGTACCGGGCCGAGCCGTGCCAGGCTTCACTGGGCTGTACTGAGCCGGGCCGGGCCCAGCCGTGCCAGGCTTCACTGGGCCGTACCGGGCCGTACCGGGCCGCAGGGCGCGGGTCCCGGCCGGGTTGGCTGTGCCGGGCGCTGGCGGCAGCCGCGCTCACCGCTGCTCTTGTTGTGCTTCTCCCGCAGACTGGCAGAAGACCGAGGCGCAGAAGAGGCGAGAGCAACTCTTGCTGGACGAACTCGTTATTCTCGTTAATAAACGGGACGCGCTGGTCAGGGACCTGGACGCCCAGGAGAAGCAGTGAGTCGGGCAGAGGGGTGGGGTCCCCGCCGAGCCGCCACGGTCCCCACGGGAAGTTTGGTCCAAGTCCGCGGGCGCCGTGGCCGTGGGGGAGCTCGGCGCGGAGCGGAGGCGAGCGGGGCCGGCGCGCATCCCGCCAGCCCCTCACCGCGCCTCCCGCCGCCTCTTTCCGCAGGGCCGAGGAGGAGGACGAGCATTTAGAGAGGACCCTCGAGCAAAACAAAGGCAAGATGGCCAAGAAGGAAGAGAAATGCATTCTCCAGTGAGCGGCCTTCCCGCGGCAAGGCAGCGAAATCGCAGCGCGGCTTTCTTACGTTCTTAAAATGCCGACATGAGACTGGGAAAAAAAAAAAGAAAAAAAAAAGAAAAAGATGTTTTGAAAAAAAAAAAAATTAAACTTTTTCCATTTTCTTAGGCCAGATCTAGGCTGCGCCGGGCCCCCACTCCGTTGTTTTTTTGTTTTCCATTGAAGCGAACTCGCGTTGTCCCATGATTTCCGTGTGGGCTCAGCTCTCCTGCCGAAAGCGTTGGAAATGGAATCGCCGAGACCCCTGGCGTGCGGGCGATGCCGGAGATGGGCGGAAGGAGGAGAAGAAATAGTCTGTCTTGGTTTCTGTAGCTGGAGGAGGGCTGAGTTTTGAAATAAAAATGTTTTTGTCGTAATAGGATTAGAGAGGGGGATATAGGAAAAAAAAAATCATTGGGAATGGTTTCATCTAGTCCTGCCATATGTAATACTTAATAAGCTACCTACATTTTATAGTTAGGTCAGATCCACCCCAGTTATTATTAAAAATGTGCTGTATTTACCAGTGGTTTATTACATCAGTTTTACATTTCCCCGGGAGTAGAGCCGAGCTGCTCTGGTTTACTCGGGGGGCTTCTCCCCCAGAGCTGGCACAAAACCCTGGGAGCGGCTGCGAGCGGCTGCGAGCGGAGTGGGGCAGCCCGGGGCAGAGACCGGCCCGGCCTGGGACAGCGCGACACTTCCCACCCGCGTCCCCCGCCAACCGGACCGGACCGGACCGCGCCGCCCGCTCCGCGTTATTTATTGCGCCCGGCCGCGCTCCCCACCGCCCCCCGCCCCGTCCGTGTGCCCCCAAGCGTGTCCCGCGCTCGCATCGTCCCTTCGTGGAGCTCGTCTCGTTTATTTATTACAACACCGAGTCATATATAAAATTTTCAATAAAACCCGAATCTTTCTTACCGTAACTGCCGCTTTCCTCTTTACCTGGGAAACTCCCTCCATCCCTCCCGCCCGCAGTCGGCCGGGGAGGGGGCTCGGGGGGCGGGAAGGGACCGATCCCGGCGGAGTGGGGGGCAGCGGGCTCCGCGCCCCGGGCCGCCCTTGGCGCCGCCGCTTCACCAACGCAACGAAACCCACCGGACGGAAAAGTTTTTCGTTTGATTTTAATAAAATGCAACTCGGGGAGGGGGAGGGAAAACTTTTGCCCGCCAGCGGCATGGGGGATGCGCGGCCAAAGCGGAGCGGGCGGAAGGAGCCCGGACCCTGCGGGGTCGCGGCTGCCGCTTCGCGAGGGACCGCGGCAGCGCCGGCGGCTCCAGGTGCGACCGCGGCCCGGGCCCGCTCCGCCAAAAGGAGCTCCCGTGGAGGAGGGAAGCGTCCCGGTTTCGTGCGAGCGGCGCCGCTGCCGCGGGATGTGCCGGCCTGGGAAACAGGGGGCTGCCCCGCGGCCCGCAGGTGGATTTGGCCCCATGCGAAGTTTGGGAAGATGCGCGGAACACCCTGGCGCCGGGGGGGCTGGGGCAGCGGGCACTGCCGTGCTCTTCGGCACTCCCGTAAAAATACAGGGGCTGGGGACGGCAGGAAACACGGTCCAGGGCTCCGCGGCCGAGGAGAGCGGCCGAGGATCGGGAGGGGAGAGGCGGCAAAGCCCGCGGCCCTGCCTGCCCGGCCGGGCATCGGAAGCTGCTGAGCCCCGAAGCGTGGGGCTGCCCCTGGGGCGAGGGGGGCCGCGGGCGGGCATCCTCTCCTCCTCAGGAGCCAGGCTTTTAAAGCGAAAAAAGTAACTCGGTCGCTGGGCTGAGGGAAAAAATAAGTGTGTGTGTCCCCCGTCTTTCGCCCCCAGCCCGGCAAACCGGGCGCAGAGGCCCCCGCCGCGCAGCCGGACCGAGCTGCCCCTGCCCTCGGCCGGGGTCGCGCAGCCCGGCCCCCTGCCCGCCCGCAGCTCCCGCCCCGCCGCCGACCTTACCTGGGCGCAGCGGGGAGGGCGAGGATCCGTCCGGCGGAGGGAACGGGGCATCGGAGTCGCCGGGACCGTCACCTCGGGGGGGCGGCGAGCCCCGCGCCCGCCCTGCCCGCAGCCCCCGGCCGAGCGAGCCTGCGGGGAGGCGTCCGCAGTTGGGGATTGGGTAACCGCGGGAGTTGCGGGAGGCTTGGGGGGGCATGGATACCCCCTGGTGTGTGGGGGGAGAGCGGGGGGGGCTGCCCGACAGGACCGGGGCTGCCCCAGCGGGGCGAAGTGATGGGAAGGCGGCGGGGGCGGGGGGAGCGCAGCCCGAGCCAGGAACTGCCCCGGCAGGACCGGGGCAAAACGGGGAAGAGGGGCTGGAAGGGGGTAGAACTGCCCCGGCAAACTCTTCCTCCTCCCTCCTCCTGCCTTCACTTTTTTGTGAATGGGCCGCGGCGTCTTTGTTACGGGGGAGAAGTGCCCGTGTCGCTGACTTTTGCGGGAGAGCGGAGGAGCTTGCTAACCTCCTTCGCTCTACTCATCGGCTCCCTCCCGCCCGGCTTAGACGGTTCCCTCTTCTACAGGAAAACGATTTGAAAAGAAGAGAAAAAAAACTCCAACAACAACAAAATGGGGGGGAAAGTCTTCTCCCCGGGAGACTGCGCTCCGACCGGGGCCGGCGGGCAGCGCCTTTGAACATTAGCTCGCTTTCAGCTCCACTGCAATTAGAGGGAGTTGATTTGGGGAGACCAACAAAAGCCGCGCACCGGAGCCTCTTTAGAGGTCCGGGGCCGCTCCGCCGCCTGGGCGGCAGCCGCGCCCCGACCCCGCCGCCTCGAGCGAGGAGCGGGGCCCCGCGGAGCGGAGCGCAGGGCCCGCTGTCCCCTCGCCCTGTCCCCGCCGCTCCCGTGCGGCCCCCGCCCGCTCGCCCCCGCGGCGGCAGCAGCCCCTGAATTCGGGACGTGCGGGGAAAGGTGCGGTCGCTGTAGTTTCACTGGGATTTTAAAGCATAAAGTTTGGAAGAGCCTGCGGGCATCGGGATGGGGGAGCCGCGACACCGCCTCCTCTCCCCAGCAGCGCCCTCCGCGCCGGCGAAGGCGGCAGCCGAAACTTTCCTGCGGTCTCCCCGGGGCCGGCAGGGAGGCGGAGGGCGGCGCGGAGCGGCGTGGGGGCATCCCGAGGGAGGGGGCAGAGCTGCGCGGGCGCGGAGCGGCCCTCCCTCTTCCGCACTTCTCCAGCAATTCCCACCACCCGCTCTCTCCGCGGAGGCTGCGCGGGGCCCTGCGCGCAGCCCCCGCACCCCTCGCTCGGCCGGCCGGCTCTCCGCGGTGCGCGGGGAGCGCGGAGCGGCGCGGGGCGGTGCGGAGGAGCCGTCGCCCCGCGCTGCCATTGCCCGGGCGGCTGTCAGTCAGGCGGGGAGCGGCCGGGGATTGGCGCCGGGCTGGTTACGCAGTTGCTTTGCGCGCACATACAAGGGTAGGGCCGGGGGTAGGTGATCAATCCTCATCAGGGCCGCGGCTCCATCGCCCCGACAGCGCGGGCCGCCGGCAAGGTAACGCGGGGCACCCCGACAAGTCGGGGGTGCGCGGCTCGGCTCCGGGCAGCGCCCCCGGCCCCCTCCCCAGCCCGCCTCTCACCTGCCTGCCCCCGCTCCCTCCCCCGCCGCGCCCCCTCCGCGCCCCCGCCCGCTCCGCCCCGCGCTGCCCCGCGCAGCCCCCGCCGGCGGGCGCTCAGTCGCTGTCGCTCCGCAGGTGGCCGCGCAGGTGAGGCGGGCGGGGGCGGCGGGCACTGCGCTCACCGACGGGGCGGGCGGCGGCGCCGGGACGGAGCGTAGCGGGCCCGCCGTGCCGCGGGCAGGGGTGGTGAGCACGGCCGGGCCGAGGCTCTCTCGGGATTTTCCTCTTTCCTCTCTCCTCTTTTCCACTTTTCTTTCCCCCATCTTCCCCGTTCTCTCCTCCCGGGACGGGCCTCCGCTCCGCCGCGTCCCCGACAAAGTTATGCAACGCCGGGTCCCGGCGGTGCCGCCCGCCCTGCGCCCGGCCCGGCCTGCGGGGCCCCGCGAACCCGCCCGGATCCCCCGCCCCGCGGCCCGGTGCCCCGTTCCCCCGGCTGGGGGAGCTGTGCCAGCCGCGGCAGCGGGGGCTTAGACGGGGCCGCCCGGGGTCTCTCCGCTCCTTCCTCCCCTCCGCGTTTATCCGCGGCACTTGGCCCCGAGCCCGGCGCTGCCGGGTCTCTGTCGCCGTGTCCCCCCCGCCGGCCCTGCCGCAGCCCCCCGGGCGGGCCCCGCCGCTGTCCCGTCCCGGCTGCCCGCGCTGCCGCCCGCTCGGCTGCCGTAGCGCTCTTTTTCCCTTTTCCCTTTTTAACTCTTATCCATTTCTAATTAAAACGTCCCCGTCTGCTCGCTTTTAAATTAATTATACTTCCCTCCTCTGATACCTCCTTTTGATTCCTAATCCAATTATCTTTTTAAATAATTGCTTTATCTCTCCCGATCGCCGGGCACTGTTGCCTCTCGGCACTTGCGCGCGACTCGCCTTCGTTTAAAATAAAATAATAATAAAATTAGCAATCGGAAGCCGCCAGCGCGGAGCCCCCGCGCCGGGTGGGCGCAGCCCGGCGGGAGCCCCCGGCAGCCCTCGGGCGGCCGAAGCCTCACCCGCTTCTCTCCGCTCTCTCCCCAGGCGCTCCGGCCTCGCCTCTGCGCGGGGAAGAAATCCGCCTGTTTCTCGATCCTCGTTGTTATTTTGGTTTTTTTTTTTTCCCTTCGTTTTAATTTTTCTCTCACTTCACCTGCTATCTCTCGAGGACCTCGTGGCGGTGACGGCGGGACGGAACGAAAAAACTCCTTTCACACCGACTTTGTGCTCTTTTTTAAAATTGTCGTTGGCTTTAAAATTTTTTGCCTCTTTTTTGGGGATTTTTTTTTTCGGGGATTCTTTTTGTCAGGTTTTTTTTTTCATTTCCCCCTCCCCACCCCATACATTCGATTTGATTTTGATTTTTGTTTTCCTGCGGGACTTTGGAGGAAAAACTGCCCGGCTTCTAGCATGATGTCTTACCTCAAACAGCCCCCTTACGGCATGAACGGGCTGGGGCTGACGGGCCCCGCCATGGACCTGCTGCATCCCTCCGTGGGGTACCCGGGTGAGTGGCGCGCACCGCGGCCCCCCAGTTCCCCCCTGCTCCAGCAAGCGGAGGGGGAAAACTTCCATCCGTGCGCGTTTGGAGGAGCTGGTGGGGCCGTACGGTTTAGGGTGTGTTTTGGGCTGGTTGTTCACCTGCACCTATGCCCGGGAACATTGGGGTCTAGCTGAATTTCCCCCCGTTCTAGGGGTGTCTTCGTTTCCCAGGGATTTTTAAGGATTAAGAACTTTCAAATTAAAAAAAAAAAAAAAAAAAAAAAAAAAAGTAATTAATTTCCACACAACGAAATCTCCCCATAGTCCCTGTTGGAGCCAGGCCTGACCCTTTCCCAGCCCTGTGCCCCTCGCCCTGCCCGCAGCGGGACCGGGCCCGGCAGCCGCGGGTGTGCCGGGACGCTGCTGCGCTCCGGGTGCTCCTCAGGCCCTGTCCCGGGGACACCGGGGCTCCCCCCGCGCCGGGGCGTGCGGGAGATGCGTGGGGGCCCGGCGTGACCGGCCTGGTGGTGCTCATCCCGCAGCCACCCCGCGGAAGCAGCGGCGGGAGCGCACCACCTTCACCCGCTCGCAGCTGGACGTGCTGGAGGCGCTCTTTGCCAAGACCCGCTACCCTGACATCTTCATGCGGGAGGAGGTCGCCCTGAAGATCAACCTGCCCGAATCCCGAGTTCAGGTACCGGAGCTGCGTGGGGGAATCCCGCACCGCTGTGGGATGGGGGATGCAGGACCACCCCGCTCAGCTGGCGCTGCTCAGACTGGCTGCTCCATGCACACTCATGCCTGTTTCCTCAGTATAGGGATGTGTGAGGGCTCCCATCTGCTTGTCCATCCGACTGTGGGGGCATTCTGCCAAAGAGGGAGCATTTCTCTTTATTTTTTATTCTCTTGTATTAATTTTATTTTTATTGATATTTTTCTGTCACTCTCCACCTGCTCCAGCATATAGCATCCCTACCTCCTGGGCGCATGTAGGTATTCCCTTTGGGAACTGGTCAATGGATACCCAGGGGAATGGGATATGCATGCAGGCAGCACCCAAAGCAGATCTGTCCCCCAAATCCATATTTTGTCACTGTGCCAGGGATATGCACGAGCTGGGGCAGCATAGGCTTTGAACCTGGCCATCCTTGCTTTTGGCAGGCTGTGGGGTGGCCGGGTTGCCAGGCAGGGGTGAGGTTATATTTGGGGGTGTGTGGGGTGCGCAGTGTTGGTGGGGACTGGGAGAACTGGGGCCAGGGTGGTTGGGCGCTCACAGGCTGAAGAGCTTCTGGGGCTGTCTGGGCTCACCCCACCACGCTCCTTGCTCCCCTGCACCCCGATTTCTCCCCGCAGGTCTGGTTCAAGAACCGCCGCGCCAAGTGCCGGCAGCAGCAGCAGAGCGGCGGCGGGGCCAAGAGCCGTCCGGCCAAGAAGAAATCGTCGCCCGCTCGGGAGAGCTCGGGCTCGGAGAGCAGCGGGCAGTTCACGCCGCCAGCAGCGGCCTCCAGCTCCGCCTCGTCTTCCTCCTCCAGCTCGGCCTCCTCAGCCCCGGTGGGCGCCCCGGCCTCCCTCAGCACCCCGGCATCATCCATCTGGAGCCCGGCTTCCATCTCTCCCGGCGCGGCGCCCGCGGGGGTGACGGTGCCCGAGCCGCTGCCGCCGGCCGCCTCCTGCATGCAGCGGGCCGGGCCCGCCGCCTCGGCCGCCTCCGCCTCCTACCCCGTGTCCTACAGCCAGGGCGGCGGCTACGGCCAGGGCTACCCCGCGCCGCCCTCCTCGTCCTACTTCGGGGGCGTGGATTGCAGCTCCTACCTGGCGCCCATGCACTCCCACCACCACCCGCACCAGCTCAGCCCCATGGGCCCCTCCTCCGTGCCGGGCCACCACCACCACCACCCTCTGAGCCAGAGCTCGGGCCACCACCACCATCATCACCACCACCACCACCACCAGGGCTACGGCGGCACGGGGCTGCCCTTCAACTCCTCCGACTGCCTGGACTACAAGGAGCCCGCCGCTGCCGCTGCTGCCTCCTGGAAGCTCAACTTCAACTCCCCCGACTGCCTTGACTACAAGGACCAGGCGTCCTGGCGCTTCCAGGTCTTGTGAGGGGCCGGTCACCATCCCCCCGAGCTGCCACTGACCTCCCACCCGGGGACTCCCCACCGCCTCCTGGGCAGGACTCTGGCTCTTCCTCCTCCTCCCTCTTCGTTAGCAGTGGCGATGCCCTGGGGAGGTCCTGCCGCCCCCATCTCTACTGACTGATATTTATTTGCTTCCTGCACCACTCCACCAGGTTTATTATAATTATTATTTTTTTAAACGCACCAGAAGAGGAGTTTAAAAAAAAAATAAGAAAAGGAAAATTAAAAAGCCTAGCGTGTCCCCTGCTGCCCCCCGGGCAGAGGCGCAGGCTGGCTCCTGCCCTGCCAGTGCCCCCCCAGCTTTGTGCGGGACTCAGCCCCTGCGGGCGCGGAAGCCCCGGCTCGCCAGTCCTGTACAGCCTCTTGCCGCGGGGAGCGGCGGGAATGATGTAAATACTCGGTCCGTTCCAGTGACCACGATTATTTTTAGTTGATACTGTTGGGTTGGCATTTATCTAGAGTCTAACATGGAACAGAAAGTAAAAAAAAAAAACAAAACGAAACAAAAAAACTTTTTAAATTTCAAATTTCAATTTTCTTCCCTAAAAAAAATTAATCTTTCCCTGTCTCATGTCCTCCGTCCATCCTCGAGGGCTGCTCTGCACAAACTTGGCTGTGCCGTCCTGGGGCTGAGTGTGAGGGGGGAGGCAGCAGCCATGGGACGTGCCCAGAAGGGAGGCAAAGGGGGAGGGAAAGGCTGCCCAGCTGATCCGCAACCTGCAGACCAAAAAACCCAAAACTTTTTGGAAAAAAAAAATAAAAGGAAAGAAAAAAAAAGAAAGGAAAAAAAAAAAAAAGCTGAAGAAAAAGTTTTGGTTTATTTTTGGGGGGGAGGGTTGCAGGGATAAGCAGCTCTGGTTCGGGCTGGGGAGGGGGGGGCACGGCTTTTCGGTGTTTTTTGGTTTGGTTTTCGTTTTGGTTGTTTCGAGCCCCTTGTGTCTGTCGGTGCGTTGTGGCGGGTCAGGGCTGCAGCCCCGCATTCCTGCTTCCCCTGCCTGGGCTGGTGCTTCCCGGCAGCTTTGCCCCGCAGCGGGGACAGGGACAGTGTAGTGTGACTTTTGATGCCGTAACCCCTTCCACTGTAAGGCAACCCCCCTCCTTTCTTCCCACCCACCCCAATAAAATCTAAACTAATAAATGTAGTGGTGTCGTGTCCTCCTTCCTCCCTCCCGCCTCCTCTTCCTCATAAAACTTCCCTTGGGGGAGTGAGGAGTAGGGAAATATTTCTTGGGGGCTCCCAGCAGGATGGGGATGTGTGTGATGAGTTTGCTCTGGAGGGGGACCCAGCGCCACTTTTCCAGGGGCGGACTGGGGACCCACTCTTACGGTAATTACCGCTTAATTGGTTACGGATTTATTGGCGCTCCGTGGGACTCACGGGACCGGCAAACTGCCCAAAACTGCAATTTCCCTCCCAGGATCGATGGCGCAGCCCCCAAACCCGGGTCCCACGCGCTGGGCACCGGCGGCGGGATGCGGGGGCCGCTCGGACATCCAGCCGGGATGCGGGGACAGCTCGGAAGTCCAGCCGGGATGCGGGGGCAGCTCGGACATCCAGCCGGACCCTCTGTCCTTCTGTGCGGGTTCGGCACCGGCGCTTCCAGCCCGACTCCCGGCCGCACCATCCTCAGCCGCTGCCGGCTGCGGTCCAGCCAAGGAAGACAGCGAGATGAATTTTTTCTGGTGACAAACTCCCCCTCTCTCCCCCGCAACCCCCGACTTTCTCTCCAGTTGTTGAAAGCTGCCTGTTGGTGCTGGGGCTGTTCCCACTTGCACAGGACCGGCGGTGCGTGGACCCGCGGGCTCCCCTTCTTGGGCCATTGATGCGCTGCCCGGGGAGTATCCCCAAATTGCCATCCCTGTGGTCCTGCAGTAATTCCCACTGCATCTGGGAGCTCCGGGGCTGTGCCATCCCTGGTGTTCCTAGGCAGCCTCGGGCGGTGGGGACCGCGGTGGGGTGAGAGGTGCCAATGCTCCCCGCGGCTGCTTTGGGGAGGGTTTCACATCCCCTGCCCCCGCTTTCCCGCTCCAGCACCCTGGTGCGGCTGGCACTGCGGTGCTGCTGCGGCAGCGGGAAACAGCGGGATCGGACCCCGGAGCCACCCGCGCCAGCCCGTGCAGCCCCCCGGGGTCCCGGCCACGGCAGAGCCCCGGGGCCGGGGCGGCCTCCGCACCTTCGGTGCAACAGGGAGCTGTGGGAGGGGACGAACGACTGAGTCAGTGTCAGGGGACTGTTCTTTCTGTGGTTCTTTCCCTTGTTGTCTCCTTCTGTGCATATATATTGATAAAAGGTATGAAAGTATTTTAAAATAAATGTATCTATACCTCTGTGATAAAGTAATTGTTCTCTCCTGGAATCACCGAAGTGTGGATGTACAGGCAGTTCGAGTAAGAGACACAAGTGCTGGGTCAAGGTGCATCAGTCTATGCATCCCCAAGCTCTTCCTCTAAAGGGGAAAAAGTTACCACCATCCTCCTAGGGCTGGGAAAAATAATAATAATAATAAAAAAATCTGTGCTGTGCACAAAATGAACTGGAGTTGCCCTCTCAGATTTAGTGAGCACATGAGAGATAAGATCCAGCAGGTGTATAACACACAATGCCCCAGACATATACTTTTTGTCTTCTTTAAACAAAAATGATGCACAGCACATCATCCTTATAATCTGTGTTCCACTGTAACTCAGTAAATCAGTGATGCTGAGAGACAGCCAAGAGGGGAGCCTGAATTATATTTTGGGGATGTGGTCCTAAACCTCTTCATCCAGTGTCCCACAGTGAGGCTGGGCCAGGGCTCTGCTTTGAGGTGTTGGACTCCAAGGGATGCTCGTGTTCCCTCACTTCCCCCGACCCCCGATTTAGGCACCACGAACACCAGGTGCCACTGATCAGTCGTTTATCCAGCAACACCCACCCTGCAATTTGGGCATTTTCCTGTCCCACTCACACAGACCTGGAGCAGGGTGTTGAAGCCGAGCACAGGTGGCTTTGGAGGCACAGAGGAGACCTGGTCCAGATCACACCAAATCATGGCTGTGCCCTCAATGCTTGGCTCCATTTGTTTCAGCTTCTTTTTGAAGTGCCGGCAGGGTGGGCAAGACTTGACTTCTGCCTGCTGATGGGCGAGCACGGGCTGGGAAAGGTCATGTCTGGATTTGGGGGGACTCGGCACTCTCCCTGATTTGCAAACTTCTCCCACTGTGGGCTACCTCAAGGCTGGCACAGGCACTGGCACCCCGAGCATGAGTCATGGCAGGTGAGGTGGCACGGTGCCTGGTGCCCGGCTCCAGGGGCAGGCGCCAGCAGGATTGCCAAGCTTTTTAGGGCAACCCGGTTCTGAGAGAGCTGCCTTCTTGGCTCGTGCCTCACCTCTCCAGCAAGAAGGCTGCTGGGTGCATGGCTACCATTACTTATTTTTTTTAAATTAAAATCGCACTCACTGCTGGAGCACGGGGCTGCCGGTGGCCCGGAGGCTGCGGCCGCAGCGCCGAGGGCTGGGTCCGGGTCAGCCCCGCTCCTGCCCCGCACCAGCCCCGCTCCTGCCCCGCTCCAGCCCCGCTCCTGCCCCGCTCCTGCCCCGCTCCAGCCCCGCTCCTGCCCGAGAGCCGCTCCAAAGTGCCGGCTCCAAAGGCACCTGGGGCTCTCCTGCCGGCAACTGAAGGGCCGGGATTTGGGGTGAGCAGGAGGAGGGACAGAGGGGAGAACATTCCCCAGCTGGGGCTGCCCTTGGCTTTTACGCTGGTGCTTCATGGACCTGGAATAATCCATGACCTGTTTGCTGCTACCAGAGCGCTTGCTCTGAATCGTATTCCTGCCTTGCTGCTGAACCCCTGCGTGTGGCAGGAAGCTGGGACAGGTGGGATGGGAACACCCTTGGTGGGCCATGCAGAGGTAGGCAGAGGCTGGACAGGGTTGCTTCTTGCCTGGGGTGACCAACTTCTCTTTTGGGTGCAGGATGGGCTTTGGGAACTCAAGCCATTATGGCCGAGCATGATTTAAATTATTAAGGAATTATAACTGAAAATTCTGTTTTAAGTTTCAGAAGTTGTGCCCACTAACATGACTTATTACAGTTATTTTGTAGGCAGCCTTCCTGGCAGGGAGCAGAGAAAACAGGTGATTACAGCTGAATAAGGAACTACTGGTTTGTGGTTTTCCCTGCACTGACCTCTGTGTTAGCCAGTCGCTGCTAATTCATACACTTTGAGCAGCAATTAATGCACATAAAATCCCATGTTGGTTCCAAACCTGTTTTGATTTTGTCAGTGAAAAGTCTGCAGGTGAACCTCACAGCTGAGGAAGCTGCTGCACTGGAGAGCTCTCCTTTCATGTTGCACTGCTGAGCACAAAATGCAGTGGGGAAGGAGGAGGATGAAAATGGTCACAGAGCTGAAGCCTACAGGGAAACATCTGCCTTTTTCCAGTGAAATCCCTATTCAACACTTTTTTTTTTTTTCTTTTTTTCCTGGACAGACAGGACTTTTCCAAGAAAACCATGTGAGGATTTTTTTTTTTTTTTTTTTTTTTTTTTTTATGAAAAACTGCAATTTTAGGAAACAGCATTCTGGACTTTATGTACATTTCTAGTATCACTTCCTGTATATTTTTAAGCTGAAATCCTCTTAGCATGCAAAGTAAATAGATTATGATATACTGAAGGATTAAGAATCACTGTCTGGTGTCAGATTAATCCCTCATATAGACCATCACTTGTACTGACAGAAATATGGCTGCAATTCAGCAAAATAGCTGTATGGCAAGGCGATGTGTCGCAGCCTCTTAGGCAGAACAAGCCCCCCGTCACCGCGGTCCAGCGCTGTGCCGTGTGTTTTCCAGAAATTCAATTTCAATCCGTGGGACATTAAAGGCATGCTCCTCTCCAAGCCTCGGCTCTGCGTGGGGAGGTGAGGCAGCAGCTGCTCTGTTTCAAAGCTCTCTTTATTTGTTTTTCCCTGTTGAGTGTACAGAACCCTACGGGCTGCAACCCCTTGGCTCCCTTCAAACCTCAAACCAAAACATCTCTTCCGAATACATGCATGGAAAGATGTAGATTGGGAGGAAGCTCTGGAATGGTGCAACCCAAATCACCCATCAGGCAGCAGAATTTTGACTCATAGGGGAAAATGGACTGCAAACACTTTATTTGGATAAAAGCAGAATTTTTGTTAATGAAATACGTTTTATGGCTTGTGGGTTTCGGGGATTTTTTTTTTTTTTTAATGGTTCTTTAATTTTCAGTCCACTGTACAGATTTGTTCACCACATAAAACCAACTTCAAGAAGCTCACTGGCTTTAGGTTTCAACATTCAGTGCTCCCCAAAAAGCTCAAGATTAACCCACACATGTGCCTAGGACATAGGACAAAATATCTGTGTTCCTACACTCTGTGCTCCATCAGGTGGTGGGAGGAAGGACCCACGATGATGCTCACCCCTCTTTACTGCCAGAAAAAAATAGAAAGGGCTGGCACAGGTTCCCTTCTCAGTGCATTTTCTCTTTGTGGTTAGAGGAGGCAGATTAAAATCTGGACTCCAATGGAATGATGCTTAAGAGGCTCCGCATCTTTTTTTCAAGGCAAAATAATGGTTATTCAACTAAGATGATATATCTAGATATGAAAATTGAGAGCATTCTTTGAAAAATGCTGCTGACTGTGAAAGGCTGCTCTTTCACGGAGGTATACTGAGTGAAGATCTTATCTGCTGGTATCTCAATAGGACGGTTTTCAGAGCCTTAAGTGGAAATTCAAATCTACTTCCAAGTGAAGATTGTAAAAACATATAATGCATAGAGAATTATAGACTTTCTCCTGAAAAGCTTATGGATTTATCCAAGAAACACCACCAAATTTTTCAGCATTGAGTTTGTACAGTAAATAGGGATCGCCAATTACTCGCTTTTTTGACACAGTTGATGAAAATGTCACCAAGTTGTGCCCCCCACAAGCAAACACAGGGCATTTTTTGCATGGACATATCAATTTGAACTCAGAAATAATTTGGAGGTCTAAGAACAGGATATTTTCTAAGCCTGGTGGTTTGTCATCTGCCAGTGGTCAGACCCAGGGCTGGCTGGAGGTTTGCTGACAGACTTCCAGTGAATTTCACCACCTCGGTGAGGTTTCCTCCTCTGTGCTTTGGCAGCTCAGTCACACCAGCCCAAAGTGCACAATTTGGAGAGACCCACTGTCTCCAGTCTCCTGTGGGGGAAAGACAGGCAGGATCAGGCAGGCTGCAGGGAGAGACACTGGGGGATGGAAACACAGGTATCGAAATACCACACCAACCCAGGGGGAAGAGACAATTGTCCCACTGTCCCACTTTAGCCTGGGAATGAAGGACGCAGCCCCAAAATGGTGCAGTCTGGCTTATCATTCAAGGTAAGACATTTTTCATCTGTTTTTAAGCCCCTTCACACCCCCCTGCCGCTGCTGTTCCTGGGAAAAACCAGGGGCTGTAGCTCCAGGGACCGTGCATGGTGTCCCCTGGGATGTGAGGGGCTGGCAGCTGAGGCTCTACCTGCCTTTGAGACCTCTCACCTGGTGCTTGGAAGCTTATTGGCAAAAGTGAAACTTTAGGTTTTTGTTACCTTTTAATTAGGCTAGGTTAATGCCAGCGTGTGGCCAGCCAGGTTCTAGAGTGGGGATGGCATTTTGCATTCCTCACACAATGCAAATGCGTGATTTAAGCACAAACCCCCATCCTGCTCTCTGTGCCTCTGCAGGGTGGAAGCCTGAGCCCTCTGGTTTTGCAAGGGCCATGGTGATGGGGAGAATGTGTGCCACCAGCAGAGGTTATTTCATAACCTGGGCTAGCGTGCCTGCGAAATGCATGAAATGCTTTGCCTTGGAAAGCAATGTAGTCTAGTGAGTCATTGCTTTTTTTGAATTACAGATGAGTAGCCAGCCCTTCATGATGCAAAGAAAAAAACTAGGTGTGGAGCTGGAAACAAAGGGAAACGTGTGCTTGTCCTGCCTCAGAGGGCAAAACACACCGGCTGGCGTGGGAAGAGAGGGTGGGTTTGGCCCCAGGAGGTGGCTGTCAGGGCTCAGCCAGCCTGTGGGAGCACTGGTGAGGGTGGACAGGACTCGTGTGAGTGACTCCCTGGCTCCTTGACTTCAGCAAAGGTGAAGAAAAAAAAATCTCCAAACTCTTGTAGCTTCACAAGGAGCCTTTACCAGAGCAGCAGCTCCATCTCATGGCATGTGCACTTCACCACAGAGATAGAGATCTCCCTCCAAACCAGCATTCCCTCCATGACTTCCCTACCTCAGCACGCAGGGAGCAGTAAAAGTGCAATAGCTCCAAACAAGCTCTGTATGGACATGGAGCTTCTAGCCCATGGCTTGGCTCTTCCCTTGCAGGGAGATGGTGAGAGGTGGCCCTGGCAAAATACAACCCCTTCTATTTTGAAGGTGATATGAAAGTGTCCCTGATGTCCCACTCGAACCAGCACTTGCATCCCAGACCCCACCAGGTTATTACAGTGTGGAAATGTGAAGCACAGCCTCACCACTGAGACTTCTGCTTAGTAAGGCACCTCTCTCTTCAAGGAGGTTATGAAGTGCCTTACTTGGTAGCAGCCCTCATGGTGGGGCTGTGTGTATTTACCTTGGGTTTTGAGTGACTTCAAACATTCTGTGGGTTCTCCTTGCTTTCCAAAAACATTTGTCGGAGACTTCAAAAATGTGATTATTTTTTCTTCAGTAAAGCCCTGAGGAGCATCAGTGGTTGGAGGCAAGGAAGAGGTGGCTCTTTTGTCCCTAGAGCCGTGTCAGGGCCTTATGCAGAGGGGTTTCTGCTGGTCCTTGCTCTGGGGATGAAGAGAGTGGGTGGGAAGGCTGAAAAAAGGCCCCACACTATCTTCAATCAGGTAAGAGTTCAAGGTGATTTGGGTAGGTCCCTGTTGCTCAAGGTTCAGGGTCTAGAGTGCATCAGTGGGTATCCGACCTAGGTTTGTGATTAATGATTAGTGATTAGTGATTTGTGTCTCTGTCTGGGGAGATGTGAACAAGAACCCAGCCCTGCAGACCTACTTACTTGCTTAAAAAAAAAATACTTAAAAAAATCTTATTTGCAAACATCTCTGGTCTCACTAAAGCAGACCTGGTGGTGTTGTGTGGGAAGCTTGTGATGTGGCATGAAGCTTGTAGAGGTATTTAATGTTAATCAAAGGCTGAAGAGTGGTAATGACTGGAATCCTCCTCTGATATCTGCATCTTTTCTGCTGTAGCACCCCGTCAATAAAAGATGCTGTAATAATTTGATGAGAGTTGATTTTCATTGTGCAGGAAGAGGGCTGTCCAGGAGCAGGGGCAGCCAGCACTGCAGTGCTGCTCCCTATGGTAATGAGCTGCTAGTCCTCCAGAGAAGGAAAACATGAATATCCTGACAGGAGAGCATCTACTTGTGCCCTGGAGAGTTCAGATCGTGGGGCATTTCATGGTAATGATGTGGTCCCGCTCCGGCAGGCAAAGGAGGAGCGCTATGGGAAGGCACACCCTGTAATTGAAAAGCCACTAAGTCACCTTGGACCTGCAGGGATAGCAGGATGGAGGCAGTGGTTTGCTCTGTCTCCACAGGTCTGAGGCAGAAGAGAGGATCCTTCTACTCTCCTGGAGTGGGAAATGCAGAGAAACCTCTTCCCCGTGCTGCTGTATTGCTCCCAGGAGGCTATGCTTTTTCTCCTGGGATTATTCTCAAGGGCATGATGAAGGTGGGAAAGGACAAGAGTGGGAGAGAGGAGAATAAATGAAGGAGCCCCAGGAAATTATTTTAAACACCTGTTTTATTCAGATGAAGACTGCCTGGTTCCAGGCTGCAGGAATGACTAGGTGGAAGGATATGCCTATTGCTAGGATCCATAGATAGCACTCCTTTTCTCTTGAAATGCCTTGCTTCCCTTGAATAGCATAATACAAACCTATTCTGGCTGATAGGTATTCAGATGAGATTAAAATTCACCAGGTAGCCATAAGGAGCCACTGGCTTCAGCATCTTAAATTCCCTGGTAGAAGAACAGTCTCTGGTCCAGGAACAAGACAGCAGCTGAGATTAACATTTTCCAAAGGGTTCTGTTTGTACCAAGGTAGGTGACCAAGGTGTTTGGAGCCTTGATTTCACTGATCCAAGTCTGGGTGCTGCTACATGGAAACACTGAACTAACCTAGAGAGCTGTACAAGATTATCAAATTCCAGAATTACACAGACCAGGAGGGACCTCTGGGACCACCCTGCTCAGAGCATATCACCTCCAGGATGGAATATGAACACCAGATCCTGGCCACTCCAAATATTGTGGATGGGATGCTCACTTCTCATTTGCTTCAACCCTGTTGCCTGAGGAGCCATACCCATGCAAGCCACGCACAGGGCAAGGAAAGCTGCAGCTTATCCTCATTCCTCTAGCATCTGTCTTCATCCTCACCTTTGTGCTCAGTGGTGGGATCCTCTGGCCAGCCCAAAACCAGTCTGGCAAAGCCACCTAGACTGCATTTGTCCTACTGTCAGATGAGAACACCTCAGCAGCCCTTGTCCACTGTCACCCTCACACCACAGGGCTGCAGGCAGGACGTAAGTGACCTGGGCTGGTGCTGGAGGGACAGAGGTGACCCCCACGGTAGCACAGTCTTGCCTCTGAGCCACTTGTAATGCTTTTCTCCAGAAAACAAATCCTGTTCAACAGCTTGAGCGCCGCTTGGCTGTGTGACAGCCAGCTGCTCTGGCAGGTCACTGGGAACAGTTTGTTGCATGATCTCTGCAGTTTCAGGGAGGAGAAGCTTCCTCATAGCTGAGAGCAGCAGCAAGTGAGGAGTTCACGGGCAGTGATGCACCTACAGAAGACAGGCCCATGCCAGATCCTTCCCTGCCGAGTCCTCAGTGGCCACTTGTGCTGGGAACAGGTCACCTCTGGCTCCAGCTTTTCCCCAACAAACTGGCAAAGGAGGGCAAAGCAAATCCTCCAGCTCACAGCTGCAGGGATCTTCCTGCAGAATTGCCTGTGCAAGAAGGGCCGGGTTTTGGGTGTGCTCCCCTTGGGTGGCACCAAGCCCAGTATTGTGTGAACTCCCGCTGAAGCAACATGCGGGAAGTGGTGTCAGGGGGATGCCAGCCCGGGGAAGCATGGGGCTGGAAGTGGGACCTCAGGAATGGGTTGCCTGTCGTGCAGCAGCCTGGTGGTGGTGTCCAGGGGAAGAGCTGCTGATGGTGGATTTGGGATGGGTTGAACTAAAGCCACAGGTCAGTTCAGCTAGAAGGATCTGCTCCGATTTGCTGGGTGCTGGCTCCTGTGCTGGTACCCAGCTGCTGCAAGACTTCTGAATTTCCACATGTCATTAAAAGTCAGGACAAAATGTTGATGGGAATGTTTTCTCAGAAGCATACAGTTAGTGTTACACGGATGGCTGTTCTTCTCCAAAAACTGGTGTGCACTACAGGCTGCCTTTACTCTGCCAGCCATCTTCCTCTGCAGTCCATGGCTGCTGCCTCCCTTCCCTGGGTCCAGAGCAGCTCAGATGGGAATGCCACATTTTCCTGTGCACAAGCAGCTCTGTGATGTGTGCTGGAACAAAACACCTACTCCCAGGTCACAGAGGTCACACTTTGACCTACCAGTTTTTAGCCAGCATTACCACTCACTTGCAGTAATTTTTTGGAACCAAAGAATGCTTTAACCACTCCCCTGGATAAGTCCTTAACGATGTGATGGCAAAGCTTTCTTCTGTGCATCACTCTCCTTATACACCATGAATGTTTGGGCTTCTGGATTTCATTGTTATAGTCCAGAGATTCCAAATTAACTCAGTTTATTAATTCAGCTGCTTATGTGAAGGCAAGAAGATCTTCTACAGAGCCTGGGGAAGGAACAGTTAATGCTGCTAACCCAGCTGCAAACCCAGGGATCCCACCAATGTCTCCAGATCATCACTGCTGCTGTGCTTTACTTCACTCTATGTCCTGAGGCCACTGAAATAATCCAAAGGCCAACAGAGAGGTCCTGTGAGATGAGGATTTCCCTCAGACCCTGACTTGGTGATCTCTGGCACGTGGTCCCCAGCCCGTGCCCATCCTCCACCCAGTGCAAATGCACAGGGGCCCGCAGGAAGCTGCAGAGGTGGGGCTGCTGTGTGTTCTTCCTCAGTGCTTCAGGACTGGTAGAACAGCTCTTAGAGCACAATTTTACTTGGCACAGACTGGTTTTGTAATGAAAGAAATAAATAAGTGCCATCCTGCTCTGCTGGAAGGTTGAAGTGTTTCCTTTCCTTTTTTTTTTTTTTTAAATGATCTGTTTGCACTGAGGCCAAACACTGAATACTTTGGCCTCAAAAATAAAAGTTGAAACAGGAATTGTAATTGGGACAAGGCTAAAACACAGGCACTGTTGTGCCTTCATCTGTGCTGCCACAAGATTTATTTTATTTGTTATATTTTATTATAGTTTTTCCTTTAAAGTAGAACTGAGGAAGCGATGTGTGCTGCTGACTCACCAGCTCTGGAGAGAGGCTGGCCCTGTATATCTGTGCTCTGTGTGCACCCCCACTGACTCCCCACCACCTAGGATCCCAAACCAGGCCAGGAGGGAATGTCCCCGTGGCAGATGAAGGACACAAGGGGCAGGGTAGGGTTTCCCTGCCCACATGGGAGTCTTCTTCTGCTCTCCCCCTGCAGTGAGTTTCCTGCAGGCTGGAAGCGTGTGAGCCAGTGTGGCAGAGGGAGGGGGACATGGGCCTGGAGGCTGGCAGGGTGGGAAGGGATGGACCAGCTCTACTGGCAGCACCTCACCAGTTCAGAGTTATAATGAAACCACAGGGCAGCACCTCACTCCTTTCCCCTGCAATTCCCTCTTCAAAGAGCCAATCCAAGCGCTGGTTACCTTGTTAGATAAACACGGATGGAGGATGTGACTTTATGTGCTGTGCTCAATACGAAGCAGCAGGTGAAGCCCTACTCTAGCAGAAACATAAGGGAGCATTTCTACCAATTCCAGCAAGAGCCCTGCAGGCAGACAGCTTGCAAGGACAGGCTTGGGGAGTTTCAGGAAGCTTCAAAATACAATAAATAATAATAAGCAGAAATAAAATAATAAATCAGAAATGGGTTACCTGCTCTGAAGGAACGGCTCTCATATTTCCTTCAAAAAAAAAAAAAAACAAACAACACTGACCATGTTATTTACGTTCCATTTAACTCACTGAAAAACCCAAACAAACAGAGGTATTAGGTAACTTTAAATTTTTTTTGATAAAACAAAGCTATTTTATATCATGTTATTGAATGGATGACTTAAAATACTTAATATATTGCTTATACGAGTCTGTACACGTAGGACATGTATATTCCCTCAAACACCACAACAAGTTAAAGCAACCATGATTTTTGTGGATGAGGCAGTGTGGCGATGCAAGGCCAGCAGCAGCTCAGGGATCCCATGTGTTCCCAGCTGGGTGGAGAGCTGTTGCAGGACTGGGATGGGCAGCCTGGACGGTCATAGCTGCAGGACACCTCTCTCCCTGCAGCGGGGCAGCCCTGGGGTGGTGGGGCTTGGCACGGGCTGCCTGCCCGAGTGCTCGCCTCCTGTCTTGGGAGGGCTGTGTGCTGCCAGCTTGCTGCAGGAGCTGCTTCAGGATGAAGCTTCATGTTACAGCTTGAGCTCAATTAACAGCTGCCAACATCAAAAAGAAGTCCTGCTGCAGGCAATGTCCTTCTGCCCCTTGCTTGGTGCTGTCTGTGGTGTCTTCTAATCCCCATACAGGGCAGGTTGGTTCATGGGATGGACAAAAGGCCAAGGGAAAGAAAAGTCACAGCTTTTTTTAGCTCAACTAATGTGCTGTCAGCTCCCTGAGAATGTGGGTGGAAGGAGGTGGTGAGGGGGCAGCAGGACTGTCCCATTGTGGCAGTGGCCAGCTGCCAGTTCAGCTTCACTTCAAGGTCAAAGTGTGTCCACAACTGGCTTGTTTGAAATTCTCTCTTTCAGCTGTGGCTGTAGGAACCACCTGGCCTCCTGTGCCTGGAGACTGACTCCATTCCTACCTACCTGTCAGTACAGCAATGGGACACCCGGACAGGGCAGGAGATAAAAGTCCTTGTCTCGCCCCTTGTGCAAACACTCTGACCTGTCCCTGCCTGGCTGCCTTCACGGGACAGCTCTTTAACCATGACCTTCTCATGCTGGACTGTTCCTCTGCTGGACTGCTGCACTCCCTGGGCTCTGCTGTGATGGGAGTGCCAAGCTCTGCTGAAGCAAGGCAGCTGCCTTTGCCTCCTCCAGAGCCCCGCAGGAACCGCGTGCACTGCCGCCTCCAATGCCATGGAAGTGGGGAGGCTCTGCTGCTGCTGCCTCCTGCACAGAGTAACAAAGCCACAACAGCTGGGAGGAACAAACCCTGCCTGTTTGTGTTAAATCAGGGATACTGCTGCAAGATAAGGAGATTCAGGTATTTGGCTGACTTATTCTACTTTCCATGAGCCAGTAGCTGAGTCCTCCTCCCTTTCCCTGCTAGGACAAACCAAGCTCATGCTGCAAAACCTTGTTTTTTCTCATGGACCGAAATGAATTACCAATATTTCTAGCTTCAGCCCTCTGTACACATTTGAAAAAGACTGGTTGACTTACCTTCCTGGCTGCTGGAAAAGGTTTTCTTGATCAGGGAGGTGGTGTGGCCATCTGCTCCAGGCTCAGTGTCCTCCGCCTGTCTGTGGCTGGTGGGTCTTGGAAAGACAGATGTGATAAATGGGGAGGGAGCAATGACTGCAGAGTTGGGAGACACTGCAGAGCACAGCAGAGCAGAGCAAAGCTGTTCTGTTTGTTTGCTATCTTTTAAAGTATACAGCAGCCTGTGTAATTTCCTGGCTACAAACTGCAGCTCTTTTCTATCAGATGCCAGTAGGTTTGTTGACTGAGCGTCAGTAGGATCGCTCATTTGGCCATGTAGTCACTCCAGCACTGTCCTGTCATTCAAAGATGAGGTATAAAGCTGGTGTTTTTTTGAGTAATTACAGTTTTGTTAAGCAGGACAGGCTAGAGATGTGCAACACACATAGCAGGCACCAGGCACTGCTGGCAGCCCTGCACAGAGGAAGTTGGGCAGATGCCAGGAGAGGAGGATATTAGACCAAAGAAACAGCACTGATTTTCTGAAATTTTTGTCCCTACACCACTTTCATCAGTGAAATCCAAGTTGTGAAGGAGATGCAGGGAGGAAAGCATCAGCTATGTGTTACAGAAAATGCAGATGAATTTTTTTTTTGAGGGGGGGAGTGGTTTGGTTTTGGTTTTGGTTTTTTGCTAGTCTTGGTTTCTTCAGCCATCATTAATCTCTGCTTACACAGGCATGTGGAAAGGCAATCCATTCCCAGTGCAGTGGAACTGGAAACCTGGAGGCCACATTGTGCCATCTTGGCTTGCTGACTTGTTGTTCGTCCTGCCATCCACAACCTGCCAAGTGCTCAGTGAAGTCCAAGGGAGCATTGCTTTCATCAAGAACGAGTCAAGTAGAGAAAATAAACTAAACATCCAATGCCAGGCCAACTGGGAACTCTTTTGGCAGGATTCTCATCAATTGGGTAGCTTTTCCTCCTCTGTGGATGTAGTCATGTTTGACTCAAGTAGTGTTTTACTCAAGGCTGGCTTTCAGGTATGACAGCGGAGTAGCTGTGAGAATAAGAATGTGAACACTTTTGTGCAGCACCCAATTTCTTCAATGCCACACTGCAAAATCTCACTCAGCTTTGATAATACAAATAATACATTGCAGGCATAAAAAGTGCTTTATTACTGATGAGAATATAAATAATTTTTTTAAAAAGCTGAGATTTTGCCTGTGCTTTCGTTTACCCACTACCAGCTGGAAGACAGCTATGCAAGCATCTGGGCACATGTAAAGCAACTAAAACCACCACTCCTCATCAGCTTTCTCGACACATTTTTAAGCTGCAGTAATGCAACTCTCCCATCACACTAAGCTTTATTGGTTCAGTATAAGAAACTAAGAAACTTCACTGGAGACCAGATTATGCTGGTTGCAAAAGCAGGGGGATTCTTCTGCTCTTCAACCCCATTATCTCCTCCGCAGTGTCTTGATCAGCTTTCTTACACGCAGCCTCGGATTCTACTGAGACCTGCAAATTGCTTTTTTGGCTGCCAAATTGCCATAACCCTTCTATTTTTATATTTTAAAAGAGCTTAAAACCCTCCATCCTCTTTGGATGTCTCTTTAAAATTGACCAGTACTGGGAGGATTTCATGTATATCCAAAGGCTTAGAAGAAGATGTTACCTCTACTGAGCTTCTAGTTTTACAGTCAACAGACATGAAAAGCCCAGTGGGGATAAAAGGAACTTAACCAGTTCTGTCTAATGCATATAAATCTACCTAAGAGCTCAAGGCACTGGAAGTACTCAATGCACTACATTTATCTGAGTCTAAGATACAGAAATGGGTCTTCAGCCCACATGCCACATGTCCCATTTTGATGCCAAGTTAATATGAATTAAGAGACTGAGATGAATAAACAAGGTCAGTCTGGGCTGGGCCAAGCTGAATCAATGTAAAATAATTGTCAGTATTTTCTGTCAGCAACGCTGGTTTATCTTGGCTCAGGATTCTCGGTGCTATAGATTATAAAATGTTTTCAGTGGAACAGTTGGCAGACATTTTATTGATTTTTCTTTGTTTTGTGAATGCTGAAAAAATTTCCATTAAGTATACACACCATTCATGTGATGAAGCCAAATTGCTTTTTCAAACTTTTCTTTCTTCAAGTGTGCTAATGCGTTAATACATTAGTAATGTAATTTAATCAAGAGGGCCTTTGTCTGGAATCAAGAGGCCATGGAGCACACCTTGATGCATCTTGAGCACTAACGGGCTAAGAAGAGTTAATTTTGTATTCTCAAGGTGCAGTATGCAAACTGACTGATTAATCTGCCCCTCTGAATTCAGTAATGTATTATCTCAGTTTTACAGATGTAGAAATTGAGAGTGCAACTTTGCACAAAGCCATCTACATCTGCCTGCTGTTGCTTTCTTGAGGCATGTGAAGCTCCTGAGCTGAGCAGTGGCAAAGAATGAGAAGGAAGAGAAGGAAATAGAGGGAAGGCTGCAGCAACCAAGCAGGAACAGCACTGGATCCAGCCGAGCTGCTGAATCCCACTTCTGACATGAATTTCCTCTACCATATCACCACATCCCTGTATCACATCTTCTAATAGAGTTAATTTGGAACTGAAAACTGCTTAGGCAGATAGAGCATCTGGAATTACACCTGGAACTGGCAGACATTCTTCTCAACCCATATTTCTGCTATCTTAAGACTGGGTTTGCTTCCTGGTTAAAGATGTCTTTTGAAAAAGGTGGAAGCCATAATGGTGATGAACACTTACTCTAACTGCACAGAACAGTCAAGTAGGAGTAAGAAATCAATTTAATGTTGTTTTTTATGTGATGCACAGAAGGGGATCCTGTGGGATAACTCTAATTCCCTCCCTCTATGCTGATTTAATAAACAATATACAGATCTGAAAGATGTTGTTATAACTTCCTAAGGTTTGGTCAATGATGCTACAGATTCAAAATATACAGACATACTCATGAGCTTAAATAGAAACTTTGTAGAGAAGTAGGAATGTGAGTATTTTTAAGTACATAACAAGGAAGTTTTATGATAAAAATCACTGTGATGACAAGCATTTTTGCCTTCCATCCTAATCACTTGCATTAAAATAATAGATAGCCTAATTAAAATGGTAGTATTCTGGTTTGGGGGATGGGGACTAGGTAGATGGATAATGAGCTAAAAGCCCCTCCAACCCAGCTTCACACACATCCTGACACTGCCAACAAATGGAAGATATTTAAGCCCACAACGCATTATGGTAAGGAAAGAGAATGACACACTGATGGGGAGGAAATCCACACTGCAGCTACCAAGGCAGAGGAGTGAGTGCAGTCACAGCTCTATGTGACTCTGGTGCCAGACTCTGACATGGTCACAGGCACTCACTGGTTGACTCACCCAGAAATAAGATGTCTCACAGGCAGTCAATCAGCTCTTTTGAGTGGCAGAGAGGATCAGCATGCTACCTTGGTCCTCTGAACAACAGCATCCAAAATATTCTACTCAAGTACAGGCTTCTGCTGCAGGGTTATGCTGACTAAAATGTTTTCATAAACAGATAACAAGAATAATGGGATGACAAGAACTTCCAGGCTAAAACATAAGTGACACTTGGAAAGAGAGAAGGCAATGGCCAATGCCAAATGTAAGCCAGAGGTGAGATCTTTATCTTATAAAATTATTCACAGGACTGTGCATTGTTGGTGGTGTTTAACTGTCCTTTTTACATTAGAGTGAAAGAAATCAGGCAGCAAATTAAACACTCTTTTCTGGAATGTTGTCCTGAAATCTTTACTGCCCATAAGTTCACATGTGTGTGTGTGTGTGTGTACAGCTCAGAAAGCTGTACAGTTCTTCACTTGCAGGAAGATCACTGCTGCTTTCACAAAACATCATGGAGTTAAATCAAGAATAAGTTCTTAAAGAAATAAACCCTTGAGATTGTTTTATGAATGATTATTTTGTTTCCAGCCTTTTCCATCCATTTTCTGGCCCTGTCTTCATCCCAGATTATGGCTTTCCTGGTTAAGCAAAGGAGATGATGATGTGAAGCTGAAGTGATCTTTTAATCACACAGCCTGAAAACTGGGCTTCAGTTACACATATGCAGATGTCAAACTCCCTGAAAGGTATCAGAAACAAGGTTTATTAGGCAAGTGAAACGTGTCTTTTGCTAGTCTTCACAGGGCCTTTGCTTGCAGCTCCTGCCTAGATGTAACTCATGAGATATGCCTCAGCTGTCCCAAGAGCTGAAATACAAGGAAGAAAAAAATAAGTGCTGGAGATGAACTTCCAGAAAGCTGAGTGAAATGCAGATGTGGGACAGCATCTGGGTCTGACAGGGGTGGTTGTGTTAGAAATGCAGTAATGTAGTAATTGGTGTGACTAGTTGGTACCAAAATGTAAAGCCAAGGCAGTCTCTCAACAAGAGGCTCTGAAAGAAGAAAGAACAGCCATTGGATACTCTTGCTGAACAACTGCAAAGTCCAGGTGTGGTCTCTTGCAGGAACATAAAGAACCACTGCTACCCAGAAGAAGCCAGTTACAAACCCAGAAGTCTCTGGTAATTCTGGAGTATCTGGGGCAGAGATATGAAACACTGCAATGACCGCAGAACAGAAAACAGCCCTATTTATGTAAGGTCCCAAAACTAAAACTTCCTTTCTCTATAGAGATTTCTTCATGTGAAGTCTGATGCAGACTAGGTAGCAGATGCATTGTTGGGTGCTTGTAACCATCTGTGGCTTTCTTTAAGCACAGGGAAGAAGTTGTTGGAGTACCTGTGCTTTAGCAGGTGACCTTCCCAGCTGGCTGGTGTTGTCACAGGGAGTGCCTTCGAAATCTAAATTCTTGTTGGCAGGCTTCAAGCAGCCGTGGCCAGCCAGGCCAGCCGTGAGAAGTTTTCTTCCATAGCATTGTAAGCGGCCACTGGAATCTCCGGCCTCTCCCAGCGGAGGTCAGCGGCATCTCCAGGTGTCCGCAGGCGGAGGAGCTGGTGCACAGGTGGGAGCTTGCTTTATGTTCTCCAATCAAAAGCCTTGGGAAATCCCAGCAGTTTATGCAGCTCTGGCAATTGCAGGGAACCACTCCTGAGGCTCAGCAACGCATGCTGACCCACCTGGGTAGGTGCAGGCAAACGTGGTCAGGTGGGGAGTGCAGGAGTCAGGGCAAAGCCGAGCTCCCAGCCTCTCTCCCTGCCTGACAAAGGCAGACGTGGGACTGCCAGAGATGTGTGAGTCACAGCAACCTCCAAAAGGAAAAGGGTGAGCAGAAGGGAGGGAGGGTAGCGTGTTTATACCTCAGGATCAGAGGCGTGTTGGGATCAGTCTCGGCTCTGGTGTGCTGCTAAAGGAGCTGCTTTTACTGGAGCCCTTGGAGAGCTCTCTGGAGACCGTGCAGCCTCCAGCAGGGAGACTGTCTTTATAATTTGCCCATATCAGTGGTATCTTCATCCCAAAAGTTAAGAAGGAATAACTGTGCACTGTATTTTTAAAGCCAGGCCCACCTCCAAATCCATTAGAGAGCTCTGAAAGCTTTAGAAGGTGTCCTGTATCCTAAAAGTTGTAGGCAATGTATAAAACAGCCAGTTATCAGAACTGTTATTTCTCTCATAGCTAAGTTCAAGGTTTTAATCAGTTTCAGAGGAAGGGCACTCTCAAAAGATCTTCCCAGGGATTTTGATTACAGGCTAGTGATGTGCTTACAGAAATCTGTAAAGATGATGTCTGGTTTTCAAAAGTTCTGTTCACCACCGGTAAATGTTAATTTGATGCGTTTCCATTGCTGTATTTCTCTTTTCTCCACATTTGACAAGCGAGGCTGCCTTTGCCCAAACAATTTCATTTGAAAATGGTTGTGCTAGTGTGTGTTAGAAGCTTGCAAACTATCTGTGTTTCTGGAGATTTCTTTGTGTCTATGCCGTGTCCTCTGGGTTTCCAGGTTTTTCTTAGTTCTTAGTGTGTTTATGTTTCATTGTGTTTACAGTCATGATGCAGACAACAACTGAAGCTGTGAGGAAGGTTCAGAATATCAAACATACATTTCAAAATCATTCACAACTCACCTGTGGGAACAGCTCTGCACTGCTGGTCTGTCGGCAGGGCTGGGAGCAGGAGGGTTGCACCCTCCTCCCTGCTCTGGAGATTGGTCAGTGAAAGCTTCACAAGATGGGTCTTCTTCGTCTGACTTCCCCAGAAGTTCTGTTAAGATGAATCAAGATACGGTATCACACTTATTTCATCTGAAAGTACCAACCAAGCTGCCAACCATTTGCCTTGGATGCCCATAAGGACAAGGGTGTCCTCTCTTGCAAGGGATCAAACTGAATGGAAGCCCACATGTTTCCACAGCTTTCACCCTTGGCTTTTCCCTTGAAAAGGAGGCCAAGTAGCCAATGACCAGCAACACGAAACAGGTCCAAGAGTTTTTGAAAGACAGAGATTGAGTGTGTATTGGCTGTAGTTAGCAAGGAGGGAATGCCCTCTCTAAATAGTCATCTACAGAAGGTCCAGCTGTCTGCCAAAGGCTGCTGCATGAGCACTTCCCTGTTGCCATAGAGATAAAAGTCTTATCAATTAGACTAGTTCTCCAGAGGGGTATGTGTAACTCCTTCCTTTAAAAAGAAAGAGTTCCCTTAGCTTTAAAAAAAAATATTTTAGTTCACAATCAAGACCTGAAGTCTTAAGTAGGTGAAGCGTGGGCATCCAATTCACAAGTTCCAGTCTGAGCCCTCTGGTAAAGGAAATTGCTAAAAATATCTGAACTGCTTAAAAACATAGAGGAGGAATTGCATATTCTGTGTGAGACTTAAAAGAAATAAATAAAAATTTTAATCAAACCGCAGGCTAGCAGAGCTTGGATTAAGGAAAAAAAAAATCCTGTTACAGATAAAGACTTTAAAAGATTTTTCTCAAAATTGTAAGACCCTTTTGCATTTTTTCCTCTTCTAATCCTGTTCTTCTCTCCTTGTTCTCTGCCTTCTTGGATCCTGTATAAGCTAATCTGCATGATACCCATGGTGGCACCGTGGGCAGTGGGGAGGATGTAACACCCTGGCGAGTGTTGCCACGCTTGGTTTACATTTTGTCTGGAGACCCAGAACGCTCACTGGCTTAGGAGGGCAAATCTCGTAAGCATTTCTGAACCTCTGAGTCCTAAAAATCCAGCACTGTGGGATTGCTGTGGACTATTCCTATTCTTCATGCCACCTAAGTATTTCTGGCATCTGTGGTGAGAGGGAGGGTGAAGTGTGGCAAGGTTTGGCTTTCCCAGGTCGCTGATGTTGTCTGTCTGTGCTGCTGGTTCCCACGTGGAGCAATGTAGGGAATGGCTGAAAATGGCCAACTCAGTTGAAGGCAGCACACATCAAGCATGCACACCACACTGCAATAAATAAAGTTGCTAAACCAGCACTGGTGCAATTTCTCCCCCATCTTGAATAAAAATATCCAAATAGAAATAAAAGCAGAGGAGAAAACAAGTGTACAGGCAATGCTTTACATCTCAGAAACTCAAATCCAGGGCAAGTAAGGGAGCTTTCTCTAGAGATCCTCATGGAGGCTTCCAAAATGAGAAGGCAAGAGAAGGAGAAGGACAGTATTGAAAACTTATAAAGGTTTATGAGAACCTGCTTTTTATATACATTAAGAGCTCTGCGAAACAGCTTAAACAAAATCCCTGCTGATGGTAAAAAAATCAGGCAAAATCTACTTCAGGTCTTGTGGCACAAACTTTGACAGCCTCTGCTTGGGAACACAGCTCTGCATTCCCACCTGGAACTGAACCTTTGGTTCTGAAGAGCCTCTCTCTTCACTTGGCCAGAGTTTGTTAAGAAACAGAACGTTAACCCTTTGAATTTGCAAATGTCAAAGCTCAGATGTACAGTGTGAGTCAAGCATCTGTAATTCATTTTTCTTTTCTCTTTTTTCTTTTTCCACTCACTCAGTAACATCTAAGGCCTACATAACTTACCCCCTTAAAGCTACAAACTTTCACCAGTCTATGATGTCCATGACTTCTCCTGGGCTACCACTCCTGAGGCTGACCCAGCTCCAAGGAGTGGGGATATTTGAGAACATAAAACCCTGAGAGATGCTGGAAGAGGAATGTGTATTGAGAAAAGAAACTAATTAGAATTGGGTCAACTTTTTCTCGATCTCTTTCCATCACACTACTGATGTGTGTTTTTTTGCCCCTGTTGAGAACCAGCACTGGGAAAATCCCAGTCCTCACACCAATCACTTCAGTGTAACTCATGCACGTTCTCCAGATGATACCCAGTAGGTTTTTAACATGGAGTGGAATAGTTTGCATGTATAGAGTCCTTGTGTGCCATATTTCTAATATATGAATGCTAAGAGCAATTAATTACAGCATGGCCAGTGACTCTGATATTTTTGTGCTGTGGATGATGTAGCACAACTAACACCTTGTTAAATAATGCTACTGGATCCATGGGAACCTCATGGAAAACAGAGCAGCAGCTTGCTGTCATCTGCAAGCACCAAACCAGGGAAGAGCAGGGTTCTTACCCACAGGAGTGCAAATAGATTTCTCTGCACTTTCATATCTAAAGTAAGTATCTGGAACTGACCTCAAGTTATGAGCATTGAACCTATTGTGGTCTAGGGATACAGCTGCAATGTGGATGTCAGGAGTGGTTCAAAGCCACAAAACCATCAGATATGAGGTATAGAGTAAAGAAAAATATTTTTGTTGTGGGACATGGACTCTTCTCCCTGTGAGGAGTGCTAAAGAGAGAAAACAAATGCGCAAGGAACACTGTTTAAACAACACAGCCCTTCCCAAACTGGAGGCAACGTATCCCACTTTTAATTAGAAAGGGAAGGATTTTGACAACAATGCCAAGGATCTGGGAGAGGGTGGTAGTCCTCATATCTAGATGAGAGCTCTGGCTAAGGTTTGGTGCTTGACAGAGACCTGACTTTTTGCTAGAACTGGAGAGATCATAAGTTTCACCTAAGATTTTATATTCAGGCAATCCGAGATATTCCATTGCCTTACTGCAGAATAAACTCCCGCTGTTTAAATTCTAAACTGCTATTTGCTTAACATCTTAAGATCTGGGGATTTCAATCTGAATTTGAATTTCAAAAATTTGAGAGTTGGTATTGTGCTAATGTGGTTTCATCATTAAAGTAATTTACCAGATGGAATAATATGAATCTTTAGTGCTAAAAAATCTTTTAAAAAAATCCCATTTGTCGTCATCAATATTGGGATAGTATTGTGCACCCAACCACACAATGACACAATGCATATTCTGCACTTCCAAAATTCGGTGGTAATTGCTATTGCTACATCTCATACCTGTCTGAAAGAGCCAAATACCTTTCTTTACAAGCCCACTGAAAGTTCTCCTATGCTTTAATGAGCAGGATGCTCTCTAGGTAATGCATGCAGGTGATGAGATATCACACCTTGCCTGCTTACACATCTGTCATTATTTAACCATATCTATTCTCTTTTGAATCTGTGTCTGCAAATCGGAAGCTGTTTCCATTCTCCAGGATTTTCCACTGGACTTTCAGGGATAAAAATGCATTTCAAAATGTGCAAATCCGTGGTAAAATGAAAATCTCCTTTTAATATTGTTTGCAAAATTGACAGCTCTACTTAACAGCAGCCATTAAATTATTTACAAAGTAGCAGCTGCTCTTGTAGCAGCCTTTTTTGGGCGTGAAAAATAAACTAGTTGATAAGTGAGAGATAAGCCATTTGACTTCCTCTTTGTGTGCCTGGCATGGTGCGCAGAGCCAATTCTGTACAATCTGATGTTTACAGAGCAATCCTCGTGTACGACCTCCTTAGGCAACAGGGACACAAGAAGCCTTTAAAACGCTGAAGCAAGCATTTAATCAGAACTCTTCATGCTGATCTCTGAAAAATTCAATAAGTTCAAAAAATGTAACTCCTTCTAAAGATAAAATATCATTTTTTTGCTTCAGGAATTGCAAATATATCCCAATGAACTCCCAGTGAACCAAACAGACTTCAGCCACATTGCTGTTATACTAAACAAAAAAAGAGGTAAAGAGTAACATTTTTCCAAGAGAAACAAATCAAGGGTCTGAAGAAATGCAAATAGTTAATTCAAGTGAGTGCTGTAAAACAGTAGAGTTTACTAACACTAACATTATTTTCCTTTTAGGCATTTAAACAAATTTTTTTTTTTTTTTTTTTTTTTTTTTTTTTTTTTGTGTCTAATAGCTAATTCTATGTAAATAAGTTCATATCTCCTCTTATTATGCAATAACATTTTTTTTTTTTTAATTTAAGTGGTTATTTTTACCTGTTGAATTCAAGCTCTCATGATTTTATGAGATTTTGGGGATTTTTTAAAAGGCAAATAACTGCTGCAGAAGGCATGAGATTGAGCATGATTTCACACATTATCAAGTTGTGGTAACTTAATTCTATCCTAGGTTTTCTCAAACTACATGAGAACTATATTCCCACTGCATCAAATTCTTCTGGTATCAAAATCAGTGGGAACTTTCATTGCTGATTTGAGTGTGGTCAGCTCTTTTCCTGGCTACAATTGTTCTCCTGAAAACATCTTTCTAAATAAACATATTCTAATAAAATTATTTCGTTTCAACAAATTCCTGCAGGGAAACCACAGAGCTTTGTTTGTGAGTGTGGAAAAATGTAGCTCTAAACTTCTTTGCTTCTTCTGGGCTAGTTTTCCATTGATTTTTATTTTTAGATTATTTTTGTGTTGCTTTGTTAATTCCCAAATACAAATTGGTTGAAATATTGGTTTTATAGTACTTCTTAAACTCATGGAGAACAGCTGTTACTGCTTAGAGATCTGGATAAGATTATTCCTGAAATTAAACCTGAATATCTCACAGTTCTGTTGTTTAACAATTTGATGCCTGAGAAGATAAGGCACTTCAATCACTAACAGTAGAATCAATCCTTAAAAGTAGCATAACATATCGTTATTTCACTAGTTGGGTAGTATGGGTGTTAGTAGCAGCAAAGAGTGTGCCAGGAAATTTAGGAATGAATATAAAAACTATGTGATAAAACTAAAGAAGTAGCTAGCATTTATAAACAACTGCTTTGTTGGAGTTTTTTTGTTTTTCTTTTCATAGTGTAGACAGTTATACTTCACTTAGCAGTTTTCTGCAGCTTGCTGTGAAACCTGGTTGTAAAACTTTCTGCGAATGGAAATGCCGAGTCTTTAACAGCATTGGCTGAGATTTCCATCTCTACTACTCATTTGCTCTGCTAGAATCATGCACAAAATAAAGCTAACCTCTTTACAGCCTGAATAGTTAATTTTATATCTCCCCGGAGCCTAAGTAATCAGGCTCTTTAGGAACTACCCCAACAGTGCCAATATTAATTAATTAAAAAAAAAAAAAAAAAAAAGGCGTGTCTTACAGGGTGATCCAGATGTGGTAGTACCAAGCCATGATGAGTACCCAGCTGGAAGAGACTGAACAACCAAGGATTTGCTTCAGTTCCAGGCTGTCTCACTTCAAAGGCTTGACTGGTGTCTCAGCAATAGGGATGCTGCACCTCTAGATGTTACCAGGTTTCCCAGCCCGTGTGAAGTCTGCCGGGCAATCCTGGCAGTGGGCGAGCGGTTCTCCCCTCCCTGTGGATGCCTGTGAACCAGCTGGAGTGCCAGGATGAGCAACCTATGGCTGCTACTGCTCAGTAATTACAGCAGGCACAGAAGGGAGGACAGGGGAGGACAGTCCTGGAGACTAGGCAATGTCTGTGGTAAGTGATGCTTCAGTCACGGTCTTTATTTTTCTTTTTCTCCTTTTTTTTTTTTTTTTTTTTTTTTTTTTTCCCCGTTTTAGGTGACTCTTTAGAAACAGCTATTTAAAACAAAGCTGTGGAAAAGCTGCTGGGCAGCAGAGACATTGCCATTGTTTGGGGCGAAGGCTGCAGCAGTGGAAATGTGGGCGCGTGCTCCCGAGCATCCCAGCGAAAGCATTCAGGGAAGATCTCATTATTCATAAGTGATGCTCCAGAGACTCCTCACAGGCAAAAGTGCCTCTGGCATTGCAAGCCCCAACCCACAACGGGCAAAGCCGGCACCGCCGAACCTGCGTGTTCCTTCGGCTGCTCTCCAGCGCATGGGGCACACCCTCTGCTTGGCACTTCCAGCTCAGGGACCCAGCTCCTCCACTCCTGCCTTCTGCCCTTCAGGCATCCAGAGCAGGGAGAAGTGCCGGCCAGACCGGAGGCGGGTAGGCTCCAGGGAGAAGAAAACCATTTCAAGGGGTTAATTGAAAAAGACAAATCTGCAAGCACGAGATGCAGAATGGGAGCCTGCAAATGAATGCTGCCAGCTGGAAGCTGGCCAAACTGATAAAGCAGAAAAGAAATTGAGGGTTAAATGTTTTGGATGCTGAAGGCTTGGAGTTCAAAGAGGAGCTCAAGGAAACTCCCAGCCACCAAGTCCATACAAAAAAGCTCTAGGCAAACACAAGCCTTCTGCTGGACAGCTTTATCCTAAACAGTTTCCAAAAGCCAGTGGTCCAAATGAACGGTTAAGGGATATCTTTCAGCATCTGGGGGCTCTTTTACAAGGAAAGATGATGCCCACAGGTGAGCTATGGCTGAGGGGCAAAAGGAGTTGCTTTCCACAGGGAAGAGGATGAGAAGTGCATCTGCTCACACTGGGTTGGAAGAACAATGTGCAACTGTGGATGTATTTTCATTCCTTGGTAGAAAAGGCAGAAGGGAGCTGGTTCTCCAGGCCAGGAGGTGAGGGCAAGGCTGGAGGTTGCTCTGCCTCCCCAGGAGTACCAGCTCCTGTCCACATCAGGAGTAGAGTGCTGATGGCAACTAATTTTCCACTAGTTATATGAAGACTGAAGGATTGAAATAGAAATTTTTTCCTAAATCCCAGGCAGAAAACACCTTAGATTTTTTTTATTTTTTCCCCCAAAAAAATCTGGTTTAGGTCTGAATGGGCTACCCTTTTCTGTGTGGTGGATTTGGAGCAGGAAAGCCACATTCTTCCACTAGATCAGGAAGCTGAACTCAAAACAGAGGATGGGACAACTGGTGATGTGTTTCTCTGACAGAACACTCCCTGTGCCAGCCCCTTCTCTTGTCATTTGGTGACAAGCACCCTGCGTTTCCCATATTGTCCCTCTCCTGTGCAACCTTGGCACCTCAGAAAGCCTTTTTTTTTTTTTTTTTTTTTTTTAAATCAGCTCCTAGTGCAGGGAAAGTAGTACCCACACTTTTTGAGCAGGTGCATAACTACGCCATAGCATTGGAGCAAGGCTAGAGTTCAAGAGTTAGGTAATTTTATCTCTCTCAAAAAGAAATTGCCTCAGACCAGTTAATTTGTCAAGATAACGAATTGCAGCAATTCTCCTCATTTGGAGCTGGGCCACTAACACTGATCTGAACTGTATTTAAACTCTTGATGACAGAGACTGAAAAAGATATTGCAATACTGGAGGTACAGGTTCCTAAAGCAAAACTCTCAGCTGGAGCTGAGAGGCAGCAAGGGCGTGCGAGTACACATCCTGCATATGCCTTAGATATGAAGAAATTCCCTGGGGCATCGACTCCAGTGCCTGGGCAGGCAGAGTTCATCTTGAATCTTTGGGAATGATTGAAGTCCAAGAAGGATAATGTAGTACCCATCAAGTCTCAATTTCTGAAATATGAGATAACAAAAGGAGAATTCTTACCTCCACCCTTCCAAATAAAGATACATATCCCAAAAATACTCATTTGAAGTTATCGAAAGCTTTCTGGTAGCAGCAATAAAAACCCTGTAGGAGCCTGATGCTGGGATTCCCATGGCATTGTGTTCTGTCATGTATGTCAAGTATGGTTGCTGTCATACTTTTCTGTGCCACAGCAGGCATGAATAAGTTTGGAGGAGAAGAAAAGCAGAAGAAAGCTTCAGTGAAAATGCAAGTTTTGGCCAATGACTGTGCCATTTCTGATGAAAGTTAAGTAGACAGCATCAGGTAAAATGAAATTATGTATGTTCTTGTGCCAGACCTTCTCCTTTGGCTGTCAGGCATTCCTTCCTCCAGAAGAGAGACATGGACTAGAATAAATCCTGTACATTGACTCAGGAGAACTGAAAGGAATCTCTGACTCCTGCCTTGCACTGGCACACCCTCTCCAAGAAAACAATGGATTGAAAACAAAATTGTCTGTTAACTCTGTGACTTCATCTGTGCCTTAAAAAGCATCAAAATGAGAAATTAGACAGATTATTTCAGAATATTTCTTCTCAATGGCCTGCTTGGGAATGAAATTATTTCTTATTATATTCAGAACAATCATTTTATACCTATAAGTGCACTTAATTTAGAAAAGCAAAGTGGCTTTTATTTTGGAATAAGTGCATCCACAGGCAGAGTTCTTTCCAAACAGCTAATCTGGTCACTGCCACATGTAATCAATTTATGTAAACATAAATTGATGAGGATGGTAAAGAACTCATGAAGGTATGGCCCGAGACTCCTTACTCAATTTGCAAGCACTTACTTAGACCTATCTTCCTCAGGGCTATTATGGTGATCAACAGACCTTACAGAGAGCTAGGTTCAAGTTAAACAACATAGTCATATGTTTGAAAAAGAAATGAGCTTTTGACAACTGCTGTCCCCCAAGTTCCAAGTCTATTTTACTTTGGTTGATCCTCACTTTTAAATATCTGTCAAGTGGTAATCTAGGATTTAGCAGATCTCAGAATTGCTGATTGCCCATAGGGTTGGGTCTAAGGCTGGTAGGGGGTGGAGGTGAAGTATGTGCAGCTTCTTCTAGAGCAGGTGAGTGGCTGGTAAAGGGTAACTTTACATTGCCTGCAGCTGCTTTCTTGGCTTTGGCTAAAGCAGACACGTCTTGCTGTGTGCAGACTGCAAAGAGAGGCTTAAATGCTAAGGTAGAAAATTGTGGAAAGAACAGATCTTTGCCAGGTGGGTTTTCATCTTGCGCATTGTGTTGGGTGCTTACCTCTTTTTCTTCCCAAGCCTTTTCTGCTGCTTGAGTGCTCCTGGGAGGGAAAGGGCCACCCCAGACTGGAAATCTGGGCTTAGGCTGCTCCGACTGTGTTTGCCATGGCTTAGTGTGTGTGTCCATACAGTGTGGCAGCAGAAAGAGCTATGTGGGAGATGCAAAGTGACCTAGATCAGCATTCCTAATTCCTGCAGCCATGCTACCTGTCCTGTGCAAGTGTTGTGAACCAAATACCAGTCACATTAGAGACTGACCTTGTTTTCTTGGAGAAACCTGTGTAAAAATGGGTATAACAACACTCTTGACACTTACCTCACAGGATGTTGTGAAGCTTAATTAAATGTGTGCAAAAGCATTTTGAGATCCTTAGATGAAAGAAGTTTTTATAAATGCAAATTATAATAATTATGGCTAGTAACTACCATCAACTACTGAAACAATTAATTCAGGTTGCCACAGGCCATCACAGCAACGTGTGCAAAGAGGAATCAGCCATTTAATGACATATATGTTGTGTGAGAACTCAAAGCCTTAAAAATACTGTAAACAAAGAGGAAAAAACAAGACACTCAGGGCTTGCCTCTGAGGGTGCCGTTGGTGGAAGTTTCCTCGATTGTTTCCATCACCTCTGTGTTTGCATTGCAATTTGTCCCTAAAAAGAGCCCATCTTAAAGATCGCACTGCTGGGATCATTTTATCTTTTTACCTATGATTTTACATTTAACACAGCAAGAAAACTGCAGATTACTGCAAACACCTCAGCTCACAAAAATTTGGAAATACATGAATATAACTCTACTTTTGGTTAATTCTCTCTTCACCCAGTCCCCCCCTTCCCACACACACACTCCCCCCACCCCACATCCCCAGCCCAGCCCACTTACAGCATCACAGAATAGACTTTGGCTACAGGGCATTATCCAGCTGACTTTCCAAGGGGGAAAACAAAAGCCAAGCAATCAAGATGTGTCTGGCCAAATATTTAAAGGCCCAGTGCACACATTTAGTTGACAACTGACTGAAATCTGAACCATTTTGTTCAGCCTTTCTTGTTGCTTCAAAACTGATTTGGGCTTAAGTAGCTAAAACCTACAGGTGTTTAAATGCTCCCCCTTGTCAGCAGAACAGCCTCATCAGATATGGTCTGAGGATGCAGTCAGACTGGAAGAGAGATCCAAAGACCCCACAGGTGAATCCCAAAGAGCAGGCTAGCCCACCTGTGGCCCTCAGGCTTGTTTTGCTCGCCTTTAAAGATGAAAATTCAGAGAAGTAGGAGTTACTAAGCTCCCAACTTACCAAAGCAATTAGGCTAAATGCACTGCAGCTAGAAATTTAAGCAATGCCCTGAATTCAATTTGAGAATTCACGGATGTAAAACTGAAACCTTTAACATTTAACCTAGCAGCAAATTAAATCAGCTTTCTGACCAAGTGAAAATACTATGCTATTGAAATTTGAAAAGTGTGAAGCACACACCTATTAAAAGGAGGGTTTTCTTTTTCTTTTAATGAAGAAAAAACTTGGGACCAGTTAGTTGCCTAATCCAAATAATGAAAAAATGGGAATACTACTATAAATAAAACCCAAATTAAAAAACAGCATTGCTTTCTAACCTCTGCCAGACTAACGTATTTGTAGTCAGTGGGTTTCACAGAAAAAAAAAAATTTACTCATGCTAGAAGATTGTGTGGACTAAACTTACTCTGATATCAACAAGCTTAAGGTGTACCAAAACTGAAAATTCTTACATTCTTTTTCTCAGTCACTTTAAAAGTACTGACTTTAGGATACTAAGTTGGTAATGTCTCGAGCAAGTTTTCATAAAATGAGGGCCAAGTTTTTACGGGGTCTGTGTGTGTCTTTGCATAGAAAATTAGCAACACTGATGCAATGCCTAGGAAACATGCTACACAGCTGGCACCAACATGCTGTTTTAAACCTGCAAACCCTCAAACTTTATTGTGATGTGTATATATGCAAACTCTGTGCTTGCACACACATATACATACATACACATATTTATATACACACACACAGGATATGCATAAGGGTATCCTGGAATCTGGAATCACAGAATATCCTGTTGCTAATACTCTTAATGACACTTACACAGTGCTCTGCTCAATGTCTTGGCTAAATCCTACAACATAAGACAAAACTTGGATGCATTTGCTAAATGCACCTCAAGGCACTAGGGCCTAAAAGAAGTTGGGGTATGAGCATGCTTTGTTCTACACATCTCCAGAGTGCCCTGACCGACATTTTACAATTTACCAGAAAGGTGTGGCTGAAAAGGCACTGAAGCAGATACAGGGGCAGGTCCTCCCTGACATTTGCATCCTGTCACTCACCTGCTGCAGTGCTTTGCTGCACAGACTTGCTGATAACCACCAGCACATTCTGTGGTGTGGGTGCCCAAAGGCTTTAGAAGCTGATGTGACCCTGTTGGCACTGAAAACCCCGATTGATGGGTTGATACATTTCTTCCCACCCTTTCCCACTAGAAGAGAATGATTTTGAGGAAAACAGCTTTGGAAAGGGGACACACTACACTTCACATGCCCTGTTGAAGGGGAATTGCAACTTTGCAGGAACAGTGGGTTTTTCATTCCCAGGCTGTTCCTTCCACTCCCTGGGAAGATCTTTACCTGACTGATATCCTTCAATTACAGAGTGGCAGGAATACCAGAATATTTTTTCTTTTTAAAACCTCACAGAGGTAGTTTACACTATACACTGCCTCCTGCAAACACCAATACTTTCTCCCTGCCTATTTAAATAAACTGTGTCAGCAGGAGCAGCAGCTGTGGACACTGCTTGGGAAGCTCAAAGCCCTGGAGGGAACTGCTGGCAGTTACTGGCATTACTTGTGCTTCTGAAGGTAACCAAGGAGGAAAATCCATGGGAAGCAATGCAAAAAACTGATGCCTTGATGCCAGGGGAAAAAAGTCACCATGGCTCCTGCTGGTGTCTTCTCACCACCCCATTTCATTCCCTTTCTTGCTCTTCTTTTACTGAAGTAGACAACAGTAGTTTGGATATCAGGTTTTGTCTCAAACAGATGCTCACCTCTTTGGAAAAAAAAATAATTTTAAAGGACGAGAATTAACCTACATTGCATTCTCTGATATGTGTTCAAAACAGCATTGCTTGTCAGCCACTCCTTTTATCACTTAAAGTGCATTTTGTATCCATGGAAAGCAATTAATATTCAATGGGAAAAATGTGCCCTTACAAAGGCATCTTTCCACTTTCCTCCATTGCAGCAGTCATCTTTTCCCTTCCTTACATGCCACCACCAGTCCTTCTCACACAGACGTGCATCACTCAGAAATGTCTACTTCCACCTGGCTATTCCTGTGCTCTTAGAGTCCTTCCTTATTACAGCCTGACTCTGCTCACTCTGCCTCTTCTCTGACTTCAGCTGGAAACCCTTCCTCATGTTTTCTGGCACATTTTTGGAGTGGTTTAGGCTGCAGTTGGGAACTCAGCCCATTGCAGGGAGGATCCTGGCACCAGGATACTTTCTGATCTGTAAAGAGTTGCTTGAAACAACACTCTCTCTATAAGAACAGTGCCCAGCGTAAAGCATGCCTACAGCTCTCTGCTGCTTTCAGGTCTATTTGACTAATGATTTTGTTTCAAAACCAGAAAAATTACCTTTGGGCTCACCTAAACCAGCTGAAGCAGAGTGCCATGTGAGCAGCTTGTGCCTGGCCCTTGAGGCTTTTCTTATGCCTCCCCTGGACCCCAATGGAGCAGGGGTACAAGCAGCCATAGTGGCCAGTGCTGGGGTTTTAAAAACTGCTTACCTAGCTGGCTTTTCATCTCTTCCCTTTGTACCACAAACAAGAAGAACCTGATCTGAAACCACATGTGAAAATAAGGATCTCTTCAATTTATATTTCTGAAGTCAGATGTGCTATACAGCATGGACTTTCAAGCCCCCCAACAGCACTGATATAAAAGTTTAATCACTTCTATTTAAAATAACACAAAGCAAAAGTGAGTTAGGATGCCAGTAAATTACAGCAGAGGAGACAGCTTTCTAGGCAAGCTGAGAGGCACAAGCAGTGGGAGAACATCATCGTGGCAACTCTTAATATGAAAATGGTCAAGGATTACTTCAGAGTCTTGCAGTAGCAGATGGCTGGAGCAATTTAATCAGGCATCTTTTCTATTCCTAAAGCCTATAATTATCTGTTTTAAGAGCAACATCACATTGGCACATGAGTTTTTCATTTCCCATTCCCAAATTGAAGGCAAACTGAATTTTGGAAGGAATTTTGCTCTTATGAAAGGACCTGCAACTGCCCAACTTGGGGAATTGTAGCAGAGATGGTACCTGAGTATTCTTGTGCTGGCTAGGATTACCCTGGGCTGTGCAGTGCATGCTCAGGACTAACCACTTCTGTGCCATGGAGTTACTAGAAATCTGGAAGGAGGTAAAAGAAAAGCCACTTTGCTCAGATGCTTATCACAGCAGCATGGTGCTACTTGAGATTTAATCTACCAGTATAAAGAAAAACAACACCAAATTTAAGCCATGCTCAGAACCTGTTCCCTTTCAAAACAGAAAAGGTGAAGGCAAAGCTGAATCACAATGATCTTCTGGCACAACAGATTCCCTTATCCTGGAGAAGGCCAAGCTGGTTTAACCATTATATTGACCAGATCAGAATCTGATTAAAGGTGAAAACATTCGAATTTCCAAACATAAGGCAAAAAAAGATACTATCCTACGAGTATTTCATGCATTCTGAATACTGCCACTGGAGAATATTTTATAAATTATTTTTTCTTCTAAAAATACTTTCCCTCCAAACCCTGATTTTTATTTTAAAGCTTTTAAAACTCCCATATAACCAAAAACTGTATGCTACATTTTAGGAAGTGTCTGAAGCTTTGTTTAAAAACAATTTCAACTTCATATATTTTACTATTTCTTCATTATGCATATCACTGATACACCAAAAAAAAGGGCACTATTTCTGACCAGAAAAAGTTCCTTTAAAACTTGTTTTTAAGTTTTTTATTCTTCTCTTTGGAATGACTGGACTTCAAGTTGTAATTTCTAATACAGTATTTTAAACAACTTGTGAAGGACTCATCTATAAGCACCAATATTGTCAAGCTTCAACTCACACAAGTAATTTAACATTTGCACTGGGCAAAGCAGTTTACCTGCTGCTGACTGCAAATTACTGATAATATTGACTACTTCTTTTGCCCCAAAACAGGGTGAGATCAGTGTGTGCAGAAACTCTTCTCCTGGTTTTGTAAATATTACACTTCTTTGACAACTGCACACCGGGAACCTGAGACACGCTGAATGAAATGCAAACAGACTTATCTGTTAGTAAATAATTTCAATTAGGTGATGGAAAACCACCCGGAAATAAAATGCTTATTGGTTCTTTCAGCCTTTCTTTCTCCTTGGTTTCACACTGTATTTTCCCCGAGTGGACAGCGAGAAGTTTAGGATGGGGGTGGTATCCCTGCACACCCCAGCACAGCCTTTGTGTACCACGGTTGTTGTCACACTGACACCTAATGGCAAACACGAACGAGAGGATTACAACAGCTGATTCCCCAGGGGTGTGCCTTCGCCCTAGTGGCAAAAATCACAGAAAACGAACGAGCTTAGGAAAGGGACTTCACCCAGCTGTGGAGGGAGGTGACAGGAGGGGCCCTGGCATGGGATGGTGCTGAAATGATGGGCAGCCTGCCACAGAAAGATCACACAGTCCCCAACAGAAGGCAAAACCATCCAAGGCTAAAATCAGGAGTGTCATCCAGCAGGCTGGTGATGGTTGTAAAGGTCTAATTTCATCCAGTTCTTTACCTGCTGTCTTGCTTCTAATCCCAACAAGGGGACAGCAAAACTCTCAAACACACATGGGAATAAGTTGAGGCAGTGCAGTTGATAATAATATACGACAATAAGGCACTGACTAAAGCCTGTGCTTCCTTCACGAGGAATGCAGGAATTTTTCCAGAATGTTTTACCGTTAAAATTCTGTTTATTACAGTGATTAGTGTGATGCTAACTCTTCCCTTACATATCTGGCAGCACAGTGAACAGGGTGATCTGGGCTCACACTGCAGCAGAGGGTGCCCACACAGGCTCCATATTTGCCTTTGTGAACTAAACATCTTGCCCTTTGGTGGCTAAAAGCAAAGGGCCTAAGGTGAGCACTTTGTAGCTCTTTTCTTTGGCCACAGTGCATCCTATGCAGTCAAATAAATAATTAATTGCAGCCATCATCTCACATCTGGTTGATAAAAGTTTGTATTATTTAAGCAGAGGTGTGAAGAAATTTAGCAGTGAACTTCAAACATGGTTTAGGATTGGGTTGCAAATCCTTCAGTCAGAGGGTAAGCTCATGTAAGGCTCCTGACGGTTCACCACCACCTACCAAATAATGTAAAAACACATCCTGGGATTATTCTGCAAGGTGTCTGGGATGGCCCCAGAATCTGCTTTTCACTTGGTACACTTTAGATTGCAGAGGTTTCATTAAGCCAAAAATATGATCTAGTTCTTGTGAAACAATGTCAAATTTTTGAAAAAAACAGTAGAGAAGCCATGCTTAGGTGTTTAACACAAGATGACAGGAAAGAATATTGACTTCCACATTCCTTCGCAGGGAAAATTTTTAAAGTGTGAGTTAAGGGGTTAATCTATGGAATCTAATTTATGTGAGAACCCTACCCTAACTTTTTACTGATGTGGTGTCCCTGGACTGGGAGGGCAGGAGGCAGAAATCAAGTGGCTGTTGCAGCTTTGATTATCATAAAGATGAAGAGGTGGGACACTGGCAGTGTGACTGCAGTAAGTGACTAATTAAAGTGAACACCATACATGCTCATAAGCTATCATTAATGATATCTTTCCATCGTATTAAAATATTTTGCCATTTCATAATATCAACATTGCAGAGACAACCAACTGCCTCACAATCTGTTTTTAAGACTGAATTTATAGTTTGAAATCTAGTACAATTCAGAACTTTTGATGTCTTGAATGCTGCAAAAAACATTATTGAATAGCAGGTATTATTCATGTGTGAGTTGGGGAGGGACAGAAGTTTCATGGCACTGAGATTTAAAGTAAAAAGAAGTGTCACTGCAGAGTAACTGTCAGGAAGTATATTTAGGGAAAAACACTTCAAATAGCTGAAATTAAATACAGAGTGTATGTTGAGGAGAGAAAAAAGTCATTAATTCTGCATATACTTATTGCCTTGTGCTAGGCACTGCAGATCACTTTTTCACCAATGGTTTTTCTTAAACAACTCAATTCCATCTTCTGGCCAAGTCTGACACTTTAAAAAGTGAATGCTGAGAAGAGCAGTGGAGGCAAAGCTCACCCTCAAGCCCCGCTGAGCTCTTCCCTACGGCTTTGTCCTGATTAGAATGGCCCAGTCCCGAGATGGGATTTTAACAGGCAACTTGGTTTTGTTAGGCTGGAAGCACTCAGCAAGAACCAACATCAGGTTATCAAACACCCTAACACCTGTGGTGGGAATTTTTCAGGGGTGAACTGTCAAGCAGTCTCTTGTGTAGGAGTCTTTGGAGGAAAACAGCCTCAACCTCCATTTTTGCCGTCGGCAATTCCACAGTATTCCCACATAAGGACCTGTGGTGTGCCTGGGGAGTGAAAGAGGAGGAAATAAATAAATTGTCCTTCAGTGTTCTTGTTTGTTTGTTTGATCTAATACCACATGTGCAAGGGTTCTCATATTTGCAAGAGTCATTCCTTCTGAGCACAGGCATCTTCAGCTTTCTCCTGATGTTGACTGTGCTCTGCCTGATCCCTACTTCTAAAACTCACCTGCACAGGGAATACTTGGAGATAAATCTTTGGTAGGTCATTCTAAAAAGCCTTAACATTGACAGAATACAACCCAACATTAAATTGCCACCTCGAATCAGCCCACCATCACACCTCTTTTCCAATCCCTCTGCTGTCATGCAACTGATGTGATGAATTACAGCCTGTCACATCACGTTACATTACGCAGAGCAAGCAGGACAAAACACATACCAACTGCCATGCAAATATGTGTTTGCCAACGCTTTTCAGCGCGCAGAAATGCAACCGGCGAGTTCCCCGTCGGAAAGCGAGAGGCTGAGGGACGGCTCCAGGGTGTGTGAGACAAACATGCCCCTGACACACCGTGAGCACGCAGATCCACAGCTCCCAGCCAGCTGCAGCAGTTATGAAAGCACCTCCTGCTTGTGATTACTTTTTTAGCCTTTCAGGAAAAAAAAAACCAACAAACCAACACCACCACCAACAACAAAGCAGCAGCTTCTGTGATGTCATAAGCAAAATACAAATATGTAATAATTCCTCCGGCTTGTGTTCAGATTTGGAGCTATTTTCATGACTGGCCAGATTTTGGCTGTGTATGTGTAAATATAACACCCACTTATGTACACACACACGTGCATACTATGAGATGTGTGAATATATATTACATATATATTATGTGGCTTTTAACTGCAGTCTTTTAGACCACATGTGGGCCTTTTGAAGCTAATGGGAGATTTACCAGGGGCTTTTTCACAGAGCTGTAGGCAAGAGTGGAATCCAGAACATATGAATATTATACTATAATGATATAGTGTAAATCATCTAGTTTGACCTACAGTGAATTAGAGGCTATTAAATTTCATCCAGGTATCCTACACAAAGCCAGAAAAACATGTGTTTGACTGATGCATAAATTGTATTTGGCTAAGACCTATTTCCCAGAAAGGTATTCATGCAGTCTTCATGCAAAGACACTTTCCATGCATCAATTTCTTTGATAGTTTGTTTCAATAGTTAGTTTAACTAGGTGTGCTTTCTATTTAAATTTACTACAGTCTATGGACTGAAGTCAGTGATGAGAAGCCAAATTCCTACTTAAATTCCTAGCTACAATGTCAACACTTGAGTACTGACTTGCTTCTCTTCACTTCAATGCCATGCCACGGGCATCCCTCCGAGATCTTTTATGCTGAACTATTCTTTATCATGTTACATCCTCCCCCAAGGTGTAGCTCTATGAACTCCTTTCACTTTTAAAACTTTCTTCTTGATCTGTTGCCACCGAAAATATGTTGTTTTCTTGGTAGCTACTGTCATCCATTCACTGTTGTCTGTGTGCATCAACTTGGCTGGCGGTTATAGGGATAGAATGGAATTATACTGAAGAGATCTGAGATGGGTGCCCTCACATGCCTTCAATATCCTAGTTGTTATCAGAATAAAACCATATCAGATACAGACAATTCCTTTCAAGTTTCAGAATTTAGGAATACTGATTTTCTTTTTTCTTGTTTGTTTTTTTATAAACCAGTCATAATATGTGGCTTTAGGTACGAAAAATGGAAGTCCCTGAAACTGGCAAAAAATAGCTAAACTATGACTTCTGGTAAGATTTTTTTCATAATTAATAGGGCATCATTTTACCGCTGGCAGACATTAGAAAATATGAGGATCATTAAAATGAAAATTAAAATATGAAGAAGAATGTGTCTTTATTTTGGGTATATAGTTGTGCTTTTCAAATCAGTTCTGTAGTGGGCAAGAAGAAGGAAAAATGGAAGGCCATGATAATTCTAAAGCTTGACACAAAACTATAAATCACTTTCAAGTGAAGATACACAGATCTTTGTGGAGACCTCTGCAGCTAAGCAAACCAACTAGCCTTTGATGTACTTATAATTATTAGGGGCTGAGGATTATGTCTTTAGGCAAAGCTGTCTAGCAGTGGGAAGGTATAGATCAAAACTGACATCATGACACAAGCAAGACAAGAGGTGAGATGAGGTGGAGCCAAAAATAGCTTAGCTGTAGACTTCAAGTAAAACAAACTATTCCACTTCTTGTAAAGAACACAAGGAGAGGAACAGTAAATGCCTGTAACCCTCAAGAGAGTAAAATCCTCAATACCAGCTGGAAATTTAAAAATAGGATGCAATGACATGAGGGCTGGCTGCTGCTCCCTCCTCTTGAAGCCACTCTACACCAAGTAGAGTGTCTTTCCAAACCAGGTCTTTGCAGATGGTAGCAGTCCTGGTCATACCAGGCAGACCCATGAGATTGTTGCTTGCTAAAATCCCCACCCAAAGCCCACGAAGATGGCAGAAATCCTTTCACTATATTTAGTGGGCTCTGTGTCAAGTGCTGTGTGTGGCTTGATATGTTCAAGAGAGTGTATATATGAGCACAGTTAAATAATTTCAAATTACTATGGATCTTCAAAGACACTCATCTTGGGTGGCACAAAATTAAAAAAGGCGCTTGTGGAAACTAATTTCTTTCAGGTGAACTGCCAATCATGCTTAGAAAACATTTTTCATTAAAAATGTTTTTCTGGCTCTCTGGGGAAAAAGTCACATCATTAGAAAAATAAAAGCAAAGCGTTTGATTCCAGAGGTTTTGCTTGACTTAAACTGAAAAGAGAAATAAATAAATAGGAGATCTAACACTTACACCGAAGGGGGAAGGATCCAAAAAACTGTAGCAGGAATAGGTGACCCCCGAGTTCTGCCAGATCACAGTTCACCTGTGTCTGGGACAATATCTTTGAAGCATGCTGTAAACATGTTATACAGTGAAATAAAAGTCATTAAATAAAGGCCAAGATTCTCAGTTAACTTGAAACTTGATAGATGACAAGAGAAAGCTGCACGTGCCAAGGAAGAGCAGGAAATGAAGAAGGCTTTGCCATCAGAGAGGCTATGTGAGGGTGAGGAAGAATATCTCATGAGAGATGAAAGGAGATCATACGGATCAGAGGAGAAGGAAATGTTACCAACTAGGCTAATACAAGGCCAGAGAAGGTTACAAACACATGGGGACAATTCTAAACATAGTCTTGAAATGCAAGCAAGCTCCTCAGGACTGTCAGGAAGAGGGGAAGATCTGAGTAAATGATAAATGATTTGGATGTAGCAGACTGTAATGCAAGACCAGACTGGTACCTCAGACAAAACACTGTAGGATATGTCATTTTTAATTATCACAAAGAACATGTAAGCCATTCAATATAAAACACTACCACAGAACTAAGATAAAATTAATTAATTCTCTACTTAGGGTTCAAACTGGCGATGTTCCTTGCCAGTAAGGTGAAACATTTAGAGTCCCTACATTTTAAATGTCATTTTACAAACACTGTGGGAAATTAGACTTCAGTCTCTGTGAGAACTGATAAGATTCCCTATCTTGCAAACAGTATGGAATACTTCCAGAAATATTTTAAAATTCTATTTTAAATGGAAAAACCTCAAGCGCTTTCCTGAGACATTAGTGAACCACCAAAATGTTAGTCAGCCCCATCTAGTATTTCAGAACAATGCAATTATCTGAAGATCAGTGTTTTTGTTAAGATACCTCTGTTTAAAATGTTGCCTAAACATTAGTTACTAATATTCTGAAATTCTAAGTAGAAATACAAGGTTTCCCAATTTGCCTTTCAACTATGCAGCAGTTATCTGTCTTGTCACAACATGAATCCCTTTTGGGTGAAAGCTGTTGATTTGAAGGTTAAAATCACCTTGCTGGGCCCTAATGTAATTTGTTGGAAGTTGGCCTTGGGAAACTTTCTGACACTGCCTACATATGCTCTTCATTGGATATTCATTGAGCAATGATGTCTGAAGGGCTGAGTTCTTCACCTCCATGATCATTATTAGCTATGGCATTTCTTAACAGGCTCTGCCATGTCAGTTCTTTGCAACTCAGGTTTTACATTAGCAACCCACACTTTACAACACCAAGCAGACTTACTCTCCCACCACAGACAATACTGTTACAGGAGAGTATATGCCAGGTTACACTCATAAACAGAATTTATTAGTAACCTGCATATATGCCAATATTGAATAAATTATTTATTCTCTCTTTTAATCTTGTGAAATGAGGTGCACAGCATACATTTTAGGCAAGGCTAAATGAGAACTCCCTGACCTCATCAAAGAACTTGTGGATCTACTACAGAAATAATTCAACAGAAAATCTTTGGAAGAAGAAACCATAGGATCAACAGCCAGTGATCTGCTGATCAAATAAGAGCGGGGAAAGAGGAGATAGCTAGTGCCTTTGCTGAGATGTTCAATACCATTACTTAAATGTTCCCATCCCTCAAGATGCATTTTCACAGGCTGTCAAACATAAAATCTTACGAGAATACTTATCCTCATACTTATCAGATGAACAAAATATATGATTCTGCCAAAACCATAGTTCACCTGACACTTCATCTAGCTCAGCAATATTCTCACCAAACTACTGTGCTCTGGAGGTCAACAGGTGATTTTACCAGATGCCCACAGACATCCTTAGCTTTGAAGGTGGCTTCTTCAAAACAGTCCAGCAAACTGCAATCACATGATGATGAACTGAGAAGAGCCAAAAATTCAGGAAATGTTAAAATAATCAACCTACTTTTAGTTTCATCTTGACACAATATTGGTATATGTATGAGGAATCTACCCATATAGAACTCCGGATGATGTCTATAAATTTTAGAGGAAATTATATTGTCATTCTACATTATTTGTAGGAGCTTGAAACTTTTCCTGAAAGTCTGAGTTTGAAATATATTATGCTTGAAGTGAGCCCTGTACACAGAAATATCTTGACAAATTAAATATATCTAGGGCAAGATGGAGCACTCTCAAAGGCTTGGGAATCAGCCAGAAGCACTGACTCATCTTATTTTCAAGCAGTGCTGAGCTGAGGTTTGAGACTGAGGGGATGGGCTAGCTGGCTAGCTCAGGAAATTTCATCAGATGTTGACATATGACAATGGTTCACTTTTTATATATCTATACATACATATATATAAAACCTGTAGAGGTGCTCAGTATAAGCTGCAGAGCACTGGTTGCACCTTGCTGCCTCTCTTTTCTTAGGTTACTGTCTTATTGTAAAAGCCTGAAATGTGTGTTCAAGAAGTTTGGGAAGAAGTGTGACCATTGGTGAACTGAGTGGCTGCAAGCTCCAGAGGGGAGGGACCAGCTGAAGAGACTGGGTTTGGGAAGAGGTCAGGGGACAGGGATTGAAACTGCATTTTAAAACTTCTGGCTCTGGCCTGAATTTTTCTCCCCTTCTCAAAATATTAGATAAATACAGCAATTTACATATAAAGCACTTATCATCTTTTGTTTTCATTGGATCCACAAAGTTCATACCTCACGTCAACTTTTTTTGCCAGCAACAGTTTATGAAATAAAAACATCATTAGAAGGGACGTTGGAATAAAGTATGACAAAACAAAACCTGTGGCTGAGATTTCACGTTTAAGGTGAGATCGAATCTTCAGTGAAACAAACTCATGGGAGATTCCTGTTTACTTTCATACAAAATGAATTGGATGCAAATTCATTACTGTTTAGAGAATGAATCTCAGTGACAGTTTGTCCCTGGGGGCATTGAAAAGTACTTTAAATCATCCTGATAGTTAATTATTCAGCAAAAGTCTTTATCATATAAAATGACTTTAATAATATATGCTAATTGGGCATTGCAGACGTAACTGTTGGACTGGTCTGGAGGAGGGGAAGACTGTGTGCCTGCACGTTTATAGCTGAATTGTAGTTACATGTGTATGGCACTTGACATGCAAGGAAGGCATCTGTGATCACCTCAGTTCTTTTACCTACCCCTCTCCCCGCATGCGTGTCTACAATGCTACAAAAGGCTCTCACTAAATTCATAAATAGCCCAACTTCAGAAACCTAGTAATCATGGGAGTTTGCAAAGAATTAAATGGAGATACAGATTAGAGTTTAAATATTCTGGATTAAGTATCAGAGAATAGATAATAATAAGATGCAATCTCAGTTATATTTTGTACAGCACATAAATACCTAAGAAGTAAGAGAAGAGAAAGCAAGGGAGATATAACTGCACACTTTAAACTGCCCATTAAGGGATGACCTAAACAGGTGCCATTTTTTTTCAAACTCTAGTGGTGAAATGGTTTGTCCAAAAGCCCAGTTATGGTGGAAACATATCTTTAAGTGATTTGAGCATGGAAATGAAAGACCCTGAAGAGAAGAATTCAGGAGAAGCACTCCTTGATTCCTACTCTGCTGGAGAGGGAAGGAGGTGCTACTATATTGCAGTAGCCTTGAAAGTCATGGATTTATACAATCTATAGAAATAGCCACATAAACACATATATGGCCTCTCTGCATTTCTAGGTACTGGAGTGGCATTCCCCTGTATGCTCTGAGTAAACAGGGAGCTCTAGAATAATCCCATGTTACCCAAGATCTCAAAGGTTTTTTGACTCTGACTCACAAAAACTCCTTCTGAGTTTTATTCCTATTCTACTTCTTGGCATGAGATAATGACAAAAGTTCAGTGCTTTCCTCTAATATTCAATGATGCAGTAGAATAAGCAAAACAGAACTGTGCAAATTTTATACAAACATTTTTAGGCTTTGTGGGTTTTCTTTCCTTTGTCTCCAATGGAGGTCAGCTCCCGAGACATAGACACCTTCTGCTCGGTTCATGCTATAAGGCATGAAATCAGAATGGTCTCATGTGCTTGCATACATCTCTTCATGTCAATTCAGAAGAAACACAAGGAGAAACTGAATGAGTTGTGAGTTCCCCTGCAGGAAAAGTCATCTGTGTTTTAGCTATTAGTCTCACTGCAGCTTTAGCACTGATGTTCCTTATGGAATGGCAAGAATTCTACTGCATGCAAAGCTGCTGCTTTAAAGCCAGGATGTGAGGCTGTGTTCACATCAGCAAATGTTCCATCTGACTGCTGCCAAAGTATCAATGCTGGATGCGGCTCCAGCGTGCACCAGCAAATACTTAGAAGTGAGTGAAATTGCCATGTCTGGCCTTTAGTGTTGCTAAGAACAACGATTTTCAGATTCAGTCCCTTACATCTTGCACTCAGTTCAGTTTGTACAGCCTGAACTTTTCTATATAGCCACAGTATGAATCTTTGTACTTCATAGCTATCCTCACACAGGTACTGAAAGGCAAAGCTATGTGATTTTTATAAGCCTCCTTCTTTAGTTACAAATAAAAATACTGGTCTTTAGTCACAAATAAAAACCCAGTCTCACTGTCAAAGACAACAATGTAATCAAAACAATAGCCCCTCTACAAATATAACAACATGTTCTACAGAACAAGTATTGATTAAAACAAAAGGGCTTTTTAAACACCATTAATTCTTACCAATTCCAGTAGTTATTGATTCTGCATCAATGTCATTAGCCTTTCTCTTTGCCACTTCAGCTAGTGCCAATTCACCCTTATCTAGAGCAAGGTAATGGATGTCCTTTGGAAATAAAGAAGAAAAAAGATTAATCTAAAATGAATCTCAAAGAAGCAACAAAAGGGATTTTGAAAGAAAGAGGTTCTTTTATTATTTAGATCACAAACACAGATGGAACTGATGAACCTACCATTACATTTTAATTCCCTCCAACGCAAATATGTTTCCTTACTTGTGCTGTTGAATACAGCAATGAATAAAACACTGACCAATCATCATGCACTGATAAAAGCAAAGCTATTGACTCAGTGTATAAAAGAAACAAATCTTTCTACTTTTAACATAACTTTCCTTGAATTAAAAGAATGTTGATGGGAGGTGGGTCTGTGTAAACCAGATCTGAAGTACCAGAACCTTCCTGGCTGACAGCTTGTATTTGGAGCATGCTAAATGCAGAAGTGGTGCTTAGATACATGGTCTAGTGGTGGACTTGTTAGCAATGGGTTAAACAGTTGGACTCTCAGAGGCCTTTTCCAACCTTAATGATTTTATGATTTTAAGATTTCCATATTTTAGAGACCAATTTTTGTTTGAATGTTGTCATACACTCCTGTTGAAGGTTGTTACCCTCACTGTTCTGTGGGTAAAGCTGGTCCTCCCTGTGCTGATATTGGAGGTATTAAGAGTAACAGTGGCTGCTCAATGGTTATAACATCCACAGGGTTGGCATGATTCCTGAGTCACTCCTGAACAGCAAGGCACTTTCCAAAAATGTTGTCTAGCATGAATAATTGCTAATACTCTGGATTCAGTCTTTTATCTAGAGTAAAAAAATCAGAGGGCTGCAGCAGGGGTGTATCATTATATAAAATTATAGCATGTCTTGGCTTGGAAGGGACCTTAGAGATCAACTTGTTCCAACTCCCGGCTCTGGGCAGGGACAACCTGCCCTTCCACTAGGCCAGGTTGCTCCAAGCCCCATTCAACCTGGCTTAAGCACTTCCAGGGATGGGGCAGCCACAGCTTCTCTGTTTGACTTCTATTCCAGGGCTTCACCACCCTCACAGGAAAGAATTTCTTCCAAATACCCAACCTAAACCTGCCCTCTGACAGTTTAAAGCCATTTCCCCTTGTCCCATCACTGTATGTCCTTATCAAAAGTGAAGGCTTTTTACTGCATATTAATATTTGAGGTGTAAACCACCTGCGCTACATACAGAATTCTTTTAGGAGAATATATTCCTGCAGACAAACTACACTCTCACTGCCCTTGGTGTTGGTCCTTGAATAGTAAAAGTTCATTCTTCATTGACCATTAATCAAGAATCCCTTTCTCATCTGGCGTCACAGACACATGCTGCTCTGTCATGAACTGTAACATAGAAAGTGAGGGAAATCCAAGAATAGTTGGCAAAGTTTTTACCCCCACTACTATGTTGAAGATGCCATTTGACATCCAAAGATTTGAGTAATTCCTTTGCTATGCAAGCCATCTGCTTGCAGGAACTTAAAGGGAAAAAGAGCGTTTGCTGGAAATACTGACCTCTGCATGCCATAAAAACAACTATATTCTCTCTAATGTGGAAGATTTCAGGTGAAATCATCCTTCTTGATGTGAGTTTACTGCCACCTGCATCAATATGACAGAAACTCTTACAGGAAAAGTGACTTAACTCTAGAAAGACAAGTTTAGATGAAAAAAGTAAGAGTGATAGTGTTAGGAGAAAGACATGCTACTTTCAGTAACCCCTCCTTTAATAACAACAACAACAACAACAAAAACAACAACGATTTTATAACAAAACTGAAAAGCTTAGGGAAACCGAGATGATTATGTAGAAAAGTCTGGAACTGACTCGCAGGATCTGCAGGAGACAGCAGAGTCTTCTCATCATAAACACAGGTGTGACTCAAAAAATGTGCAAATGTCTTGGAGCAGAGTAATGGGTTATGAACTTGTGGCGAACTCTGTATTTCCTTCCTTTGTAGGTCTAACTTGGTTGTCAGGAGAAAAGGGCCTGAGCAGCAAGGTATGACTTCTATGAAGATTAAACAGCAGATACTGTCACCTTATTTAGATAACAATAGAAAACCCAAGGGCTCTTGGACAAGTCTGAACTTACAGGGATTTGGAGATTTTTACAGGCAGACTTATTTAAAATACAATGTTTAATGATTGTCTTTTTGTAGCTTAAAATATGAGTATAAACTTACTGTATAAGTTTATGCTGCACCTCCATTTAATTCCAAATAGTAAGCTTGAGGATGGAGTGGAAACAACTGCAGAAAATGATGAAGTTTTGTCAGTGAAGAGCTTGTGCTCTCTGTGTATCAAAGCAGTTGTTATTTCAAGTCTTAGTTTTGCCCATTTTCTGGTTTGAGTAAAACAATTTAAGGTGTTACATATCCATCATTAACTAACAGGGGCCTTGTAAGAAATAAAGATTAGCAGTAGCTTGGTAAGTGGCTTTCTTTGTTGTTCCTCAAGTTGCTGGTCATGAAGAACAATATAAAAAATAGTCTTTGCCTCATCTCTAAACCAGCTTTAGAAAGAAAAGATTACAAATATTAAATCTCCAGATTAGACCATTTCAGATCATATGTAGGTGTTTCTCATTCAAATAAACCAGCAAAAGTGGATTTTTCTAAGAATTTATAACTCACTGATTAGAATAAAACTAGAAAATTAAAAATCAGAAAGAATAAGTGCCAGATTACAGGGTGCTTTAAAGAATGACAGAAAAAAAAAATTAAATTATCTAAATATTCATGACGGGTTTTTTTCATGCAATTCCCAAAGAATTTATAAGTCCAAAGATCACATCTCTCTCAAACACAATGGTGACAATAAAAACAATTTCCAGCTGCTTATCAGGAGCTTGCTGAAAGGGCTCTATTTTATAATTTAACAGTTTGCTTACTTTTTGGACTACTTCCCTTTCCCCCCTTTGTGACTCACAGAGCTGGCCGTTGGTGAGCAGAAGTCATTTGAAACACGATGTGCATTTGTCTATAGGATATTTCTGGGCAACACTCCAACATTTCTTCGAAGCATGCACTTTCCTCATCAGTGTATCACCCAAGATCTGACAGTTTTATTAAAGTGTCTTTTCCTTGCCTTTTTTTGCTACCTTTGGTACACGGGATGGCCTTTTGAATTTTCAGCAGCTGAGAGCTGGAACACACTATAAAAGCATTTCAAGCTAACAACCTTTCCATTGCTTGATCTTTTCTGTCACAGATTGGATCAGTCACTGTCCAATAAATGGAGCTGTTGTTCTTGATATTATGTCCTTTTCAGTTTTATTTTTTTTTATTGAACTTTGTAGGAGATGATATTAATTGATGGACTTGGATGTGACGTGAGGGTTAAGCTCAGGGGGAGACACAGCAGTGTATGTGTCTTGCTATGGCATCATCTAGCATCATCTATGATCATCACCTAGCTATATAGCTATAGTTTTAAGCCTTTTTTTTCTTCTCGTTTCTTTGAAAGGAATTAGCCCTCAGACAGCATTCCCTCAAACTTCTTTCAAGTCTCAAAACAAGTAATGGGAATGCTGGAGAGCCCTGTTTGGTGAAATGGGTACTCAGAGTAAATTCTCTAAGATATAGGACATTTTCTTAGAAGTCTCAGGTAACTCAATGTTTGCATCCTCCTCAACCTCTGTTATATCTATTCCTCTCTATCATTTCCTTTTTATTCCTTCTCTGCTCCCCTTTAATAAACAGAATTTTTTCTTGTCATTTTGCTTTATGTCATCAGGTATCTTTATTTAGACTACTATTTCATCTTGAAATCCCATTAAATTATTTGGGAATAAGGTGATGTGACTCCTAGAGCGCTCTGAGGTTTTAAAAATGGATAAAACTGCTTTAAATACATGCAAAATCAAATTGTATATTAGTAATTTAATTGCATTTTGCCCTACATAAACAATATATGGGAATAATTCAGTATTATGCAGAAGTGAGGGATGCACAGCCCTTGCTTAGCAGTAGCATTGTTATGTTACTAATACCTAAAAGGACTGTAAGGTTTCAGGGAACGGGTTATCATCTAATTTTCACACGGTATTAAGCACAATGAAGCCAAATTCCCTAGAAATTACCATGGCACAAATAAATACACCTAATGACCTATGCATGTTTAAATTTCTTGAGTCCTGTACTTAGAGGACTTGCAGCAGTACCACTGTTAGCTTATTGTAAAGTTTGTTCATTAGTGACTGACTTAGGCAATGAATTAGCAAAGGACATTTCCCCAGAGGAGGCAGGGATGTGTGCTGCTTGTAGCATAATTTAAGGGAGACTATGAGGAATTTCAAAGGTAATGCAAGCAGAACGAGGACATTAAAGAACTGGTTTTAATCTCACAATGACATAAGCCAGAAGGAGCTCTTCAGAAATATACATTTATGTTTAAGGGCACTGGTAGGATGGGAAATGAAGAGTAGGTGTTGAGTGAGGAGAGGAAAGGCAAAGAATAGGAAAGGATGGAGTTAATTGCTTTGTGAACACTGAAAATCCTCTTGAAAAAAGTTGGAGAGACCCTGGTGAGAGTAGAACATGTTATCCATCACCTGTGGAGTCAGGTACAGTCCCTCCCTCTGTGCATCCATCTCAACACCCAACAACGGTGTTCCCACCCTAGCACAGAGGTGCTCCCTCAGTCCTGCCATCAACAGAGTGAAGGAAAAAGAAAAAGATCACGTAGGAAATGCTCTCAGTCATATGAAAGAGGGCCTTAGATGGTAAATGCTGGGACATTTATTCTGTCAGAATAGCTAAAATCAGAGAATATTTATTATCTGTACACTGGGAGAGCCCTTTGCAAAAACCTTTAATCTGCGCCAGATATACTACAGTCCAAATCTTATATGTGGCTGCAGCACTGCCTAGCATGATTAGGTACAAAATTTGTATTGAAGAGGCTACATTCAATAAAGAGAGAAAAGGAAAGAGATGATCTAAAAAGACAGAAAATCGAGGGGAGTAAACACAGAACATGTAATGAATTTCCTAAAAGTCTGACATTTCCATCACATTCTTTTGATGCATACTTAGGAAAGTTTATCGCAGCATTCACATCTTTCTAATTAGATGGAACAAGCAGATGATTAGAGCCGTGAAAAAAACATCAAAAGGTTCACACAACTTTTTATATAATTAGAAGGGAATTTTCATAACCCCTAAAAGCAGGATTTAATTGTGTAATTTAACATACAATTTAAATATCAAGATCAAACTAGCAGGGCAAGTGACTTAATGGGATAAATGATATTAACATCTAGTGTCAAAGCTTAATTTAAACAACAGAATGTCTTCATTATGCAAAAGAGTCAAGCAAACGAATCGTTCAAAGGGCCTCTTTTTCAACAAGCCCTTTCCTATTGTTTCTTTGAAAACAATGAAATCAGCTGTGGAGCAGCAACATGCCGAGAGACTAGGAGAGCATGACTGGCTTTGTCCATCTGACCTCACTGTGACATTGTGGTGCAAGATCTTATAAAACAAGAACCTCCTGCAGTGCTCACACAGAGGACCTTTTAAGAGCTGGTTAATTTTACTTTTGTAGCTAATTAAATGGGAGGGGGCAGAGTGTGCATGAAATGTTAAAACCTTTGTGTTGATGCTGCTGAGCTTTGTTGTTTTAAAAGTACCAGCAGAAGCATTCATAATTTGTCACTTTTCACAAAACCCCAAGAGACAAACTAAGAGCATTCAGGATCCCGAGGACATGGACAGCTCTTGTGTCCAGGACTCAGCAGTTGGACTTAAAGGAACAGATTAGAAATGTATAAGCTTATTAGAGTGAAAGATGACATTCACCCACAACAGGTCAGATGAAGAAAGGGAAAGTTTAAAAACATATACAATAATTCCTGGAAAATTAAGAATAGCCCATAGGCCGTGCTGGGGAAAATGTCAGTGACTCTGAAGACACTAAATTCCTACTGATGAGTTTCATGATGGCAAAGGTAGAACTGTATACTGTTTTCAGTATATGTCCAAGACTGCAAATGACTTGGAACTGTTTTAATGTGTGTAAAAGCTGACAAATAATATCCTCCAGCAGCCTCTACCTCCAGAAACAACTCACCATGAACAGATCTCGAGCACCGATGTCAACAGCAAGAAGAAATGCTTTTTCAAACCTCTGATACCTGAAAGAAAAAGGAAACACATTGTTTGCTGAGGTTTATTTAAGACCTGCATCAAATTTTGCTCACGTACGAAGTCCTTCAATGCTCACTAAAAGTTGTGCCAAAGCTCTACTGGGGAAACTTGATAGGCTCATACTCAGATTGCAGAACTGTGAGGTGACTACCGTTAACCTTCTTCATTGTTTAAAACCTTCCCCAAGTGGTGCAGTGTTGAGTCCCATCAGATCTGGTTGAATCTGAAGGGAGCTGAAGATCCTAACAAATCCATCCTTTACAAAGACAGCAACCACAACACAGATAAACTAACCCTGGCAATGCTGGTAGGAACCTCAAAATCCTCTACAGAAAATACAAATCCCAAATTTCTCATTACTTCAGAGGTCCCTGTAGAAGTTTGCACTGAGTTTTGTCCTAGCAGACCCCTTGATACAGCTCTCTGAAGATGCTAATCCAGTTGAGTCACGAATCCTCAGGGACTAAAAGAGGTAGGGGGTGATGTTTTGTGTCGTAACTACCTTAGCCCAGTATTAGCACAGATTCCTCAGAGTTTTCTGAGATCCTACAGTGAAAAAGATTGCATCAATGAAGTATAATAAGGGGGAGAGGAGCAAAATCACAAGGAAAAATTACCTCTAGATGTGCTCTAGAAGGCACCATCTGAGCATCACCCAGAGATGCAGTAGAGCAGGAAGGGGGCAGCTTGAATGTGGAACTTCACCTTTAAGGAACATTCCTTTGGTGGATTGGGATCCTGCTGAAGAACATCTCCTTCCATTTGTAGTGACAGACCGCCCCCTTCATCCTACCCAGACATCACACACCATCTCCTGGGAGTTACAGAAAATGCCCACATGGATGGAGGGACTAGGCAAGGGTGTCTCCTCCTGTGTGCAATTCTTTCCACAGAAGCAGGACATGAGCCATCCATCAGAAGCTTTCTGAAGATATACACAACACTGCACTGGCAAATGCAAACCCCAATGGAAAATTCTGCAATGGGCAAACGTTTCTCTTATACTACTATATACTTATACATTATGTGACATTGTATTATGAGAAAGTGATTCTATCTATACACATTGTCCCCTATTGCAGAGCTTTAACTTTTTAAAATTAGCTATGAAAATAGATTTGATTATTATTTTTAGAAATGAAAATAACCCAATTTTATTTCAGTTGGGAGGTAGAAGATTGATTCCATATAGAATGATTTTGTATTTGTCCCATTATGAAGTGGGTAAATTTTCCCCCTTTCCACCTGTTAACAATTTCAGCAATGGATCGGTTGTAGACACTTGAGGTTTGGAAGGAGATGGCTGGAGTGGGGAAAAAACAGCACTGTGGATTTCTCAGGGTTAGAAAGGTGTAGGCTGTGCCTGTCAAATGGATATTGTCAGACAGCATCACATGGATGCTAGAATTTGTACAGCTCTGTACCTTGGTGGTGTCATAGGAAACAGTGGGCAGTGCTGCAGCTCCTCCTCAGGCCAATGTGAACAAGAGGAAAGATGGGAATTCTCTTTTGCCTGGGTGGGTAAAGTAATCCCATATGATGCACCACACCAGGATTCCTGCTTCCAGCCAAAGCCTCAGCGGTTTCCTGGCTCCCTCCTGTTGCAGCCTTATCGCGCTCCTCTCTCCTACCACACACGTGGAATGATTCAGCAGATTGCAAGATAGAACCAGAGAAGACTTTTCCTCAAGGAATAACATTCGTGACAAGAAGGCATAATATGTTAGCTTAAGCAGAAAAGGAAATGCTCTCTCCAGGTGAGGCTCCTAAGAGCTGGAGTGGGGAGCCCTTCCCTCCCTATAGCTAATCTCCCTGCTGTGCTTTCCAAGTACTAATTTGCACCCCTCCTCACAGAACCAGTTTAAGGGAGGGGAAGAGATAAATTAAAGTTAACCTTTTGATCACCAGGGAACAGACAGTGCACCCCTACTTTTTCATGCCTGTCTGTGTATCTGAAGATTTTCAACTTGATTCCTGGGATGGATTTCCCATCAAAATACATTGTTTTGCAATGATGCCTTTTAAGCTATGCTTTAATTAAGAAAAATAAGTACATTTAAAAATATGTGTATCTTGAACAGCTATCATGTTTATATGTTTTCCTGGCATATTTTTCTTTTCCATTATGGACTAAATACACATTCTTAGTACTTAGATGGGAAACTGGAACCTCAACAGGAACCAGCTATATGACTGGCTAAAAAGAATGTCTGTATCACTATTTTGTATTTCCAAAGTTATCACTATATAGACTATTTGAATGACATTTGCTTTAGACAAGGAAAAAATGCCTGCAACCAAAAAATGTAAAATAGCTTTCTCATTTGATTGACTTGCAGAACAGAATCATGGCCTTAAGCTGTAATTTCTTTGCAGTTTCAGAAAGATTTCAATTATTTTTCCTTTAATCAACATACATACTTCAGTCTCATTATGGCCCCTATTCATAAAAGTGTGACATTAACTCATTATTTTCAGATCTGCACTAAGGAAAAAAAAAAGGGAAAAAAAGACTATCTAAGAAATGCTCTTCACAAACCAAGAGTGTTCAAAATAACATTCACAGTTACTTCATAATTTATTATAAATTGAATTGCTTTAAAAGAAGGCAGATGTTACAAAGAATAGTGAAAAGTTTACTTTACTTAGGCCAACAGTATTAAATCAGTCAGGATTATCCAGCATTTTTAAACTTAATTTTACTAGAAGATAATTGTTATTCTGAAACTCATTGTTATGAAAGTTTTGTTGGTTTTAATGTACAAAAAAAATTAGAGAGAGGTCTATATAGCATGAGACCAACCTCAAGCTAATAAAATTCATTTTATAAGCATGTTTTATCCTAGGAAGATTTCTTACTGTTGTTAGCACACTCACTAAACAGTTTATCAGCTCCTCAAAAAAATAGAATACCCCCCCAAGTAAAACATTCCTCATTTTGTTCTTGTGCTACCGTCACCAGGTATAATATTTGCTCTCTAAATTGGAATTTCCAGGGCTGTGGTGTTGAACAGTGTCTTCCCACCCCTTCCTCCACCTTGTCCCTTATTGCTTGGTGCACAATAACTCTAGCAATCAAGACTTATATGTCTATTGAAAAAGCGAAACAAGGAAATCCACCTGCAAAACATGATGTTCTGCCACTTGTTTGGTCAAAGTGACAGGCAACAGAAATATGACCTTCAAGATTAGAACTCTGAAATTGCAATTAACTATGTAGGACACATAGGAAAACATTTCCCTGCAAGCCATTTAGTAGATATAACATTAACTTCAAATTCTCACATAACAAAAGAATACTGGTTTTATATGTACTTCTTTATGTAGTCTAAAAAAGTATAAAAAATTTTCTGTTGGCATGGGCAAGGAAATCAAGGAGAAATGTGAATAATATAACAACAAGCATGTAGATCAAAAATGGTCAAGACAGGGAGGAATCCAGACTTGCTTTCCACGGTGAAGTGACAAACCTGCTGCCTGCTTCTATTTTGGGAATCTAGCTTAACTGAAAAGTTGCCAGGAAATAAATTTAAAATAAAATATATAAGTAATAAAAAATATAATGATATCTGTAACTACAGAAAGGCTATTCTGTTCACTGGCATAAATAATAAGAGAATCAAATGCCTGGGATTTCCTTCTGTTGGATGTTCAGATATAAAGTAATTTGAAATACTGTTGATCAAAAAAATGTGTGTGGATTGCAGCCTGCAGAGAAGGGAAAAGAAGTCTCTTTGGTTTTTAGAAAATGTTCTACAAATATATAAAAAGGCAACATTTTTCATCTGTATTTCACAACTCCTAAAGTGAATGTGGTCCCTTAAAGATAGAGATACATTTTTCGGACTGAAAATGGTCAACTTGAAAACACTTGTACTATTTAGCCATAATATTGCAGTGTCTGGTATGACCTCCAAGAACCAGGAAAATAAAATAAAATACAAATCATGAAGAGGGAGGAGGAAGGGAAGGGAGAGCAAGCTCATGCAGGCAAGCAATATAGAGCAGAAAAGATGGAAACATTTCTTTAGGGACTAGTTACAACCAACAAGCCTTCTTAGACATGCTCATCGACCATGTAAGCATATTCCTTGTGCTGGGCTGATAAAGAAGGGCTGCAGCAGTTTTTTTTCCTTGTCTTCAATAAGAGTATACAACATTTAGAAAATAATCTGCAGGGGAAGAGCTGTGGCACAAATAATATTTATAAGGCAATCCTTTTTAATGGAAGAAATTTCAGAGTCCTCCTCATCTCACAGTCCAATCAAGAATGATATGCATTCAAAAAGTGGATATTAAATATGCACTGAGCAAATAGAACAGGAGAAAATGAATATTGAAATAATTTACATGTAATCAAACTACACTGAAATTAAGTTTTAATTGTTCAGTATTCCATGATGCATATGCAGATTTTAAAGTATTCAGAATATCAATCAAGTGTTTACTTACATCAAGCAATTGTATTTAAGCATACAAAACAGATGATGAAAATATGTTCAATCAGCTACAGCTCCCAACATTTACTGCTGGGTTTACATGATCACTTTTAATTCAGTTATTTCATTTAATATTTCAATTTAATAGCTCATTCTTTCATTCAATTTCTAGGCATCTTGCCCATTTCTTAAACACAATAATAATAATTATTCATAAAAGGAGCTGTTTCCTCATAAATTCTCATATCAGCAATTTTTGGAACAGAAATGGTTTTCATGCTTTTTTCCCTCTCAAAATATGTTGTTATTATCTGAAATATTTTCCTTTTAAATTAGACAATATTCAAATAAAGAATAACGTCTGCAAAATGATTCTGAACCCCGTTCTGTTGGAATTCTAGGCCAGAATAATTAGAGATTATCAGGTTAAAGAACTTAAGAAGTGTGCTAAACGGTTGATTTAAATGAGGACAGATTAGTTTTTCACCAACTGTTGAGCACAACACCACTGATCTAGGCATGTAGCTGTATGTCAGCTTCAGAGCCCATTTACAAAACCAGGGCAAAAAGGACTTACATATATCACAGGAAAAATTCTCATGTGTAATGTTCCTTAAAATGACAACCCTGAAATTCTATTGATCTCCAATGAGATACGTCAACGTAAAATTTCAGTAAACTCTGAAGAATTAGATTGCTGAGTAATCCATTGTATATAAAGTACAGCCAATATAAAGTATAGTCAAATATTTATATCCTGCATTTTATATTGAATGCTGAAAAAGTGGTACTTAAGAGGTCTGGAGAGGAATAAATACATCAAGATCTCATATTTCGTTAAAAAAATCCAGATAATCAACTCACTTTAAAAAAACTCACTTTAAGCAAAAGTCAACCAAAATCTGAAATTATTTTACCCTAATAAGTTCAGTAGGATGCCCTATTTTAAATAAGGTGGTTACCTTTTTTAATTTCTACCTAAATAAGGTAGAAAACTAAATGCAGCCTGAAGACCAGGAACTCTCCAAAGAACCTATTTTGTGCTTCCTCCTACACAGGCTCAGCATAGCAACTCTTCCTGTTCCCAAGGTACACTGCCAAAACATGCTCCAGACAACACTGTCCTTCTCCCAGCAGGGCATCCATGGCCCCCTCCTAACACAGGTTTGAACAAGAGGCCATGTGTGCCATACTTGGTATTCAGTAGCCTGTGTCTTGATTGGCAGAACTTCTATCTGCTGAACTTTCACTGTAGCTTTTTAGGACACAGATAACCTCCTGCATTCTATTTAACCCCAATTGGTTGCTGATTTTCACAAAACTTGCAGGCATTTGCTTATTTCTGAGACTTCCAGCCTCTGTTATATTGGTTGAGATTCCCCAGTTATTCTGAAAGTTAGAAGAGAACTGGCAGAAGGATCAATGGATGCATTGGAAAGCTCCACCCTCTGAGATGACAGCAGTATTATTTTGCCAACCTCCTCCTATTATGCCACTATGTTTTTAGATTATGAGCTCCTTTGAACAGGACACACAGACCTCTGAGGAGGGTTCACAGCCTTGTTACCTTCTAAGACACCAATGAAGGGAAAGTGCTGCAGAGAACACCAAAGGCTAATGGTGAAACAGCCACTGGGTCTATGTGTGTGTGAGCCAAGGGGATAATCTCCTAAACTGTATCCTAAATTGTATTTTAGATGCAGGAGCTCTAAAGGTTGTTCAGGTATAATCTATACATCCCTTCAGGCCCAGATTTAGCAAAGCATTAATGCATGGGTTTACGACCTATAATTTTCCATGGGCCCTAAATATGGGCATGTTAAGTGAAATGCTGGATCTGTGGCCTGAGTGACATGTTTAAAAAGAAATCCCTTATGGAACCTTTCAAAGGTTATACACAAATAGGTCTCAGGTAAAGTCAGTGAATAATTATGAGAAAATACAGTATACAAGTACAAAAATACAAGTATCTCAAGGCACCCAAAATTCCTGTCACTAGAAAGATACTGTCAAGCTACATATCTCTGACCTAAAGGAAGTCCACCCATCACTTCACAGAGTATTGGGTGTAGAACTGAACGCCCTTCACATCAAAGGGTACCCTCTGGTCTGAAGCAAGAAAGCAAACAAGCAAACCAAATTAAAAAAATAGGAAGAAAGAGAAAGCTAATAAGGGGAGCCAGACAGTATGACTCTCTGTCCAGAGAAAGCCCTTGAGGGCTCTAACTGGCTGTGAATCTTGAGGTCGCTCCCAAACTATCCATAAAAAAAAGTTAATAATCTTACCATGTGATTCCTATCTTCTAAGGTGATATTCTGCTCTAGGAAACCAACACATATTCTTGTGTGAAATAGCGCAGGTGACTCTGCCTTACACACTTCTTCTCAGGACACAATTTTGAGTCAGATTATCAGCTGAATCAAGTTAATTTTTGAATGAAGCACTTTAATAATAAGGGGTCATTTAAACCTTTAAAATACATACTTAGCAAGAAATAGCTTAAATGTATGAAATATTCTAGAAAAAAGTAGTGGGTCTAGGTATAAAGAAATATATGTCATTGATTTGTTGACCTCTGCTCAAATTAATTATAAGCCAGCACTACTGTAACACTCCAGACCTGCCTGATACCTACACTGAAGAAATATTTCTTTGAAAATCCTGATTCTATGAACATTTATGCCACCCACTTCTCATGTGATGCTGGTCATTCATGTTGGCTTGGGTTCTTGTAAGATGGGCCACTGAAGAGTATGACTGCATCCCCTTCCTTCTGTGAATGAGAATTCTTTCATACCTGTCAAATGCTCTGAAATTTTCCAGAGCAGGTGCCATGAAAGTCTGAATAACAGAAATTCATTACTATCATAAAATACTATTACATAAATTGAAACTATTACAATTTGTATCTTTTTAAACTAGATCCTGTCTTTTCTTGTAATCTGTGCATCCTTTCAAATTCCTACATTCCTTATTTCCTTTTTCATACTCATTTTCCTTGAAAAGAACATATTTTGTTGCCATAGCAGTATTTCCCTACCTTACAATTGTATAATCGTGGCTCTCCTTCAGGTTTCTCTAAGCTGCAACCAACACCTATCCAGCAAACAGAGGCTTCCCCCACCCCCAAACCTCTTCATTCCTCCAACCTCTCACTACTCAGTAACTTCTCAACAGTGTATCTTTATCTTTAAATACAGACACACTCCAACATACTCTTCCAAAGTACTCTGGACTAAAAACAGGTGTTAATTAAAAATGCTGATAAGAGTCAGTGACACCTGTTGTTTCACATTTATTTTACTCAACCCTGTCTGTTAAATCCTAGCCTTTATTGCATTAATTCGCTTCTGCTTTTCTTCTTTTCCAGCTTTATCCCTCTCACTCTGGTGATCATGTAAACTTAACAGTATGTCTTGAAAGCTGGATTTTATTGAGCAAACATATCAGCATGTCTACACACTAAAGACAGCTATATAACAGAGGCCCAGTATCATCGCTGTGGTTAAGGATGAGTTGCTGCCTCTATAATAAATCCCTATTGTATACCTGTGATATCTCTGCAATTTTGAGCTGCAGCAGATGGAAATTTGGTATTAAAGTTAAGATGAACAGGCCCTTTTCCTCCTTGGATTTCTATAAGGTACAGGGCCAATTCTCCCTCATGCCTGACATTGGATAAGATGTGCTTTTTTTAATGCTAAGACTTCTTGGAGAAAATATATTAGCTTAATATTTTCTAAAGCTGGCTGCCTAAAGATAAATATCTACTTACAGAATCATGGTGAAGGGCCAAATTTTGAATCTCTTGCTGAGTTATGGGTCCATTAGAGTATATTTACTTTTTCCATCTGTATTTGTCAATAACCAAATTATTTCTTTATAATAAAATAATGCAGTGGTAACGCTCATAAAATTCCCACACATAACAGCTCCATTGCAGCAAATACAGCTACAGAAGAGGTAGACAAGATATTGTCTGGAACTTTGTATGAATTTTGGCACATTTCTGAGGGAGTAAACGAAAAACTATTGAGTCTGATGTGCTTTTTCTGCACAGAATTATGTCCAGAACACAAAACATAGGAACAGCCTTTTGCTGAGACTGAAGGCACTCCTGATCTAATCCCTTACCATTAGCCAGAAGAGAATATTAGAACAGGGCAAGTATATGGTGATACTTCCCTAAGTAGTCACCTAGTCTCCAACAATTTGTGGTTTAGGGATTTGCTGAGCCAGAGGTGGTTTCCAGGCTGGTGTCCCTCAGTGAATTCCTCTTCTCTGAACCTTGCCTTTGAACTCACATACAATTTTATCATCCACAACATCCTGTGGTAAGGAGGTTCATATTTTAATTATATGTTATGTGAAGAATCACTATATTTTGAAACAGCCATGTGTTAGCTTTGCTTGATGACCTCTATTTTTTGTATTAGAAGAAGCAGTGAGCAGTCATTTACTGTGCTCTTTCTCCCTAACACTCACAATTTAATAGATCTCTATCTCTGCTGCCTCCTCTTTAGGTCAAGGAGTTCTAGTCTATTTAGCCATTCCTTTCACTAAAGCTGTTTCATGCCTTTAATAATCCTGGCTGCCCTTCCTAAACCTTTTTTAGTTCTACTATATCCTTTTACAGATAATGGGACTCCAAAACTACACACAAAATTCAGATGAATAGAAACTGTTTTCTTGTCTAGTCCTTTTCTAAGAATTCTAGTTTGCAACGTGCTTTTTGTACTTCTGCTGAGCACTGAACTGAACATTTTATAGCTGTAGAGTTGTAGGACCAAATTCTTCTTCCAGAATAATGTTGAGCTCAGATTGCATCAGGTTACACATGAAGTTTGGAGTTACACGCTGCTGTGTACAAAGCGCTTCACTTTGAATTTATTTACATTCAATTTTATCTTCAATTTTGACACTATGTCATTGCATCCTGTGAAGCCCTTTTGCTGTTCTTCACAGCAGGTCCTATCTTTACTAGTGTTAATAATTTAGTGTCATTAGCAAATGCTGGCAGCTCACTATGTGCTCCTTTGCCAGGTTACTTATAGGTATAGATCTGCTATACTTACAATTTCCATTGGTGACCTCCATGAGAACTGACCATCTGCTCTTACTCTGTTTCTTATGTCTTTTACGTTTCTATGAAAGGGAAGATTTCCTCTAATCCTGTGGCAGCTTAGTTTCTTTAAGACATATTGGGGGAGACCTTCCAAAAACATCTTCAGTGGTCAAACTTTCATCAGTAGCAGCTGGATGGCCATTACTCACATAATTGATGACATCAAAGAATTTGGAGTTTCAAGACTTGACTTGCCTTTACAGAAATCCTGCTGACTCTCCCCCAGTACATTGCCTGTACATTCACATATTTTAAAAATATAGTTTCTACTAATTTGACTGGTACAGAGGCTGGACTTACAGGGCATAGTTCTCCAAGGTCTCTCCAAAATGTTTTGAAAACTGACTTAATATTTTCCATGTTTCTGTCCTCAGGTGCTAAGGTAATTCTAAATGTAAGGCTACACTCCACAGCGTGTATTTCAGATGTTTTATCGTTTACTACCTTTAGAAATTTTGAATTAATTTTACCTAGTGCTGGTCATATATTACTATTTATCTGTCTCTAGTTGATACTTCAGCACTTACCATTGTAAACCAAGAAACATCCCCATTCTCTCCTATCTTGGCCAACTAGTTAAAAGGAGATTTTTAAAGAGATCTGCATGCCTGTCTGCTTTTTGTATCTTTTTGTAAACGTTTCTTGATATATTTTTTAGTCTATTTGCCTTCTCTCATTCTATTACAGAAACTATCTGAGCATCTAAGATCTTTCTGTTAACTGGCCAGTAATAATGTGATACAGGAGCTAGACATTTACAGTGCAAATCATTCCATTTATCTTCAAACAGCTTACCTTTACATGGCTAATTTAAGCTAATTAGGTAGGCTCCTTTTGTAGTTAATTGATAGGGATAGGCACTGACATTTGACTCTTCATGCTTATCTGAGATATCTCCCTTCAATGGGATTACTCATCCTCTGGGTGCCCATGTCTTTATCCTAACTACAGAGGAAGCCCAGAGGAGCATGTAGGACACATAAATTCTACATTATTAAGCATGAGAGGTGCACCCCCAAGACACTATATGCAGTTATTGGACAAATTACTATTGCTGATTTTTTCCTAAATTTTCCTTTTGGTGTTCTTTCCTTCGCAGGCTTTTGGGTTCTGAAGAACCATAGAAGGCAGATCTGCATTTGAAGACAGAAAGCCTAGGGCTGCCTGACTATTCAGGTAGCTCTTCCTGCAGGGCACTGGATGGAAATAGGAGAAAAGTTAGAAAAAACGCTGAGGGAGTGAGAGAAAACTCTGATGAGCTGAGTTCACAACAGAATATTGCCAGGTGGTCCAGAAACAGTAAAGGGAAGTGTAATGGTGGGGATCAGGAAGACTTTGAAGATGAATGGAGATAAAGTGTCTTGGTAAAGAGATGACACATGAATTGATCTGGAAAAACTTCAGAGAAAAAAATAAGTCTTAAATTCAGTTCTTGGTCAGGACCTCAAATTAGAGATTTTTGAGTGTCAATCTAAAAGAAGATGTTATCAGTGACTAGGTGGAGTTGGTGGAGAGGGAGAAACTGATGACCTAGGAAGGCTGAGGATGACTTAAAACAGCTGCTCAAGGATGGAGATATGTTGTTAAGAACTATTTTTTCAGGGTTTTGTCCATGAAAATGATATATTTATTTGCATTACTTCTGCATATGCCCAAATCCCTTAAGGTTTCAGGGAAATTGCTCAGCTGGTACAGCAGAAAAAAGCCACCTTACCAGGGCAGATTATCAGTTAAACAACACAACAGCGGTCTCAATGTGGGCTCAGTTTCTGAAAGTAACAATATCAAAGCCAGATTAACCAGAATGTGGGAATAGATTTAGCACAAACAACACCAGTTCAGTGTAGCTATTTTGTGTTCCTTTTTTCTAGTGCAGTCCCATGGGTGGGGAGGTACCAGAGAACTGGATGACTTCTGGCACTCTGGGCCACCAAACTGCATCTGTTGCTGGTTGTGCAAAGTGGCTCCAGATTACAGGAGCTCTGAGACTCCTCTAAGTGCATGTAAGGGACTGTTCTTCCCATCCTCCAAGCAATGTCTCTCCCATTAGGTTGAGCAACATATCTTGTCCAAATCTCTGCAGTGACTTGTCATAGTTTTCCTTCATGGCATTTTGTTCTCAAGCAATTATGTCATGTAATTCGTTGCCCCCCCAATGCCAATATTTTGCTCATTATTTCTTACATTGTAATCATTGCTAGAGAATTAAATCATGGAGTCATTTCTATAGCATCAAAGTATCTGACTGAAATTGAAAATGGTGTTGGAGCTGGCTTAAGAAAAGAAATCATTAACAACATAGGACTGAGCAAAGACAGTCTAAACTTTTTATGAGATCTTTAACCTCTTTAACTGCAAAATAACCTAGTTCCATTAAATAGGTGCCCTTATTTCTTGTTTCTAAAACAGGTCAAGAAGTATGACCAGGGGAATCTTTTCATGTGTAGTTCCATCACAGCAATATAAATTCTCATTTATCAGTGCTGTGGTAATATGAAAACCTTTGGTTTTGATCGTTTTTCAAAAGATGACAGAAAATGACTCTTCAAAGTCCTCTCCAGAAGGTGCTACTTTAGTGAAAATGCTACTACTGAACTTACTCCAATAAAGATGAATTCTGTCCATGTGGCCACCATAGAGAACCTGACTGCCATCAATGATCATTTTATCTGAAGGCATAATTTAATGCCTAATAGTTACCTTATGAATATAAAAGACAATCTTAGTCCTCAACCATGTCATCATAATGTTTATACATATTTTGTGACACACCATGTACCAGTATAATTATAGATTCTACTTCTAGAGTGCTCTTAAAAAGGATCATAAAAGCTCTTTGCTCACTCTGTCTCTCAGTTCCGTACAGTTGGCAGCAGATGGGATTGGGAACTATTCCTATGGAGCTGAGGCACTTTTTTCACCTTTGATTTAGGGTCCTATTTAGGATGGAAATACTCACAGTGAATATCTGCTTTGGAGATTGCAGAGTAGTGATATGGGAACCTGCTTACCAAGGGGTAGTTAGTACTGCATTAGTGATGTACCTGCAGGGCAAAAGAGCTTTATTTTAGCTTTTCAAAGGCTGCCTTGGACTTTAGTGATAACTGTCTGTGTCCACGCACCATGTCTTGTAGTACAGCAGTGCACTTCAGAACTCTTGAATAGAGAAATTCATAAAGATTGGTGGTGGCTGGAAGCAGGTCTTCCCTGACACTGATGACCACATACCTTCTCATCTTCTTCTTTAAGAGTGTCAATTTACAAAGGAGCTCTACCAAGTCCTGTGTGCAAAGTCATATCACTTGATGAATGCTCTGCCCAATATGAAGATAATTTTTTGCATTTACCCGGTAGCATCATACATGAAACAATGCAGAGAGTAAAACACTTCTGGAGATTTGTAAAGGAGTGAAAACAGCAAAAGGAAAAACATGCTGGAGGTTCTCATTTTTGGATTCATACAAAGGAAAATCTGTCATGAATCCATCCAAAATTCTACTAAATAACGTGATCAGAGTGGCACTCTTCTCTAGAAAGATGAAAAAGCACTAGAACAAAGTTTTGCTGTACAGGTAAACATATTTGTACTATGGGAAAAACAAATTACATTCTCTTAATGAAATTATCAGATTGAAAGGTGCAAGTGGTTTTGAATCTTAGTGGTTTTCCATGTAATAAAAAAAAAAAGGAAAAACTTAAACTGGGTCTTTACAAACACAAAAATAGGATTAAAAAGGAGGAAAGGGCACAGCAGAACTGCAGAACTGTGGATGCATCTTAATTCTGCGACTCCTGCACTGCATTTCAGACTTTACTTTCTAGCCCTGCTTTCCCACTCAAAAGAAGGAACCCAACAGAGCAGGCGTGCGTTTGTGCCTGTGTGTCCGTGTCAAACAAGATAATTTCATGCATTAGGAAATATGACAAGTACAATTTACGAATGCTTGATCAGAGTGAAGCAAAGCCATGAGTCAGTGATGCCACAGTTAACGAGTGAAAAATTGTTCCATCCCATTCCATGTTCCGTACACAGCTACACGAGGCTGTGAGACAGAGGCAGGAGGTGGTGCAGCCACTCCTCCTCGCACAAATACACGTCGCAAAAGGGTGGGGGCAGGGAGGTTACAGCTCCCCAAGGCTTCCCAATAAATCCACCTCTACTCAACATTTTACATAATGATATAATGCATTACATTATTAAAAGCAGTGACATCATAAAATACCAGAGTGCTACTGAAGTGGCAAGGAACACCTAAGATACATTTCTGTAGTTGTAATTCAGTTCCTGTATTTTTTAATTATAGATAAAGATTTACAGTGAAAATAATTATTCATTCCATAAATACTGTTGTAATGGAACCCTGGCATGTAATTAAGAGGCCTTTAATTTTAATTTTGTATACTGAATGCTTGTTTTTGGAGGTATTCCATATTTTACATTCAGGGCCTATACCTGCAAAGCTCTAAGCTTCTATTTTAGTGGAAGCTGAAGATGATGTGTGGTTTGCAAATTTAAGAACTTAGCTTTTATAATGATGGATACAAATAACATGGCTGAGTCCAATATATTGCAAAGGATTTTCCTTCCTTCTAACTGCAATCTGTTTCAATTGTGCTGTTAGTGCTTCTTTGCCCATTTCAACTAGGATGGAGCATCTTCTTTCTCAAGTGCCCTCATGCTTAAAGAGGGAATCTGCCATCACAGCATTGAGCATTTTCTAGAAACTGACCTCACTGATGGTAGAAAAATAGATAGTCTATAATCTCCCAGATAATGTGAAAATGGATGCCCCCAGTTATTTGTAACTGAACATACAACCTTTTGGCCTCCAGTAAAGAATAAAATCACTGGCACAGGATTTTTACTAGGTGAGGATAGCCCTTCTGGAAAGGTAACTGTATTTCTCAATTCTGGTAAATACAGACACTCACATCTTTAAACGTACAACAATAAATGGCACTTTTTTGGCAGACTCAGCAGGCAGGTCAAAGATTGTCTCAGCATGTAGAATGAATTAATATTTCTCTCCCGTGAGTTGGTCCTTCTAAAAAGGCTTAAGGCAGATTGGTGGGGTATTCAAAGAAAAGCTGGAGAGGGGGGTGAAAACTTTTGTTTATATGAACATTTTTCAGATTTAGATCTTGAAACATTTAAACATTTTAATGTTTTAATCTTGTATGAAGGACTCCGCCCTTCCCTGTCCAACCCTGATGTGTCTGGTCTCCTCTACAGCCCATCATACACATCCTAAGCTGTCTTCCCTCATTTGGCTCTGTGCTGCCACCCTGCCCTTCTTTGCAGAACACTGTACATTCCCACCCCTGCCTTCAGGACTTTGTCCCCAACATCTTCTCTTTTATTCATGTTCCTAACCCCATTTCCCCGATTCTTCGTACCAAACTTCTGACTTCTTCTCCTTAGTTCCTTATCTTCTAGGTTTAACTTCTGTGAATCTGCTCCTTCCTCTTTCTGAAGCCCAAATGAACTGCAGAGGGCCCTACTCCATGCCATGAAATACTTTTTTAATATCATCCACAATTTTACTGCACATAATTTAGAAATGCTTCCTTCACTTCCTGCTGCAGTAGGGCACAAAATGACCACTGCTTTTGTCTCCTCATGCTCACAAGAGTGTAACAAATGCCCCCTAATGCTGCATCAAGTTTACAATCTCCTTTTACAGGGCTTCTGCACCCAAGTCTTCTGGTTTGGTCATGCAGACACATCTGTTGTGATGACAAAATCACTCTGAAGAGATACATTAGTTATTTGTAACTAGCCTGCAAGTATTCAGTGCTAAATGAAAAAGGGTAAAAAAAGTGAATAAATCAAATAATGGAATCATACAAACATCAAATACCCTCAGTTGGAAGAATCATCAAAGTCCAGCTCCTGGCCCTGCACAGGTCAGCTCCAAGAGTCAGACCCTGTGCATGCAAGCACTGTCCAAACACTCCTGGAGCTCTGTCAGGCTTGGTGCTGTGACCACTGCCCCGGGGAGCCTCTTCCAGCGCCCAACCACCCTCTGGGTAAAAAACTTCTTTCTAATATTCAACCTAACCCTCTCCCAGCACAAATTCAGGCCTTTCCCTTGTGTCCTGTCACTTGTCACCAGAGTGAACAGATCTGTTACTGCCTCTCCATTTTCCTTCATGAGGATGCTGAAGACCACAACGAGATCTTCCCTTGGTTTCCTCTTCTCCAGGCTGCACAAACTAAACAATCCTTTTGTCTGCCAGGGCACTGTTTTCCACCAACCAGGACCCCCAGGTCCCTTTCCATGGCACTGCTCTCCAGCCTCTCATTCCCCAGTCTGTACATCCAGGGTTGCACCATCCCAGGTGCAGAATTTGGCACTTGCCCTTGTTAAATTTCATTTGGTTTGCAATTGCCCAGTCCTCTCATTTGTTGAGGTCTCTCTGCAGCGTCTCCCTGCCTTGGGGGAGTCACAGTTCCTCCCAGTTGTGTATTGTCTGTGAACTTGCTCAGTGTTCCTCCCAGTCCTGCATCCAAGGCATTTATGGAGAAGAGCACAGGGCTGAGAATGCAGCCCTGCAGAACCCCAGTAGTGACAGGACCCCAGTCTGAAGTCACCCTGTTCACTGTAACCCTTTGTGCCCCACTCATGAGCTCACCCATCACAGGATGTGTTTATCCAGCTGGGGGAGGGACATTTTGTCCAGAAGGATCCCATGAGAGACAGTATCAAAAGCTTTACTGAAATCTAAAAGCATAACATCAACTGGCTTTCCTTGATCAGCTGAGTGAGTTACTCTGTCATGAAAGGAAATCAGGTTTGATAAGCAGGACTTTCCTGTCATGAAGCTGTGCTGGCTGTGACTGAGGAGTGCATTGTCCTTCAGGAGTTACTCAGTATCTCCCTCAATAATCCTCTCCATAATGTACCAGTCACTGAAGTGAATGTGACAGGCCTGAGGTTTCCAGGGTCATCCTTCTTGCCCTTCTTGAAAACCCCAGTTTGCCAGCTTCTGGTTAGCTGTGACCTCTCCAGACCCCCAAGACAATCCAAAATCACGGAGACAGGCCTCACAATGGCATCAGCCAATCTTGGAGTGTTCTCAGATGAATCCCACCAGGTCCCACAGACTCATGGAGGTGCAGCTGGAGCACTGGAATGGTCCTCAGTGCACTGGGAGCCCCTTACCCCGTCATCAGTATTGAAGACAAAGACAAAGAAAGCATCAAACATCTTTGCCTTATGGCCCTGTTTGTGAGGTGACCATGCTCATCCTGTAACAGATTGATGTTAATTCTGCACTGGTTTTTGATATTAATGTATTTTTTAACCCTGTTTTTATGGTTTCTCACAGTTCTGGGCAGCTTCAGCTCCAGTTGAGCTTTGGCCACAAAAATTTTCTCCCTGCAGTGGCAAAGAGCATCTCTGTACTCTTTCCATGTCACCTGATCTTGCTTTCCCTGACAAACGGGCAGTGGGAGGAACTCCCCATTTTCAGTGTCCTCATGGGCATAACATGGTTACCTGAGAAGGCAGGAGCATAATTCCCTTCTCACTTTTCCTCCTGTTCTGAACCCACAGCTGTAGATCAGGCTGGCAGGAGTGTCTTGGCTTGCTAGTCTATCACAGACAGATGTAACAGCAGCAGCTGCAACTTTCATGTGCCTGAATTAGTGGGCACTGTGCCTTCCTACAATCTTCCTAGACATTGCATCATGCCTGGATGGCATTCACTCACCCAGAACCATGGCTTACCATTCCCCAACAAATGCTTAGCCTACATTTAAATCATTCTAGACACTTAAGAAAACATCTAAAAGGAAATAAACACCAATTAAGGCACAGTCACTTTAATGCAATAATGATCAGCTCTGAACATCATTTCCTTGCTTTCTATCAGATAAATCTCCCATATTTGAACATTTAATTTTGTACTTAGATTATGTCTTCTGAGATAAGCTTTAAGCATTACCATCTGTTCTGCAGCAATCAAATGATCCTATCACTTTGATTCGGTTGAATACAAATCCCTTTGAAAACAGGAAAACAGCAAAATAACACATTTGTTCCAAAAACCTCCACAACTGAAGATTGTTCAAGGGCTGCTTTACAGTGAGAGGTAAAAGACATGAGGTGACTCTTGTGCACGCCTCTTGCTGTGCCCCACGCTGTCCAGGCAGCATTCTGACACTGAAGGTTCTTGTTTTAGGAGGATTGAGTCAGTGTTTCAGCTGCAGCCTCAAGGGCTGGCAGCTTAGCCAGGGCCCCATGCCTCTGCATGCCTGCTAGCACTTGGAAACAAATCCTGAGTCAGAGGGAATACACCTTTCTCTTGCAGATGTAAGAGCATTAGAGTTACACCTCTCAGCAATCTCTGAGGCATTTTTCCTGCATCTGTCCTCTGCAGGCAACTGGCCCACAGCCACAACAAGTTGGCCACTGCTGGTTTCTAGGAGAAAGGCAAGAACAGAGTTTGCACCCCCTGTTGTGGCCACATGTGTTAGGAAAACTCCAGTGAAAGACTGACACATATTATGCAAATACTGGATCATTCTTCTACAAGGAATAATTTCCTCATTGGAATGGACTCGTTCACCAGAAAGATGATCCTCTTCAGACTCAAAATGTAGAAGACAATATAGAATACTTTTCTTTTAGATTTGAAAAAAAGCACATTCTCTGCTATCGTAGTAACTTGCTTTGCCCATGCAGACAATGTATATATAATCTGGATGAATCACTGCAAAAGCGTGCATTGTAAGTCTTTGCACTATGTCCATCTACACTCCTTCTCAACAAGATGTTAGAAACATTATATCATTCAGTAGGTAATTTCTCCTTATTTTCATCCACTGGATAATTCTCAAAGGGAATATCACAGCTATATTTGTGAGCAGGTTAAACTGCTGCATATCAATATTCATAATGGATTGAAAAAAATACATCAATAAACCAATGTACTATAAATTCTTGCAGAATTTGTTGTTATTTCTCATTTAGTATCAGAGCAGTTTCCCTGTGAAGACAAAATGAGGAAGCCTGGAGAAGGGAAGGTTGTATGAAGACCTCATAGCAACCTGCCAGGAAGGAGCCCACATGGAAGCCAGAGAGGGGTTTTGTCAGCAGTTGCAGTGGTAGGACAAGGAGTAATGGCTACAAACTGAAAGAGGGGAAATTTAGGTTGAATATATGGAAGAAATTCCTTACTGTGAGGGTGGTGAGGCACTGGCACAGGTTGCCCAGAGAAGCTGTGAATTCCCTGTCTCTGGAGATGTTCAAAGCCAGGTTGGATGAGGCTTAGAACCACCTGGTCTAATGGAAGGTGTCCCTTCCCATGGTTGATGGGTTGGAATGAGATGATCTTTATGGTCCCTTCAAACCCAAACCATTCTATGATTCTATATAATTCACAGAAAAATTCAATTTTGCATTTTCTCCTCTTATTTTAATGGCACTGGAAATTACTGGAACACGTTTATATATGAGAATTTTAAAGATGAGGATAACAAAATACTCAGATTTTATGGTCCAATGCTGGACTATGAAGCATTCTTTTGTGTTCTAGCATCTTTTTAAACCCAGTGTTTTCTCAGTTGTAAGTTCTTTCTGTAGATAATCTGCAATCAGTTGGTGAATCTCTCAGAAGCATGTTATCTTTTCTTCTATCAAGCTAAATGGGAAAGGGTGATTAATTTTAAGTGTATTGATGACAGAAGAGCTCTGAATAGCACTTTATCTGCATTACTCTATTTGAAAGGAACAAAGTGCAAGTTAAACAAACATTAACAATGAATGCATTTTTTTCAGGTGTGGTCCTCTTGGAAAACGTCAACCACATTAAAGTAGGTAGTTATTGAAATATGCAATTAATTTTAAGTTGATAGAAGTTGAAACTGTCACTCACCTGAGCAGGTGGTGGAAGAATCTTCTTGCATATCTGCTGATGGGGTCCCTGTACTCCAGCACAGTTCTATCCAAGAGAGGCCTTGTTGGAGCATAAAAGGTTCCAAGGCTTGCCTCAAGCTGTGCTGTGGAATTCAAACACAGCAGCAATGAAACAAGTGAATTAGTTTCAATTACAACAGGTTGCTCATGTTTGCAGTCAGTCAAATTCCTCAAACAGTGATGAAATGTGATGTTGTTGTAGGACAGATGAAATTAAAATATGACAGATTGTACAAACAGAAATGTGCATATAAACTTTGGCTTGGAGGCAGAGCTGACAATGACTTTGAGCAACAAAAGCTATCAAAAGGATAAGGAAGTCTGTAACACATCAAGTTCTCACCAGCAGCATACAACTAAAAGTGATTCATGAGACTAATACAGTGTGAACAAGATTGTCCAGTAGAGATCAACTCCCAATTAGCTCAAATCGTCTTTGTCCTCTTAGGCAAACAACAAGAGAGTTCAGTTTTTCAGGGATTATTGTGCTAGGTCAGCGGGTAACAGAACCCTCTTTGTGATGGCCTTGAGGTCTAAGGAACCTCCTTTGGCCCACAGTTCTTTAAGAATTTTAAAGAAAAGGGTCTAGAAACCCTAAGGGTTTGACAGCATGTAGTAGTGGGAAACAGGACTACCTCCCTTGTAATCAATAAAATAAAGCCCTTTTGTTACACAAGTTCTCTCTTCTTTAAATACTTTCTGACTGCCATACTCCACAGCTCAGGTTCTTAGGCATTTTTCCACACATTTTTATACAAAATTATACACAATAAAAGTAAACATACAGTATGTGTCCTACATGCTTAGCTGAAAGAAAATTAAATGATCAATAATATTTATGCTCTTTGACTTTTGCTTGAGAGTTAACAATGAAGTACAAGGCCTTATAGGCAGAAAAGGGAGAATTTGCTATATATATATTTGGTGTATATTTATGTTGCTCTACAAGCAAAATATAACCTATTGTCTCATTAGGCAGACAGAATCTCATTGATTTGCCATTATTAATGTTTGTTTGAACTAGGCATTCCTGTATTTAGTGACAATGGTTCTTTACTTCCAAGCATAGTTACATTTGATTTTATTAGGCTTGATAGCACTAAATGTGCTAATAGTACTGTGTTAGTTACACAGGCAAACTGTTAGTAAATTAGTTTTGTGTTATCTCCAATCTAGATAGTAAGATAAGTCGAACTTTAAAGGTATTTTCTTTCAAAGCAGCAGTCAATTTAGATTAAAATAGAAAAAACAAGCCTTAGTCTCTTGCCATTGCTGTTTTCTTGACAGCATGTTTTGTACTTCTGAAATATTTCAACCCATATGGAATATGAGTGACTACTAGCAGTTATACATTCATTAAATAGCCCAGCTTGATGTTGAAGGCATGACAAAGATCTCAAAGATAACTGCCCCATCACTATAAATATAAGGTCCCACTGGGTTTTGTTAATAAAAAAGAAAACAAATTACCATGCCAAATTTGTTAGATTTAGATAGAATAACTCCTGGATGGAATAAAATTCCTTCTGCTCTAAACAGTGTTAGGAAGCTGCATGGGGGAAAAGCACACAGACATCTGTTTATAATGTACATATTTTTACAAGAGTATCAGAGCCAGCACTTTTCACAGGTTCTTTTCAAAGCATGTTTTATTTAGAGTCTATATGTCGTGTTTGCAACAGAGATATTTTTTTAAATCAGATCCCACAAAATGGGATAGCTGATGGCTTGGCAGCAGTGTAGGACACCTTGGAGTTTTTCTATCATCAAACACACCAGAATCCTAAGTATTCTCTCTTCTCACAAAAGATGCCTGGTCTCCAGCTGTCTGCCTGCTAGACTGGAGGATAACACCTTCACTAAATCAAGGCACTTCAAATCTTGAAGTCTATTGAGTTTCAAGATAGACAGCAAATCAAGAGGAAGGCACCACACTAGGCTTCAGCAGAGATGGGGCCTAACCTAAAATTCATAATTTCTTCTGAGGGACCCCAGGTACTACTGCAGGGGGCTAGATTACAGTGAGGACAAATGCTTTAATCCTAAAGGAGGCAGCAGAGGATAGTGTATTCAAGGCCTTCGCATCTTGTAATAAAAGAATGACCCTTTGAAAGCACCTTAAAAAACATACAAAAATCTCTTGTCCCCATTGCAGAAAAACATCCCTCCTTAAGTTGGTGTTGTCTCAGCATGAATATAACACAAATATTTAATTCCTGTATTAACTAACCTTTATCTGTAATATAAGATAAATTTATAGAATGTAATGAAGTTATGGAATATAATGCTAGTGCTACATAATAATGCCTATAGTATATATATATATTACAATGTTCATTATTTTAGTGTCACTATTGATACAATCTAAAATGTAGACAACGCATTAGCCCAAATTTTATTGAAATTACTTGTCTACAATTAAATATCATTATGAGGCACCATAATCTGGCTGTCTGGATTCTCACTACTGTCTTCTTTATACAGTCAATAAATACATTGTCATAATCCACACATGAATTAACAAGGCATCACAAAAATCCATTAGAAATATAAAGAGTCTCTTACCTTCTCTGGCTGGTGTAAGCTTTTGTTTAAGGAGGTGGTTGCAAATAGCACTCAGGCAGATAAAGCACTGCTGACCCATCGTGTTCCAGTTCATGGTGCTCAGGACATTAATTGCCTCCTGTATCTCATCATAACAAATGTACTGGTGGATGATTTCCACAAGACCCAGTTGTCCTCTTGTGAGCACACCTTTAACAAGAAATATTACAGCCAGAGATAATGGTTTTATACTTTGATACAGAGTATGTAAACCAGTAGCTGACACCTGTTCAGCACATTTAAAATAATTGCCATAATTAAAAATTAAGTTGATAGGTTTCAGTATTATTTTTTTAATAAGAGATAGCACCTTACTATCTTGGTATACTTAGACTGAGAGTGCTGAACAGAAGACAAAAATCATCAATGAACTTCACACATGGATGTTGAATGAATGTAGCCAAAAGTCACTGGTGACAACATCATGTAATGAAGTTTGGCCTAGACAAAATAGAACAAGTTTATTTGCAGTTTATCACTATTGTAAGGTAGATAATAAATTCACTTTCACAGCATCTCCTTCCTGTAGGGAAATATTGCTGGACAACACTAAACCCCAGCATTTGTCTCACACAGATGTATCTTTGCATACAAGTGTAGAGCAGCTCCAACCTCAAAGCAACTCTTACCCAATTTCTCTCCATACTGCGAGTGCTCTAGAACTTCCTTCTAGCCTGGCAATATTCTCTAAGTGAAGCATTTTTTCTGAGGGATACCATGGAAGTTATCAACATCTTGATACTACAGACCTTTGAATTACAGTTGCACACGAAACCAGGAACAAGCTTGCCACACAAATGTTTCTTGACTTGTACATCTCAGCTTCCCAACAGAAAAGGTGACTAAAAAGCTGCAGGAAATAATGTTATTGATTGTCTCTGACAACCAAATGATCATGTGACATTGGCCACACTTGGCATTTTAGCAACTCCTCCTCACTTTGGGTCGCTCTGATAGAGTACTCTTACCAGTACTCCTCCAAATATTAGAAAGAGACCAGAATAAATTTACTGTTTCTCTCACTTCAAATAAAAACATCTTTTTTTTGTTTTGTTTTGTTTTTGTTTTTTAATTTTCTCAATTCATATTCTGATGTTGTTTGTTGAAACTAAACTTATGGAAAAAGTTCTGATGAGAAAGGGAACGAGCTGATATTCAATGCTAGTATTAAAACCATAGGACTGACTGGGGAAAACAAAGTCTGGTAACAGAGATAAGCAGATCTACTATATATAAAACATACCTCACGAAACTTTCATAACTGTTATGAATACTGTTTGTGATGTGAAATAAGAAGTGAGGGGAAAACAAGTGGAGGAAAACATCTGAATATAGCTTGAGGAGAAGTATCTACTGAGAACCTGCATATATAGAACTGATGTCTTTGGGGAAAAACCTTACATATTTACATCCAATAACAGAGAAGTACTTAATTTTTTTAGCATCATTTCAAGGTTTTCTATTGTATTTCACCTTCTATTTGCATGTATTAAAGCCTATGGACATTATGCTGGGCAACAGCCATGTTTAACTTGTTAGTATTTAATAGTTATGCCAGACTTTATTCTTCCTAAATGTTTAGTGTTTTTAAAGTATTACAGCATCTGGGCAATCTCCACATTAACCTCTCAGCAAAGTGAAAACACTTATTTTCATGTTAATTAAATATGATGCTATATTTAAAATGCCTTTAGAGGCCAGCAGTGCTCAACCACTGGCACCAGCACCATGTTTGGCATTATCCAAGATCTGGGTTGACATCAATGACAAGAAACCGCTTTTGGAAATGAGTTTGGCGTTAGACACCAAAAATATTTGCCATTAGTGTTTGAGGGTATGTTTAATAAGACTTTTTCCTGAACTAAATCTGGATAGACAGGATAATGGAGATTCACAGAACTTGTCCAAAACCATAATGTAGCTGGAAGTTAAAAACATATTTGCCTATTCTCATTGACATAGTTTCTTAACAGACTTCTGTGGGAAACAATTCCAAGCAATGTGTTACTCATGGATTTTATTTCAGTCCTGAATGCCTGTCTCGGTCTTGCTGTCATGAGCCCCTAAATTTTTGCTATAATTTATTATTGCATTTAATTAATTTATTTATTTGTTCTGCATTATTTCTTAAATAGCAGAAAACTAAAAACTGCTGAGACTGTGAAGAGGGACTCACTAATCAACACAGTGCTCCCTTTGGCAGTGTGGCAAACTGAGGAGATGAGGTGTAAAGCTGAACACCAGGATGAAATAGAGAGCTGCATATTTTTGCATGGTGGACTATAAAGAGGGAGAGAGCTTTGCCTTTTTCCTAGAAGAGATTTTACAGTAATTATATAGAATGAATTTTAAAATGTGATAACTTTCAGCTGTAAAGGTCAACATCTTCCCATTTGGATGCTTGACTTCTCCTGGGTGGTGCGCTTCCAGGCAACCTGCTTGGGAAAAAGAGGTGACAGCCAACTCACTGCCTAATTGATTTAGGAACGGTGCCCAGGGAGACAGTCCAATTAAGTTTACAAGCTGGCAATTAGCAGGCAAGGCCTCTAAATCCCTGTACTGAGAGCCTGCTTGCCTTAGTAAGAACATAAATGTGCTAAAGATAGCAAGGGGAAAGCTGTGCATTCTGGAAAGCTGTTGTGAGAAATCCTCACCAGGGAGGACTGGAGAAAAGCAAGGTAGGAGTGGGTAGAATGCCTCCTGCTCAACTCCATCCCACCAAATCAGGACAGAGATAATTTAGAGGGTTTTTTGGTTTTTTTGTTGTTTTTTTTTAATGGACAACATGCACAAAACCATCAAATAGCTGCTATAATTAGTGTTCTGGGGTACTCTGTAACTATTAAACCTGTCATTGAACTTAATGCAGCTAATTATCTCAAAATAAATGATAACCTGTAAACAGGTTTTTAAATTGGTTTTTTGGATGACAGCAATAATATGGATCAGCTCTTTTAAAACTACACAACTATAAGTCAATCCAATATTTTTTGTTACTAACATCCTATTATATTAATTGACTTTTTGCAGTGGCACACTTAGTCAATTTTTTAAAAATTTTTTAATTCAGTCTTTCAAATTTTTAGGTCTCTGGTAATTTTAGACAGTTTTTCCCCACAAAAGTACATGTGTGTCTCATTAAGTAAAGAAATAGATTTTCAAATCTTACTATCACCTAGGTTGTTACTTTGCATTTTTTGGCATGTTGTTTGTTTTAGTTTTTGTTTGGTTTGTTGTTTTTTTTTTTTTAATAAAAAAGGCTTCTTCCTAATCTCAATAGCTCTATACAAAAGAATCATTAAAAACTCCCATAAAGATCTACAGAAGTAATCCTGTTTACTTGGACAGACAATGGGCAAAATTCTGAAATTTTCCAGGATGGCTGTCTGCCCTGCTGAAACACTGGCTTGGGAGTCAGAGGGTTTAAGCATGATTGTTTTTTAGCTCTCACAATGGGCTTGCATCACTGTAACTTGCCTTACTTGAATGAAATGAATACAGTTCTCACTGATGAGCCACTGCAGGGGTTTTATTCTTAGTTCAGCCACTGTGTAACTCTTGGAGAGCCCTTTAGCTTTTCTTTACTGCTTCTTGTTTTTCTACTTGCAAAAGGAAGTTAGTTGTGGTTTTACTCTTTTAAAGACTCTTCACACCTAAAATGAGAAGTGCTATATAAATTCTAAAATTAGCATTATTACTTCTTTTATTCACAACTCCTTGCAAATTAATTGAGAGATCAAACTTCTCTGAAGGTTATGAAAATAATTCTTCTTCTATGGAAAATCTTCAAAGGAAAAAAAAGGTGCAACTTCATGTACTGAAGCCAGGAAGAACAGAATACTGGACAAATATGAATCACACATGCAAAAAAAAAATTTGGTAAAGAAAATAGCATTACTATTCTACTATTACATATAGTTTATTTTAACTTATTACTTATTACTACAAAATTAATACAATTCTTAAGATTTTATACATTATTAAATTGATTTTCCAGAGGAAAAATTGTTATGCTTTATTAAAGTAGTGAGGAACTTTATGGGATCCTATTCTATGAATAGGAAGAACTGCTTGGTATCTTCAGATACATTTGGAACAATTTGCTTTTAAGGCTATGGCCTCATATATCTAAAATTAGGGTACTCCAAAGCTTGTGGGATACAATAGATGTTTCTTTGACAGCTCAAGGTTCAACAGATGTGCTTAGTAACTTACCAAGTTTAAAGTGGAGCACTCCCAAGGGTCCTTTATCAAATCTAACCAACAAAAGATCGTGAACATCCATGTGGTCAGGACTGGGAAATGCACCTGGAGAAGCAGCCCACTGGATCTGGATGAGGCTGGTGGACACCTCACAGTGTTTGCTGAATTGCAGAGTTGCCTTGGGTGAATAGTCCTGTGCCAAGAGCTGAATTTTAATTGGGGACAGTGCCGTGTCAAAAAGCTGCAGCTCCCCCTGAGAGCTGCCAACCAGCAGCAGGGCTCCGGAGGGGTGGTAAGTTATTACAGCAGGGAGCAGCTCTGCTTGGGCCAGCAGAGTCACCTGGCTGTAGGCTTCGTACAGAACTACTGAGGAGTCTTCACAGCCCAGCAGCAGCTTGTCTTCTGTCACATCCCTGCAGCAGCTGATGGCCCTGGCTGGCAGGGGGATCCTGGTGACGGTGGCGCACTGGATTCTGTTCCTGATGCACTTGTAGACGCAGCTGTCGGCCATGGGCTCCTTGGCTGCGGACACCGAGCGCTCCACCGTCAGCACCTGCTGGGGCTGGACGCAGCTGAACCTGGCATCCAGGGGCTCCCACTCCGTGCGGACGTGACTCAGCACCTGGCAAAAATCCACAGCCTTTTGGTACTCAGTGGTAGAGATTTACTCTTCAAAACAGACTGCTGCGAATGCGCTTTCCTGTGGGCCAGTCACTGATAGGCATTCTCAAAATGGAGCTCTGAAATCTACTCTTTTAACATTTAAAAGGTTAATTCATTTGGTTTAAAAAAGCTCTGCAATAGAGTTTGGATCATGTTTGCTTGTCTGGACCTATGCAACAGGTTAGAAGAACAGAAGATAAAGAAGGAGTGGTATTAAGATAGTAAGAGGAGAAAGGACTGATGTAAAAGAATAACTAATTGTTCACAAGTGGGCTGGGGTAAAAATCCCAAAATTACTAGAAGAATCTGTAGTAAGTTACTCTGAGCATCAAGCACAGAGGATTTTTGATCATTTGCTTTGGGCCATGGTAACAGAAAATATTACACTCTAGTGGTAGAAACAATGGCATGTTAAACAGCACCTAGTATATATTGCCAAATGAGTAGGTGGTAGATGTTCTTCAGTGCCATACAGTTTTAGATGCAGAAAAAATGAATTTGTGATAGCAGAAAAGTGGGGACCATTACAGGGTACTTGAAAGTCAAATGAACAGGAGGAAGAACACAAAGGCAGAATGTAATAAAAAGACAGCAGCTGGCAAAGAGCAAGAATCTGTAGTGTGAAAACATGGGAAGTACCCTTAAGAGGTGGAAGCAGCAGTGGAGACTAGTGAAGGTCCATGTACTATGATAAATGGGTTTGAATGAGAGGTGTTGTACAGGATTTGAGCAGGAAAACTGTGGGAGAAAAATTAGCTGTAAATAAGTTACAGATGAGCTTATGAAAAGCCATTTAATAAAAAATAGAAAACCCGTGGCTCTAGAAGAATGAGAGTAGTGGAAGTCAGTGAGAAACTTGCTGGTGTTTTTTCATGCAGAAATAAAGAGTGAAAGGAGAATGTGACCCTGAGCTGAACCCTGCCCTCATATATACCCACAGCAATCTCCACATTGTAAATTAAAGCTGCTGACCTGCCACAACTTTTGGAAGCCCCTTGAGTCCAGGTGGTAAGAAAGCACAGAAAGGGGTAAAAAATGTGATTAAAAGGTAGAGAGAAGATGAGGAAGCAAATCTAGAAATTTCAGGGTGAAAACAGAAAGGCACACATAATGTCAGAGTAATTTAAATTTGATTTCCACAAATCAGAAGACAAACTGAATATGCAATTTAGCCTGTCATCCTGTAAAAGAGAATAAGAAATTAATATTTATTTTTTTTTTTTGCATGCCACCCATTACTTCTAAAGTAACTGATAAATTTATAAACAAGGTTTTTGGGACGTTGATCAGACTGATTAGGATGTTTTGTTCTGACAGCTTACTTATTTTGTCAGCAAAAGGGTTCCTCATTCAAATGAAAGAAAAAAAGGATTATTGCAATTCTCTGGCTGAAAACCAGATGACAATTAATACAAAAATCTTTTCTACTTTTAGATGAGTAGCTAGGGATGTGCAAAGAACCACTTAATGCCAAAGGATCTGATGCAGATGCCAATGCATCCAACCTGTGAAAACCACATTAACCAATCTCAACAGAGATCCATGAAAATATGTATCAAAGAGGAAATAAAAAATTACATTACTTTTATGGTCTGAAAAACATTTGCTCACCTCTATCATTCCCTCACCAATGGCTAAGATTCTGCAACTAGTCATTTTGTGCCCACAACACCTTGCAGTGGCTACTGTGCAGATGTTAGAACTGCTGAAGTGTGTTTACTAGGGTGTTAAACTGCATGGCAAGGAAACTAAAAACCTAAAAGAGGTTATTGTGGATGAAGGATTACTGTGACCACAGAGTTCTCTAACCCCAAATAAAGACAAAGTGGAGTGCTTCTGTTTGTTCTGCAGTTTTCCCTAGGAGCATGCATAGAGACCCAGGTAGCTCCCTTTCAAATGTGTGAAACAGAAATCATGCCCAAGCAAGTCTTCAAAGCTTCCATAACTTCAGTGAAATGAGCCTTGAGGCTCTCTGGGACTCACATTTCTGTCTTCCTGTGGCAAGTTTCAATGTACTGCATTATTCTACTACATATTTTCACTCCAAATCAGTACTTTTCTCTGGACACCTCTTCAAAAGCTCCAGGAAAGTCATGAAGATGCACACAATAATCAGGCCTATGCAAGATGAGAGCCTGAAACCACTATTAAATTCTGGAGAGAGACTAGCCATGAAGGTTAAGGCAATAGAGAAGAAAATATGTGAAACATGGATTTTACAACTCCATTGGAATGACTGGAGGAAAACGGCAATGGAAACAGTCACAGAAAAATAAATGTTGTCAAATGATTGTTTGAGAGTCAGGAAGTAAACTGCACCCAATTCATCATTTTGTCCTGCCTTCTTAGAGCAGAAATAGGACAAAATGATGATCTCTACCTTGAATTTCAAAGGAAGTAAAATCTTCCATTTTGAAAGACTAATCTAATGAGCCTTGAGATAAGAAGCTTCTTAGCTTCAAATAGTTTTGAGAGCAAATCCTTGAAATGAAGTCTAGGGTAGGTCTGGTTACTGTATATAACACAATTCTAAAGTAGGAAAAAGTTCCTGCAAGGAGAGAAACTCTCTGCTGCCTTTATACCTTTGGCATAATGTTTAAACACATAAGGCTTAAAGGAAACCTTTCTAGACACTGCTGTTCAAATTCTGGCTGAAAACAAGAGAAACATTTCTCCCCAGATTGGAACAGATAAGCTGCTTCTCATGCATCAGTGGCCTCACGTGCCGAGAAGCCGAGAGACCTCTTTGTTCTGCCTTCCAGTTCTGCTGAATGTATCTGGTATTCAGCATTCTGAAGGGGAAAAATGAACATTCTCTTTCATCTGAGAGGGAAGATTTGGGTTTCTCTGTCAGAAATTAGTTTTATTATTCATTCTTCATACCACTAACTGGAAAACTAAAGCAGAGAGACACAACTACAGAAACGTTAATAATGCTAAGATAATGCTTTTGAAAGATAAGAAGTCTAATAATAAAAACTTTTTTTTTTTCCAAGAAGATGGTATTCTGCCAATTGTTTTTCTATCTGGCAAGTAGACACATGGTAGAAAATGTAGTGCATATAGTACTTTAGCTTTGCATTTAAAGGAATCCACTGAGATTCCTTCCTGATGAGCAGCAGTTCTCTGGAACCCGAAAAGGTGGCATTAAAACATTTAACAAAGCATTTGCTTGTGGAATGAGAAAGCAAAAGCTAGAGGAGTTTCCTGAGAAATGGGCAGAATGAGTGTCAGATTTGTGGAGGTGGGAATAGGGCAGTGGATCTGAAAAGACAGAGCTGAAATATCACAAGGCAGGGTGTACAGTCCATTCAATATTAAATACTTCCCATAAATCTTGGACTAAGACCTTAGCCTTGGATTTCAAGAAAAGATTTCTGGAAGTATTTTGCATGAAGTAAAACCAATTACTTTCTTTAAAATAAATATATTAATTTAAAAATTTAAAAATTTAATGACATGGATACTACAAAAATACAGTACACGCATTTAAATACTGCCCATGTAATTAATACATATTTCCTTTATTAATGTAGCAATCAATGCACCACTACTGCACATTTACATTTTTTTCCCCTTGCAGTACTGACCTCAGTTCACCAGCAGATTGAGGGATGCTAACATGCCAGGTTCCCAAATCCTAGAGCCAGGAATCATACCAATCCAAGTAAAGGAATCTGTTCATCTTTATAAGTAAGAGGTCTGCTATGCTATTTAAAACTCTCTCTTTCATTTTATGTTTTGAGAGAAATAATAGTGCTAGCTTGTGTGGGCAGTATCACTTTTCTCAGTGAAAATCTTTGAACACTTAAATTGAAGTATTTTGCATAGAGTGCTGGGAAAGGATAAAGTCCACACTGCAAAACAAGTAAGAGTTCTAACCAGTAATTCTTAAGCAGAAAATTGGTTTACCAGGCAGATGAAAAAAAGAAAACAAAAGAAACAGAGAAATAAGCTTGCTGTGGCTGAATTGTGTGTCTTTCAGATGAGAAAAAAATGTTTGATTTATTTTATGGATGTTAAAAAAGTCCTTATTTAATTTCATACAGTGAGGTTCCATATAGCAACAAACATTTTAAGTAGAAATGTAAAGTGGGAAGTGTGGTGCACACCACAGTAAAATAGTGAATTTGAAAGGGAAAAAAAGCCCCTATTTTAAAATATTTCTAAATAAAAATGAAAGACTCCTACTCTAGGTTACGTATTTGACTTAATTGTATCTACAGACCTACATGCAATCTTATTATTTAGATCTCCAGTAAACACTTACTCGTATTTTCTTTCAAAATTTATCATAATCATCTTTATCCTGTATTATTAATTGAACTTGTAACCCAGTGTGACACTGAGGATTTCACATTCTTTGCTGTATGTGTGTGAGAGGTATTTCAGCCATTCAGACACACAGGGTAGATGTTTTTCTGAGCATTCCAGTAACTGTAGGACAGCTCCCACAGAAAAGATCTGCTGTGCTTATTTCACAAATCCGAGGCACAATGTGCAATAACTATTGAAAATAACTATTAAATATTATCTCTTGGGAGAAAGAAAAATAATATTCTCTCTCAGGGAAATTATTTTTTCCACAAGGTTGAAGTATAATTTCAGTCATTCCCACTAGCACTAAATGGAGTGAAAATAAGAATGGTGAAGACAAATGCAAAGTGCTACAGTAACTAAGCCCTGGCATCAGCCCCTCCTGTTAATTTGTGTTTGCAGAATAAAGTTCATGTTGATCTTAACATGACTTTCTCTCAAAGCATTTAATCCAAAGATGATTTCACATCAGATTCTATTCATTCATAGCAAATTGTCTGAAATAATTTCTGGAAGATTCCTCTTCTGGTTTTGAAATCAAAACGCCAGCATTATCTCCACAGGGAGACAATTTAAATAACATTCTTTGATCATTGGTACTTCAAGGTTAAAAAAACCCAACAAACCCTGAACAAAATAAACCAAACAAACCCCCAAGAATTAAATAAATAAATTAGAGAATGGTGAGTTTACTGGAGGAAACCCATGCTCACAAGAAAGCAGACAAAGTCCAACAGACAAATACTCCTGCAGCAACCTGCATTGCAAGGTCACAGGCTAGAGAGAAAAGCACTTTTATTTTTTCAAGGGACAATTCTTCACCAAATCTTACAGCGTTCAACACAGAAAGCACGGATTTCAGACAAAAACTCAGTAAAATATGATTTGCAAGGAAAAAATTATTTCTGTTTTTAGAGGAATAGTGGTTACCTGTAGCCTAAATAGTAGTAAATGCTAAATTTTTTCCACATGGCAAAATTAAAACCAAATTTCCCGTGTGTTTAAAAAGTAAAATGTATTTCCTGCCCTAAATTGAAAAACTGCTGAAGTACACAATACTCCAAACACTCCACGAGCAGTGTGAATCATCCCAACACAGAACGTGTAGTTACAGGTGATGATCATAATGAGGGCTTGAGTTGTCTCATCTCAGAGCTATTCCTGTCCTCATCCTAATAAGCACTCTTCTGGTGGGCAGCCAGGATCACTCAGAAAATTCTTCCAGGCAGGAAGTAGAACCACATAAGTGTCCACTTGCCTTTGCTCTGCCCCAGCAGCAGGAGTGGCAGCAGCTGGCAGGTTGTTTGGTGGTTTCTGTAGGTCAGCACTGAGGTGTTGGCTGTGGGGAGCACCCATTTATTTCCTTGGGCTTAGTTTCATAAACCCAACATGTCAAACAGCTCTTTGTGGTCTTGTTATTCAGCAATTTCTGTTTCTCTTCTAATTCTATATAATAATGGTATTTTATCCAGCAGATACTACTATTTTCAAGTAAAATGTTGGTGGCATTACTTCTTTCTAATAAATGCTCTAAACTGAGTAAGTTCACACTTCTCATTCTTCTTGTATTGACAATAATCTTTCACTGGGAGTAAATTAATATTACTGGTAAAATATGATAAATATGGATTTACTTTCACAAATAACAATGGCACATCCAGTTTTTATTTAAAATCTATACCTGAGGAATACTACAAACAGCAAGGGCTTAGAGGCAAAGAGAGGTAAATAAGCATAATTACAGAGCCACTCTACTTTTGTTAGATCTGACCTAACTGCTTACAATCTGTCTAGAAATGCTAACTATGCTTTTTTCACATATAAGCTATGAAATGTCCTTCAGAAGTTGAAGGTGTTAAGTTAATGTTCCCCTCCAAAAGTGTAGGGGGGAAATGCACCTCAGTTAAATGCAGACTGGGGGTGATGCTAATTTAGAGCTTTTGAGTTATGACATTCTCCCACCTATGCACAGGAATTTAATCCCTGCCCATCAAGAACTCAAGAAAAAAATCAAACAAAAAACCTCAAGCAAACACCACCATAGACATATAGGCTAAGTGTATAGGCAGTGACCTGAGCCTTCCTGAGCATCCAGGAGCTGAGTACATGGAACAGCCTAATTGACAGCCAGCAAGACAGTCTGTTACTCATATAAGACTAACTTTTCCATAGCCCTGCCATAGTGCTAGGTATGTTATTGATAAATAGAAGAAAATAAATTTTTTAATTAAAATAAAATTTGAATTGGATGGATTTTATAGGAATTTCTTTTAGGCATCTCTGGCTAAATTTTATTAGTGTCTTTTGGAATTCTTTCCAAGGAGGTGGGGGTAAATATCTGAGCAAATATCTGAGAGAAAAAATCCAGAAACATCCTTCTTCCATCAAAGCCAGTGGCCCACTGAGCATCTTTTTTGTGGAGCTGATGGGAAATGTGGTTTAGAAAAGAGGATCTTCAAGGTCCTTCCAAGTGAAACCAGTCTGGGATTACGGGAAATGAGGGGTCTCAGTGACCTAAATAAGTCCTTGGCAAGGAAAGGCAAAGCTCCCAAAAAAGTCAGAGCAGGATCAGGTCCTGGAGATTATTTTGAAATAATAGATCTGAAGATCTAAGAATTAAAACAGAAAAGTACAGGCAAAGAATCAGATAGGGAAAAGCAACTGAACAGTCAAATTTGGCAGTGCTGCTTTTAAAAAGAAGTTTCTTATATTTCTGTTACAATATGGGCCAAATTAAAATGATTATGACTTTAAGCCTAAAGCCTCAGAGAATGTTTATTATCACTATTCTGTAAAGCACCAGTGATATGCTTGGGACTATACTAGAGTTTAAACCAGAAAAGGATAAAACAAGGTGTATTGAAAGATGTCAGAGTATGCTGTGATTTGGAAATCTCCCTAAAACATATTATAAAACAAAATGTAACACAGAGCTTTAAACAAAATGTAACACAGAGCTTTAAACTGATAGGGTGGTTTCTGTTAATTTCTTAAAATAAAAAAGTCTCTTAAAAGCATCTCAGGAAACAGAGACTGCAAACTGCTATGGGGGCATTAAGGAGTTTTCTGGAAGACATGGGAAGGAATAAAATAGGCACAGGAATGTTGCTCTCAGAACCTGGACATACAGAAGTCATGGTAAAAAATAAAGTGTGAAACATTAGTAGGATGAAGTTTCACAATAACTGGCACAGAGTTGGAAAAGCTTATGAAGAACAGCCTCACATTTTAGCTCCCAGAGTAATTTTTTCTATGTGATTTGGCATAGCTGCAGGGGGAATGGAGAACTGCAGGTGTAGATCAGGCAGAGGAGAGAGATGAGTCAAAGATGACCGCAAGTGGAGAGAGGTCAATTGAAAAGAAGTAAAGAAGGCAGAGCTGGAGGTAATTTAAACTTCAATTCTACAGTGACTAATGACAGAAATAAGAAGAGAAAAGCTGTCTCAGCTACCTTTTCTCTTCCCTTTCAATAGGTAGAAAATCCCAAGGGAAAAGAATCTCACTTAAATGAATATTAGTTATCAAAGTAATAGTTCCAAGACATTAAAACATTTACATCTTTCCTAATTAATGAGAGGAGGATGCTGTTTCTAAGAGTAGCTTATTCTTAAGTGTTACTTAGGGGTTTTTCCCTACAGGGAAATAGTCTGCAATAGTTAATCCAGAACAGCTATTCCACAGCTGATCCTCAAGTTTGTGCTCTTCTCCCACAGTCAGTGCCTTCTTAGGCCTTATTAGAAGTGGATAAAGATAAACCGAAAATAATATTCCAAATACAGAAGCATCTATACAAGATGTTAGTCCAGAAAAAGCTTTTAAATTTTAAATTCAGGCTCTGGATCTTTCAGAGTATGCCCAGATAGCTTCATTTTTTCTATTTCTATCTAAGAAAACAAACTGGATTCAAATATTCTTAAATATATGAAACAAAAATTAAATAACTGAAATGAAAACATCTGCTTATAAATGTAAGCTAAGCAGGTGTCAGGAGGAGGGTCAGCTTGTAGGATTCTCCTAACTCATAGCTTATATTCCCACCTATAGATGGGGAATTTTAACTTTTTCTTTGAGAAAAATAACAGTCCCTGATTTGACCAATACTCACAACAAAAATTTAACCACCATCTGGGCATAGCTAATATTTTATGAAAGACACTTGAAAGAGATGTAAATTGTCTATCAGTTAACATTGCAGACAATATAAAATAATTGCATCAGACATACATGCAACAATTACAATTGCTAATTCATATTAGAGTTTCCTAATGGAACTCTGACACTTCTATTTTCAGTTTCAGCAGCTCCAAAGCTATTTCATGATAAGGATCTAATTTCTTGGTTACATTTCTCAGGTTGACAGTTTTGATATGAAAATAGTAAATACAGTAAATAAGGTGTTTTTCTGTTAAATAACAAATCTTTGTTTTACTATTAGTATGGCTGATCTTCCTGTCTTATTTTTAATCATATCTGTTCTTTATATCTACTCAAATATGCATTTAAGTTGAATAGCTCTTTCTTCAGCAAATTCGAAAAAATCATGAAACAAGACAGTTAATCACTTTACCTCCAATTTGCCATGTGCACAGCCTAATAGCAATAGGTTGGCTCTGTCCCTCTGACAAGAAATAGGAGACCAAGGCCATCCTCCATCGCTAGTTGCTGACCACCAGCAAATGACCAGATCTTGCATACAGTTTATTGCCAGGTGACGTTTCATCCTTCTACCTTCGGGTCCAAGTATATCAACATAAGAAATCTGATGGAAGAAAAAAATGCAGGAAATATTGGAGGTGCTAAAATAGCATGGTAGGAGCAAATGGGAGCATTTACTATGGATATGTGAAAAAGAATGTATATATACACAGAGCACTGTGTACATGTATCTTCATAGAGGCTGTCTCTAAATGTGAAAAATATCTCCTCAGACAAAGACATGCTCACTCTTTTATCTGTGGGGAGGGGATCGGGATGGAAAGGAATATGAGTTAAGAAGGAATTTACTGCAATGACTCCAATCAATACCAAAATGTACAGTCATGGTTGCTTGACAGCATCGACCTCCACACAGGATTTAAGCTTAGCCATATTAAATGACAAGTTCTGCAAAGCTGACCACGGAGCTAAGGCTAGTGTTTAAGACATAATCAAATATTAAATATATTCTACAGTATTTGAGCAAACATATATCTTTCTTCTTCCTCCCCAAATTAAGGAATTTAAACACAAACATCCGCTTTGCAAAAGAACATATACTTTTCTGCATAATGTGGATGAGCTACAGCATCATGCGTAAAGTTTATGCAGCTCTTGAGAATTGTGCCTCTTTCTCAGGAAGGATTTGTGGAATTTATTATTCAAACTCTGTTATTTGGAGCATGGTTATTTGAAAACATGAGCAGTGCACCATCTGGGTGACACATGCCAAGGAAATATAGATTGCACCGCATTTCTGCTTAAGGAATTAATGGAAGGTTGATAGCTAGGGGAAAAAAAAACTATCTTGCCATTGCTGGTCAGCAATAATCGAACCACTTTCTGGGGATTAAGCGCATGGCTAAGCCTACTGGACCAGACACTAGCAAAGGGCAGGGGGTCTTCTTATCAGAGAAATGCTTCTGGAGCCAGTCTCACTACATGACAGATTGCTTTCATATTCCTGTCTGCAAGGCAACAAAGGCTGGCAGTAATGCGATAATGCCAGAGTGCAATGGGTGTTAAGAACCCGTTGCATTTATGTATTGTATTTAGTAAATAATCAGGCTCATCCAAATTGTGATCTCAGCTCTCAACCAAGGCCATTAAAATCAAGGTTAATGCTTTAATAATCCTTTGCTGTTTTTTATATGGTCAAAAAGAACCCTTTTCTATTTGCATGGTCATAATATTATTGACCTCTTCATCCCATGAATACACATAAAAAGGAACTGAAATCAAAGTAATTACCAATGTTGTTCTCTCACGGTAAACATTTAACTCCTTGTTCTGTCTCCTTCAGTAAATTGAAATGGATTAAAAAAACACAGACAGGAAAAACTTGAAAAAAAGTCAATAGTTTTAGAATATCCCGTGTTTTACTTGTCAAAATATTTTAATGGATAAAGATAAAATATACACAATAGTTAGGAGGTAGCTGCTACTTGAATTAGAATAGCTATTTTGGTGACAGCACATTGATTAGGCTGGAAAAGCACAAATACTTCCACAAGTATTAATTAGTCCTGTATAGTAGTGTTAACTGTTCATAATAATCACCAACATGTCATAACAGCCACAAATCTTTGTCGACCTTTATGTCTTGCATTAGAACATGTCACTCTCAAACATGGACTCATGTCACTGAGTAAAGGCTAATAATAATAGTTGGGTTTCTATTTTGCTGGTCTTCAAGACTGTAGTGATTCATATAATAAGTCTCCCTTTATTGTTTCAAAGTGCAAATAAAATTCAAGGTGGTATCAATTAGAAAGAAAGAGCATAGGCAGATTCATTCATTTATTTAGGTACACATTGCATGAAAAAACTGAACTTTTGGATAAATATCAAGCTCTGAGGAGGAAAGCATGGTTGACTTCTTATTATTGACAGAATTCTGGAAGTCCAGCACTGCTGCCAATTTTGCCCACCATGAGCCTGGACATTGAACAATGTGAGGTTGCTTATCCTTACAATGATAATATGACAGAGATTTAGTTATATCATTACAAACACTTTCTTCATTTTAGAAATGGGGCTGTAAAGCCAAATACTACATTTGAGCACAAATACTCATGACTATGCCAAAATTCAGAGGCAGAAATGAAGATTACAATCAAATTTCCTGAATCTTGGCTCCAGATTTTAATCCCATGTTAGTTCTATATCAGTGCACGCTACCTTCCTCATACAATTTTCTCTTGAACAAAACCCAAACTCTAAAGAACCCTTTTTTTCCTTAAACTCACAATATTTGTCATTTTTATGTATTGTTACATACTATTACAAGTTTGCACAGTTGCAATTGAGGACCGTCTTATTTTTATACTGAGAGTGACACTAGGGCTACGTCTGTGATCTTTCAGCTTTTGAAGTTCGACCACAATCAGCCATGAAGAACTCTAAATCAATGCAGAGAGCTGACATAATATTATTGCAGAAGTGAATAATACTTTCTGCAGTCTCACACTTGTGCAATTCTGAAGATAATAAAAATTACATTTAGCTGCCTAACTAGCAAGCCTCACATAAAAGAACATTCAATTAAAAAATGCAAATGCCTTTTTTTGGCTGGTGAGAAATATTCCATAGTGATTCTCACTGATTTCAAGAGAAAGAAAAGTTAATGTTGAGCATAGAGGTGTTTGGAGAAACTCAGCTGTGTCAGCAAAGAACTGAACTTAACAACCCTATTAAGGAGTGCAGCAGATATTTCTGGTTTTTCTAAACATTAAGTCAGGAGCTGTGGCCCTCAGACTTCAATGACAGAGGCAGTTCACCACAGCTTCTTCGTTAAACTTTAGTGCTATTAAGAAAAAAGCCCCACCACACACATGCCCGCTCCCAAAGCACAGCCTCAATGAATGCCACAGGCCAGGCACAAGGCGCAGCATTTTAAAGTAAACTATGTATCAGCTCAGTTCCCAGTGAACAGTGAACTGTCTCAAATCCACGTTACAGAGGTTGGATCAATCTTGCAAACACAAGCCATTGCTGAAAAGAGCCCCTGAACTGAAACAGCCTGGAAAATGTATTAGATATTAATCCTAGCAGAGAAAGTATTTCTACCAAACAAGTTAAAACACATTACGGCAAAACTTATATTAAACATACCCTTAAAAACTTGCCTTGCTGATGCAAGCACCCTTATGTGAGGAAGTAAATTACTGAGGGTTGTCAAGGGGAAAATATTCGCTAGCACAAGATTGTTTTCTTTAATGTTTATCCAGTCTGAAATAAATACAAACTCTGTCTTTTGCTCACAGCATCTTTCTATGTTTCTTGGGAAAAGGCTTGACCCTTCGTCATTCTTGCAATGAATTAGATGCAGTCCCTTCCCTACTTCAACTGTTCAAAGTTAATTGCCTTGGCTGATTATTTTTTCATATTGCTGTAGCACCAAGCACTTCCACCTAAGGAAGTGGTGTCCTGATGCCAAAGTTCTTATGGTTGAAATAAGTTATGCCTACCCAGCCCAATCTATCCACAACACAGTGTAATTCATCTTGAGATGAGCTGGTTTTCACTGACCTCCAGATTGGGTAGTTTAAAGCTCAGCTCACTCTAGGCTTTTCATCTGCTGCTGTCACTGTAGTGAAGACACACCCCCACAATAAGGGCTGCAAAAGAGGAGTATTTCAATCTTCACCGTGTAACTAGCGAATTGAGACACAGTGGCACCAAGTCACTTGCCTAAGGTCACACACATAGCTGGCCAGTGGTGAGAAACTCAGCTTCTATATCTTGATTCCTTACTCAGTGGCTTAATTCTAAAAACAACTCTTCCAACAACACCATTATTGTAACTAGTTGGAAATTAAGATCTCTGCAAAGAATTACTACAGTCTTGGACTCCAGACAGATGACTGAATTATCAGAGCTTCATGTGTTTGTGTCTATCTGCTGAGCCACAGTAACCGACCGTGTGTGTTTTCAGCCCACAACACACAAGAGGTAAAACACATTAACTTAAATCTTTTACACTGAGGTTTACCATTACAGACTTTGCTTCATGCTTGTTAGATGCCAAGAATGTGCCAAGGGTCACTTACTGCTACTCAATGGACACAAGGTAATCCGTCAAGCAGGGGTAACTCAAATGTATGTATGTCTGAGCCTCAAAATAAACAGGAGAAATCTGGATCCCTTGGCACCATATTTTAACTCTTTAACTCAGAATGGCATTCTAATTTTTTTGGGCTTTTCAGTAATTGCCATTTTTAGAGTTTGAGCTGCTCTGGTCGATTACATAAAGGTTTGCAATTTATGTGGCTATATGATATCAGTGAACACTGGTAATTCATGATGTATAGTTCCTGCAGATTTGCAGTCACCATTGGCAGCTATACCTTAGAGTCCAAACAAGAGAGTTTTTCCAGTCTTTTGTTTACATCGGCAGAATCCATTGTCTTTGTAAACTGAATAAAGCAGAGTTGGTTATGGTCCTCAAATGACAAGATGATGAAATTGTCTGTAAGAACAGCTGAAAAAAAAAAAAATTGTCAGCACTGTAATACCTGTCTCTAGGAACAAAACAAAGTAGTGAATACTCCATTGAGGTGCTGCAAAAAGCAATTTTTTCCAAGACAGTGTCTTAAATATTACACTGAAAGCCCTGTAATGTCCTAAAATATATCTGTGTGTCATCCTGTCAGGACCTTCTTGGAAATGAGAAATAAAGCCTAGAAAATACTCTGATTACATACACCTGAATAAATTATCTCATATCAAAATGCCATTACATTCAAATATATATTTCATGCCCTTTCACATTAATTTTCATCTCAGTATTCAGCCATCAGTATTTCTTTTTTATTATGGCTGCATCCACCAGTATTTTGCAAATGGACCTCATATAGCACAGCTTGTGTTAAGAGTGATAAATGCAAATTAGTACTCAAGGTGTATCTGGTGTTTTGACATTGTAAGGTTCCTGGTGCTGCTGCAGACACCAAGGAGGCTGTTACATAGAGGATAAGGCTTTAGAGGGGTTATGAACTCACTGAAAGCTTAACATGGCGATAATACCAAACAATACAAGTAATCAAGATGGAATAGACAGTGGAATCCCCACTGTTATCATAAGGAGGTGCTAGACCAAATTAATTCAGTATAAAAGTGATTAACTAATCTGCCAATGAAAAATACTTAGAAAATTGTATCTAGGATTTTCCCCTAAGTGTTGCCCTGTTACTCATGCAGCACCCACACTTGAAGAGATGTCTGAGAAAGAAGTGAATCATTGGGGTAAGTAGTACCAGATCACTGATGGTTTAAAATAAAGCTAGAAAGCTGTGCTCAGACTAAACTCAGAAACCTTTCCTAAAAGGAAAATACCAATTAAAGTGGAACCAGATTTAGAAACAAACAACCAAAACTCTGTGGAACAACATCTGAAAAAGAAACTAAAAAAAAAAATCACATATTACTAATATCCCAGATTCTTAAATCTAAATTTTACATATCTACAGTAAGTAGATTGACACTTCAGTCTTACATACAAGCATGGAAAACTGGCTACTCAGCTTTGCTTTTCTTTAGTCTGATTTATAACCACTTGAATTTTCCAACAGTCATGTCCTGGCACAACTCTGAAGTATCTGGTATGCAAATGCTAAAGGGTAGAGTTTAGAGCCAAATAATTGCCTTTGAAATGTAACATTAACACTAGCTTTTTTGGGAAAAAAAAAAAAGGGTGATAAAGCATCTGATAAGGTGATTCAGAAGCTATAACTGAGATCCTGCACACACATGAAAATTGAAAACCACTGAATATATCCTCAATATGTATGTACACAGTTAAAACATTTTGATGTCTTCACAGACATAGTTTGCATTAAAGATGAGCTGCAGCACACCTCAGATGCTGATGAAATTTTGCCTATAAATAAAAATAATCGGGAGCACTTTCTTAGATGCAGGGAGATTATAAAAGCAGTAGTAATTCTGTATTTTGTGCACACAATTTGACCTTTATTCCAAATGTTAAGAGAACATGCTACTCTGAATGAGAATTACAACATTTCATAAGTAATTCTGGCAGATTGTAACCCTTATCCATTTCTACATATACACAATTGCTGAAGTAGGAACTATTATTTTTATACAGGCTTCTTGTGCTAAATGCAGAATTTCCCTTGGCCAGCTTTATAATCACAACCATAGTTTGAAGTCAGATTTGGAAATATGTGCTGTTTTGTTGAATTAAAACTAATTTCCTCTAGGACAACATTATCTCATGTTTCTCATGTAAGGATATTTCAGTATAAAAATTTGTATTTTTAACACTATTTGTGTAGGTAACAAAAGCGTATTCTTTTACTGTTCATGAAAGTAAAAACTGTATTGCAATGAAAGTTATTGAGTGGTTTCCTTTTACTGAACAGAGGTGGTTTATTTCACCTAAGGACTTGGGTATTAGCTCACATGGAGGTTTAAGAAAATCTTGAATAAGTGAAAACAAAGACAAAATATTATATAATGTTATTTATATAATAAACACAGTTGTCCAAATGTACTAAAACATATTCATTGTTTTATTGTTGTTTTAGTTGTAAGCTCATTTAGTTAGCTGTATTTTCTGAACAAGGATTTCTATGACATATTAAACCAAAGTAAGGCATGATCCACACATTTCATTTTTTATTATTTTTTAAAGACAAAGTATTCTGAATAATTTTCACAAACTACTTAAATTTGGGAATAACCTTAGATTCCATGTTTTCCCACTTTCTGTGACCTGAAAGTAGGAAATCCTCCCCACAGAAACAGAGTGCTAAAAATCAAAGATGGAATTAGTAGGCCAGTAATTAAGGTGAAGAGTGAAAAAAAGAAGACAAGATAGTAAAAGTGTTCTATGCTCTCTGTGCAATTAGCTCATAAAAAATGAAGGTTAAATTTTTTTATAAATGCAGATTCTATGAACATAGTTATATTAATGTTAATTTTCAAGACTAAACTACAATATATTTTTAGGAAAAGAACAGAGAGACACAGTATTGTAGTTTCTTAAAACCTAGGTCATATTCAATAGATGCCTGGGTAGAGAGAAAAAAAAATAATTAAAGATCAATCCTGAACTAAGCACATATATTCTTACTAGAAGAATGTAATGTGGGTCTACTCTTAAAGAATTTGGAAGGCAGTGCGCATGTAATATGGCTCACACGAAAATGTCATACTCCTGCTTCTGCAGAAGCCAAGATACCAGTTGATTTCTCAATGATATGAATCATATCATAAAGGTATGGAAAACAGGGACATTTTTGTAAGTTTTCTTCTACATTAAATGAAAATAAAAACTTAATTTTTAGCAGTCACTAGTTAATAACAATAGGGAGATTCTGGGTATCAATAAACTAAATCAGAACAACTCCACATAACTAATGTTATCCAACCTTTTTTAATAACAACTTTAATAATAACTATCTCAAGCAATTATTCAATTGGCTAATGTTTAGTTCTGTCCCATTTTCCCACTTACGAAATAAACATGACAAGTTCATATGGCACATTCACAGAGATTACAGTCTGTAAGAAACGGAATTTTAGAAACCCATGCAGCATTTGACAAGCCTGAAAACTTTGATGTTAAATATTATTCTTTAAGTGCTCTTAGTCCTGAGGGTTGTAACTATAGCATTACATGCAATTACTTGTTGTGTTTGCAAGTCCCCAGTGGCAATAATTAGTCTACCTGTTGACATACTGTTTCTCTACTCTATTGTTAATGCAGGCAATTGATTTGCACATGGGTGTAATTACCATCACTGATGGTGTCGGAGATGAGCTTCCCCACCAGGGTCCTGTCAATCACCACCTTCTCCAGCTGTGGCCCAGAAAGGCTTAGGGACACCAAAATACCTGAGTGAAAGAGGAGCTGAATCCAAAGAGTGAGAAAACAAGACATCAAAAATCATTAATAAAGTGAAACGTTCCAAGGTACATATAAGCAGCCATCCATTATGTAGTATTGTAATTTTCAAAATTACAAAAATGAATTATCATTGACGTGAAGATGTCATATAATCACTTTGAAAGCTTTTTCAATGAAAAAGAGAGATGGAACACAACACTGAATTATAAGGGTACAAGAACTACAATTGCTGGACACTTGAACACTTCTGAAGGACGGAAGGAATTACACTGATCACTCTATCATCCATAGACCTGATATTTTCTCTATAAATTAGCTGCATAGCCTGCATGTAAAAAATAAATTAGGATTTAATATAATTCTATATTATTATCACAGATTAAAACCAGCACCTTTGTGCTGTTCTTGTTATTTCTGATCATTCATAGGTGTGAGCTCCAGTAAATCCATTCACTCGATGAAATAATGTTTTAGATGTCTCTCTTCGAAAGAAAGAATTTAAGCTATTGGACAGGGTTATTTCAGAGTTAATTGAATATTCATGCCCAATTAATTTAAATTAAATGATACATATAATCTTGAAGACTAAGTCACTGTATTTATCAGATCCTTATGCAATATCTTCTATGAGAGAGAGAATGCGCAGTGGGAGGAGTTATGAAAAACATTTATTTTTGCATAATTAAACCATTAGTCATTTTCTGAATGCAACTACTACAGCAAAGGAATTCAGAAAATAAAGCCCATGAAAGAAATTCTCATTGGAAAGACCTCTGCAGACAAGTCCAGAGGGTCCACCAAAGGCCAGGAAACTGGGACTCCAGCTCTTACTTCTACCTTACAGTAAATTTTTAAAGAAATCACTGTGCTTTTAAAAAACTTAATTACTAGAGAAACACTTGTTCTTGGAGAATTTGGTAGAAAAAAATTGCCTGTTTGTTCTGTGCTGGAGCTGTGAGACAAATACGATTGCAATATAGTCTTTAGAAATTTCTTGCTGTGAAATCCACTGGATTGTAGATGTAATAAGTATGGGGGACAGGAACTGAGTGATCTGATTGGGCATATCTCTTGTGCAATGCTCTGCTCCCAATAATTTAGTTATGGAAACTCTCATTTACACATATTTTGCTATATTACTATACCTCTGTGCTCTTCAAAAAATAGAACAAGTGTACTTAAATTATTTTCCTGCCCTAACACCTTTAATCCACTTGCTTAAAAAAGAAATTCTAACGATGTGTGAAGTATAAACAACTAAAACCCTGTGATGTGAAATTAATTTCTAAGAACAAATGACCAGCTCCCATCTTTCCAAAGTCTAATCATACATTCATTTGACAGGTATATATAGTCAATGTCTCAATATTCCCTGTCATGACATGTTCTTTAAGGTTTTGTCCTTACAGATGTCCTTTAAGGTTTTGTCCTAGTAAAAATGTTAGACACGCTTTCACTCATGCAGCTTTTATTACAATCTTTCAAAACTTCAATTTGTCCTTATGTTGAAGTTAGATTAGATAAAATCACAATTTCTTTCCAACTTGGTAACATGAAGTCCAGCAAGGTTTGACTATAGTTGACTATAACTGTCCAAATAACCTACTGGAAAAAGTGAGGGTTTAAACTCAGGAGCTACCAAACTGTGATGTAAGCAACAATGAAGCAAAATTACATAAATACTCTAGAAAGTGCAGTTCTAAACAACTGAATGAATATCAGCCTGACAGGGGAGAGTAAAACACCCCCAATCTTTCAGTGTTATGTGCCAACAAGAGGGATGGTGCAGCCAGGGTGTAAATTCACTTTATGCCTATGTATTAACTTCCAGGTAATAGCATAAATCGTAGCTGTTACAGAGCTAGAATAGAAATCAATGAAAACCTCTCCAGTGTTCCATGACAAGACAATTATATAAATATAAAATGTCATACTAATCGGTGTGCTTTGCTTTACATCTATGAAACTAGTCATTAAACCAGTGTTATGGATTTTCAGTATTGTATAGATGTCTGTGCTATCACTATTGTATGACAGAATCACAGATAGTAGGTAAATGTAGTAACATTTCCATTACTTTTATTGTTTCTCCCATTGTGCTCCTTCCTTCTTCCATTCTACAGCAAAACATTATTTCCTGTTATTCTCCTCAGAACTCTGAAATATTTGGGAAATCTTAAATTGTATTTTAACAGATTTTTGTTATAATAAGTTAGAGTGGTTGGTCCATAGGTTTAAGTTCATTCTTCTAGGAACTTTTAAAGTCTAAACTTAAAAAGTTAATCAGACTTTCCACACTACATTGCCATGCAAGGTTAATATTTCATCCATCTCCCTTTAAAAAAACATTTAATCCATCTTCCTTTAAAACTGAGGTTTTTTTTAAATTTAGTTCTTAGTGTTTACCACGAAGTACAAGCAGGCACTTAAAGAAAACAGGGAAGTGGTGAAGTCACCACCCTGGAGATATTAACCTTGGAGCACTAGGTTAACAGTTGGACTCACTCTTAAGGGTCTTCTCAACCCTAAATGATTCTATGATTCTGTGTTTTCATCAAAAATATTCTGTAAATGAGAAAATATTTATGTACTCAAATTGAAACTGCTATTTCAACTTGCTACATTCTGTGTAGTCTGTGCGAAGGCTGTTCCATGATAATAAGATTTAGGTGCTGATACACATAAGCTTGCCTAGTTAAGCTGGAATTTTTGTGGATGGAAGCAGTCCAGTCACAAGCACAAATTAATATAAAGCAAACAGGGAAGACTGCAAACTTGGCTTGAACATGGATATACAGTGATCCAACTCCAAAGGGAACAGCCTGTCAATGCTAAGGAACAAAAGCCAGTGTTAGAGGCATTATTTACACAAGGCACTACATCATTCCATCTAACAGATATTAAATTAGGGAAAGAAATTCACAATGATGAAACTCATAAATTTTCCAGATTGAAGTACTATGATGGGAAAAATAAAATCAGGAGAGCTATCTCCAGAGCTTAAATGGTCACAAGGTGGTCCTAAACAAAATATGAAAGCAGGACTTCATACTTATTGGAAGAATAAGGCAGAAACTTTGTACTTGAATGTAGTCTGAGTAAAATGTTTGGGCATCTGGTTATTCTACACACTGGGAAGGAAGGGCCACTTAATTTCTCTGTTACCAAGGAGTTGAATGTGAAGTCTTTGACAGAAAGGATTATGTATTTTATATACCAAAAATTGTTCTCCACTGAGCAAGAAAAGCATAAGCAGCAGAGGATACTCAAGGGAAGACTTAGCTCTTCCCTGACATGAAAGTGCTCTAATATGTATTTGAGATAATTTTAGTAAGCAAAAGACTTAAGTTCAGGTTCATGACTTACGGACTTTAGTACAACTTAAGCATCTACTTAAGTGGATCCATTTATCCTCAGAAGCCTGAGCTCTTGATTCTTCATTCATGCAGCTCAGCTGTTTATCAGCCCTTCTACCTAATAAAAAGATACCTGTGGAGCAAAGCCAGGATTTGCTTCTATCTGATTAAAATTGGAAGAGAAGGAAAATATGCCTGTAAAAAATACTGCTGCAAACTGTTTTCCCTTTAGAGAGCCCAACTGACAAAGGAATATGCAAAAGGAGAAGAGAATTGCAAAGCACTTCTTGTTCATGCAGGTTCCCAGGGTTTTTCCCCACCTCTTCATTCCAGATTGCTTTCTTAGCCACCTCACTGTAATTACTGTGTTGCATGCCTTATTACAGATGAAGTTATTGTTGTTACATGTTACTGTTTCACAATAATCAATGCATTTGTACTACTAGCTCCAAATATCTAAAACCACACAACACATTAATGGTTGTGATCAAAAGCAACCAAAAGAATTTAATATGAGGGCAGTGTTCCTCTTAGTAATTGGGGATGGGTGCTGGTTTTCTCATGTATTCTAGACAGAGTGTCTTGGTTTTGATATCAAATGTGCTATGTCACCATGTGTCTTGCTAAATCAGTTTGATAATGGGCATTGTAGCTGACAGAACAAGCAAGAAAATATTGCTATGGATCTCAATTCAAAATCCAGCTCTAAGTATGTCGACAATGGCAACAGAAAAACTATTTATACACATACATAAATTGCAACACAAATACAACTAAATGAAATCAAAACAATTTAGCAAAGTATACATAAATCTTTTTCATTAGCAGGTAACAGATATGATTCATAGCTAGTGCTTGGCTTTTATACAATAAACTGTATAACAATGTTGGCATGCATTTAATTCAACATCATAATGCAAATGTAAAACTAAAAAAATTTGGAAATCAAATGTTTCAGCTAGATGTCATTTATTTTTACTGCTTTATATTGTAAAACCAAACCTTAACCAATGGCATCATTTCATAGGAAGATTTCATGATTTTGTGGCAAAACTTAAAAGCATTCCAAAGAATTAGAGAAGGAGAGCAAGACAAGAAGTTGCCAGAGCTGAGCTGAGTAAACTCAACAATACTGATAAAATTAATTCCTTAGGTTATTACTCCTTGGCAGGGAAAGCTGAGGAGTACAGTGGCATCTTATTGTAAAGACTTCTTGTCTTTTTCCTGTCATACTTCTGTTATGGTGTATTTATTTTCCTTTGACATCAGCTAACTGAAGATTACAGGATTATTTCAGCAACTCCACACAGGTCATCAAAGTTGGGGGTCAGAAGTACCATACAGAAATGATGTGGGTTCAGATCTTATTGGAACAGAGCTAAAGAGAAGACCTCAGTCCTTTAGGACTCAACTAAGCTCTTTTAAATATGAGAGCAAGTTCCTTGACAAAAATCCCTGTACTGTCTAGGTTATGTTTACATGAACAGGCACATCATCTATTTCAGAAGCTCTAAGCAGTGTTGCAATGTATACTTAGGACTGTAAAAATAAGGTCATTGGGGTTTTTTTGGCAATGGACAAAAAAGTAAGGAAGTAAATAAGAAACTTCTAATGCGCTGATTGCACACATACAGACACACACACAAAAAAAAAAAAAAAAAAAAAAAAAAAAAAAAAAGTAATAGGATAAATTTTGATGCATAAAATGAAATACTAACAAAGGTAGAAAACCAGGCCAGCATTACGGTCATTCTAGGCTAACTCATATAGAAAAGCCAACTTTGAGAAATACACTCATGCAATGGACAAGATAATCTGCAGGCAAAACAACTGGATTTCTCACTGGGGCATATGCATGAAGTCTAAATGGCCATTTGCACATACAGAGTTAACATGACAGCACACTTATTTTTAGCAGATGCACATCTAAAATTACAGCCCCCAGTTTTTGCCTGTGGACCACTTCGAAAACAGAAGTGCTGGAGGAAGAGTGAGGGATTAGGAATAATGGTATATTTAGGCTACAGAAGGCACACTGGCAGCAGTTCTATGCTTGTCTTACACAGAATCTGAGGGAAATCACACTATTCTTTTAAAGGACAGTCTTGTTTTCATTGCAGCACCTTTCCGTTTTCTTCCCATTTGTCTTGCTCAAGGTACAGCAGCCACTGAGTTTTTGGATGGCACATTGTTATTACAATACAAAGGGACCTGCTCCTGGTTCAGCTACAGATATGGCAGACTCAAATATAAATAACATCTAGTGAAAAATGGGAAAATGTGGCTGTTGAGTTAAATATTTTAATTTCTATAATGATGTTTATCTGACATTGTATTGCTACTAAAAACAAAGCAAAAATAGATACTACAATTAAAACCATATGCTCAAATTTAGCCCCAAACATTGAAATTATGAAAATCAGGGTAATTTCCTACATGTTCTTCATGCTGTTTGTGTGACACATTGCTTTAACTCTCCAAAGTTAATGCAAATATGGACTCTTCCCACTAGCTCTGGTATTCATCCAAAAAAGGCTGTGAATACAGCAGTGTTATGCCACAGATTACACCATTGCATAGTAAGCGCTCTCCTCTGAAACAGTTAATTAGTGTTCTGCCTAAAATTAAAAAATAAATATACAAGATCTTCTCCAGAAGCTTCAGAACATTTGCATCAAAGAGGGACAGTCCAATTATTGCTGCCAAATGCTCAAAGACAGATGAGCAGCAGAAAAACAAACCATCTGACATCAAAATTGATAGAAGACAGCTTTTCTGTTCTAGACTCTTCCCAATGATTAATTTTTCTCTATTTTATTGCTGTTTGTTGGAGGTTTTTTATTTTCAGGAAGACAGAAAGTGGAATAACACAATTGTTTTGGCAAGACATTCTAACTCTTGTTGGAGATTTCAATAATCAGTCACTATTAAGCAAAAAAAATTTTTTTTTTGTGATTGAGAAACCAAAAGTAGAATTTAAGGACAGAGAAATTACTATGATTTTCATCCATAACTTTCACTCTGGTTATGTTATAACCTATACCATCTCTTATACTCTAGCCTTAGAAGCCATCTGAAAAAACACCCCAAGTACTCAATTTATTAAACTACCCCTTTACATGGCTCAATACATAATACACTATGATGAAAATACATCTCTCTTCTTTCCCACCCTGTAGAAGAAATAAGTTAAATTGCATTTGCCTCATTCATGTTGATGTAAGCCTGAAATAACTTGGAGGATGTGAAGTCAAAAAATAGAGTTTTACACAGAACTGATAGTCAGCCAAAGGTGTTATATTATAAAGGCAGGATGACACATCCTGGCAAGAAATTTACTTTTCCAAGTAACACTGTACACATTGCAGGTGGATGCTGATGAATGGGAGGGGAAGGAAAATGGTAAAGGGAGAATGGACAAGGAAAGCTAATGAAGAGACAGCAAACTGGGATGCAAATGAATGCACTCACAGCTAATTGACTTGGTATTTCTTAACCAAATTCCTTTCCTAATCAGAACAATAATAACAGGAAAAAATGATTCCCCCAAATTAGCAATTAATATTTAAATCAGCTTTAGAAGATTAACATTCACAGATGTATACTATGTAATTTGTATGTGAATGATATATATTCACTAGCAGTAAGATCTGATAGGCAAATGTAGCTTAGACAATCATATTTTTATTATTGATATGAAAAGACTACATACCATTTGGAATGTCAAGCATTAAAAAGTTTTGCTATTCTTAAAGGCATTTCTGGAATTTTTGCTGTACAGTGTTCGGATATTTAACAATCATTCTGCTGACACACATTTGGAACTACTTAAATAAGAAAAAATTATGAGTCTGAAAAAGCAAAAAAGTTAGAAGACAAAGTTCCTTTCTTGAAACAGCAATATTGACAAGTATACCCCATGCCAAAGCAGTTTCAAATATGATGCATTTCCTCATGAAGGTTGTATAAACATATAAAATTCACTACATACGTTTTTCAGAAGAGGCACATGATTATGAAGGACTTCATGTCCAGCTCTCCTCCCTGCCTTACAATTCTGTCTTAGTAAAGATGTGACAAAAGGTTTCTTGTACACAAAATGTGGAACTCATATAGCCAGAAAACATAACTACATGTGTGCCACATGTCACAATATCTTTCATTACAGAACTTGATTAATGATATAGTTGGTTTAGAGTTATAACTTCCCTTTCATGTTATACAAGCATAAAGTAAAAAGATTTGTGACAGGTATGTAGATAACTAAAACACAAAAATAATACAACACAGATTCCAGACCTGTATATATATTTTAATACATAGTTGCTCCTTCAGCCTGCTATTTTGAGGTACAGGATGTTTTCAGTTTCCCCAAACAATAATAGTAATATAACAATAACAATAATTAATAATAGTAATCACCATCATCATCATCATCTCCTGACAGAATCAAGGCCTTTTAATGTAATTTCTTCGTATTGATAAACCCCAAGCTTTTTATTTGAAGCATGTTTTTCAGAGTAGAAATTTTAAATTTAGCAATTTACTTAATGAGGGCCCACATATTAAAAGAACTCCAGTGATTTTCACCATTACCGTTTTAATACTACTGCTCCCACCACCGACTGAACACTGCAAGCCCTTTTGATGACACTGTACCTGACAGGTATGTTTGCTCTTCCATTTGCTCAGCACACATGGACTGTTCTGCATTAGGTCCTAAAGGACAACAGAAAACAGAGAGTGGAGTTGGCAGCACACATTGTCACTATCAGTTAACAGACTTCTGATTTTCCAGTTTACAGATAAAAAATGACACACAAAGATGCAGCTGTTTCAGAAGAGCCTACCAGACAAAAGCACATTTATCATCACTGGGAGAGTTGGATCTTTATGAAAATTAAAGCTGTTGAAAGAGATTTGAAAACCAGAGTAGATGTTGCTGTGCTCAAGCCTTTCTGAACCATACCTCTACCTCCTTGAGTGCATCTCGCAATTTGTCCGGTCGCTTGGTTTTCAGGATCCAAGGATAATCTCGAGCTGTCAAATAAAAGTGAGGGGAATAAAATAAAGATGGTAGAGAAATGTGTATATATGAGTGACTGCATACATGTATGTGTGTGCAAACATACATTTATATATGTCATTCTGAAAAGTTCTATGAATTGAACTTCCTTTTCAGTGGAAACACAAACCCAAGATTTCTAGGAGTTACCTTACATGTAAAACTTACCTACAGCCGGAAGGAAATGGCCATGGTTTCTACTGTCAAAGGATCTGTTTTTTGGAAGGCTCAATCATAGAACAGTTGGCATGCTCTATCCACAGTGACCATGACTTCCCCATGGCAATTGTGTGCAAAGCTTACCCAGCTGCTAGGCACTTGCAGAGAAAAAGTATTTGCTGTTCAGTATACTAACTCAGTTTCAAGTTTCAAGCATCCTCAACAGATTCTATTCTTCTGAACTAACATTTCATTGCCTAATTTCAAAAAGCAGGCACTAACATGTCTGCAAAATATATATGCATGAATATATGCATATATAGAAGCATTAACAACAGGCAAATGTGAATGCCGTAACTTATGGATTCTAGTTATTTATAGGATGTTCTTGAAAATTTGGCCAGAAGAATCTGCCAAGTCGAGCAAAGAAGAAATTGCATGACTGCTGAAGCCCTTTAACAAATTTATTGTTCTTCAGCACACTATTGTGAAAATTCTGGCCTAATACATTAATTCTAGCAACCAGGAGGCAAAGCTTCCTCTGGAATTGCCAATAATTGGCTTATTCCATGGCTGAGAATCAGGCTCTAATAATGAAATTCTTCATTTAAAAGTGAGCAGTTTTCTGTTCATAAGCGTACAATAAAACCATGAGAATCTAGAACACATTGTTTATAATCTATTCCTATTTAAAGGAAATCTGACTAAAAGTTTTGAGCTCCAAGCTGTCAGTTTGCAGGCCAGCTTCCAGACTGAATGACTTAGCAGTTATGCTTAAACCTCCCCACAAAAAGGAGCTTACAATAGAAGTGCTATACAGTGAAAAAATGAAGGATTTCATACATCAACGAAAGAGGACACCAGCATACAACTTCTCTTTGTGTTTTATTGGACTGAAGCCAGCGCTGGTGAAACTGTTATGATAATATTAATTAGGCATGTAAGATCACATTTTCAATGGGTGCCATCATAAATACTGGAATATTTATCCACATATGCGAAATGGGAAATTGCCTGTACAGATACCAAACTATCTGTACAAATCAACAGCTGTGAATAAAGTTCCCCAGTGCTCCTTTTCGCACAATGTGCTGTGCAGGCTTTGTGCCGGGGGCACCCCTGCATTCCCAGGGACAAGGTGCAGCAGCCTGAGTTCCTTTTGCCTGTCACACGTGTAAAAGACACCACTGGGGCTGCTGGTGACAGGGTTTATCAGGGCCTGCTCCTCCTCTCACACGTGCAGCCCTGTGGGATAACACTACACTGAGCACAAATGATGCAAACCTGTGAGGCTCCTCCCTGCCTAGAACCACAGCTCCCCACCTTCCCAGAGCTGCACTGATCCCGCCTGACACAGCATCCTCTGCAGCAGGTGTGGATTTGCCACATGGCTGCACCTACACACCCATCCCCAACAGGGCTTCAACCTGCTCCAAACACACCTTGCAGTGATGGGAAGAACTAATCCTTCCAGAACACATTTTGCCTTCTTACGCATGCACAATTCCATGGGAATTTTCATTTGGATAAGCTAACAGCATAGACATTGCTTTGTGAAGTTGTCTAAAAAATCAATTAGATTTTTCACAGTTGTGTAATAATGTCTGAACATTAATGAATAATCTGAGCAATGCAGTAGTTTTAAAACTTGAGCTAAAGAAAAGTTTCACTAATAAAAAAATCTTTAATTTTCACAGTACTGCTGTGTGATAGCATGAACTTAAATTGCTTTTAACCAGGTAATGAAGGGACAGGGTAAATGTTTCAAATCTAAAACCATTCTATAAAGGCAGCTGATTATTAGTCTGGACTTTGATTTTGGCTGAAATTATTTTAGTTAAAATTTCCAGTTTTAAGGCAGTTCATGTTGCAAGTCAAGAGATGATTGGGAAAATGTTTATTGCTCATCTTCTAAGCAAATTTCATAAGAAAAATCTGGATTATTTTTGGGATTCCTTTTGACAATGGACTTGAAAAGCAATACACACTACCATGCTTAGTGACAGGGAAAAAAACAGATTGCAAATATAGCCAGAAGGAATAGTTATAAATTTTCAATTGTTTCGTGCTGTGTAGTTCTGTGATTATCAGATCTTAGATGACATGTGCAGAAAGTTACACTGGAAGCAGTCTGAGGTTATTTTAATGCTCTTCCAGGAGCATAATCAATCCAAATTTGCCATTTGATCTTACTGTAAGAAGAAACTGAGAAAACATCCTTACATTCTGCTAGTTTTTGCTTCTCTTCTAAGTAACTGTGCTTCATCTGTGATGCTGAAGGAAACAGGATGAAAAGATGAATTAATCCTTACAACTGCTGTCAGCAAATATTAATATTAGAGAGAGGACTAGCACAGTTGGATAAAACACGAAAATTTCCCAAACAATCAAGGCAACCCCGATGCTTTCACCCTGTAAGGCAGATATCTTAAATTCGCAGTGAAAGAAAGGCTGACACAGCCGCACAGGTGGGCTGGCACTGCTGAGCCCCAGTGGGGAAAGGCCCGTGGGGAAACTTGTAGGACTACCAGGATTAATCAGATCAAGGAAATGGATGGCTCACCCCAGAATGGCCATTCCAGAGGGCAGGCAGAGATGCCCTCTGCTGGGATCCCAGTGATCACCTGGCCGTGCACTGGGCTCCCCACTACACAAAATATCTGAAAACCTGTAAGAATTCAGAATGTAAAATCCAATCCCACAGAGGTTTCTAGTTACATAATGGTTTGGTTTATGTGATTTTTTTTTTTCTTGGTTTTTTTTTTTTTCCTCTGGTTTAAAATGTTTTTTACTATTTCTACATAAGTTTGGGGAGATAAACTTTCTGTGTTTCCTTACTCCATAGAAATACAGAGGTATACACTAACAAAAAATTCAAAGCTGCATTTTTAAGAGCAAGCAGCTAGTGTCAAACATTGAACATCTTGAAGTTTTGTTTAGTTTCAGTTATGGTTATTTATATTTTACCTGGTTCTTTCTTGTCACAGTACTGGTGGATCCCAATGTCTTCATCTGTACAATTAAACGTAAATACATTAAATTGTGGATGTGGCACTAGAAACAGAACACAACTTAGAAAGCAAGGTTCAGCACCTCAATTTTTGCCTGCTAAAGCAGCATTCAGTGTTAAAATACAAGCACCGTATATAGCCTGAAAATCATTGGGACTTTCAAGAACCAGCAGAGAACGCATGCAGAAGGATGTGACAAGCCTTTCCATTTTTTGGAGCTGTCATTTCCCTTACATACACTTCGACTCCCTTCCAGCTGCACACATGCAAAAGTATTTCTGCCACCTTCCTAATCAGCGTACTTTGTGTTCTTTCACAAGGAAAGGTAAGGATAATAATGAAAAGTATATCTTGGAATAACTTAAAAATGTAATCTGATGACACAGCTGAGCTAAAGACAATGGGTTGGAAGTTTCTTTTAAGATTCATGAACTCATAAAGCAGCTCTTTGAAATGATCCAATATTCTTAATCTAAGGTATTATACTCTAGCTGGTTCCTGTGGCAAAGAAATTTGGATATCTCAGCTGCATAGGGACTGCAACACCATCAGCCAGTTCCTGATGTGGCTGACAGGTAACACTCAGGGGTGTTTTTGCCACCTGTCATGGCAAGCTCCAATGGGCAGGTCTAAGTACAGCATTATGTTGCATTGTTTTAAAATAATTAGTTTGTCACTGCATCTGTGTCCCCCTGAATTCAGATAGGTGTATTCCATGGGGAGAAATTCCTTACATGGAAAAAAAATGTAGGAAGGCACTGAAAAGGCAGGCAGGTTTTAAACCAGGACATCATCCTCCCTTCTGCCTCAGAATTTTTGAATGAGGCGCCTAGGCAACAAATAAATGGAAGTAAGAAGGTCAAAGGTGGAATATAGGTACAGTACTCCACAGTAGAGCTTAAATTACCATAAATCACAACTGTGTTTTTACTTAAACCATCAGATTTTTCTATGAAATACAGCTTTTGAGTTTTTGATGTTATTATTGTCACAGGACAGTTCTCACACAAAGATCGGATGTCAAGGCACACTGAGTCATTATTTGAGTAATAACATTCAGCTGAATATCAACTGATTATTCAAAATAATATTTCAATAAAATTATTGTATGGTACAACTGACATGGTGTGTCCTAAATAATCTTTTTATATGGTCCACTTATAAACCAGTGGGGTCTTTTTGGATTATATTTTAGGAATAGCAAGGAAAGATGAATGAAGGTAATTTATACATGGCTAAGAATTAGTTATATGTCTTTTGGAACAATCAATTGTTAAGACAAATGTATCCTTGTAAGTATGAAATTTCAAGTAATCCTGCAAAATACCCAGAACATGCAGTAATCTGTATTTTCACATTGAGTACAAATCACGCACCTCTGCAGGTCACTTGACTGTGGATCCTTTACCCAAACTAGTCATTAAACTGAAGCTCATAGTCAAGTAGGCCACAGCTTCTCAAAAAGGAAATGCATCCAATCAAATATAATCTTAACATTTTTTACTTGAAAGGATGCTCCAGTTCCATGACAAGACAAACAAAGAAGCTGACCAAATTCAAACACTGTATTGCTGCTAATTTTCTTTCTCCTAAGTATAAAAAACACTTCATTCGGGTATTCAGAATTTTATATTAGTTTAATATCCATCAACAAGCTTTGACGATTTTTTTTTAGTAACAAGTAACAGCTCACCTCTAATATGTAAGTTGGTCTTCAAAGACCACAGAAACATCTCAGTCAGGCAGAAGGACATGGTGATATATGGAGCCTTAGCACTAGCAAAAGAAGGAAAGGAACTGCATGAGCCAATTTCTTACCCTCCATTGATGCCTTGGGGTTTTTTTTCCAGGCATCACCATCATCAGGGAAACAGCAAATATTTTGGAATGTAAGTGCCAAAGAACCTAGCACTGGTTATATTTTGTTATATGTAAGCTGTAGTTTTTAATCACAATTAAAATGAATAATACATGCGAAAGAATATGATAAGTAACGTAATATAAATACATACACATCAAACACAGAGAGAAAGCAACAATTCTTTAAATGTACAACTGCTCTCACTCAAACAAATAACTTTATGCTTCATGCTTCTAATATACACATTATCATCTATTTTTACTGTATTACCTTGACATATGCAAAACTGAATCCATTACTTAAATATGCAGTTTAGATATGAGAATTTGACATTCAGGCCAAAGTTTTTAAACTCTATATATTGGGAAGTGCCAATATAGTCAACAAACAGTTTTGAACATGGTATTTGCAGGCATTAGTTATAGCGTCAAAGCAAATGATGTCTTTCTAAATTAAAAAAAAAAACCCAAACCACTTGGAATATATCAACTAACAGACAAAAAAACAGATGTGAAAAATATAGAGTTGAAAATATCAGTTGAAAAATATGAGTTGAAGTATTATTGTTATTAATTGCTTGCTAAGTTTTTTTGAACAATATTCTGAATATTCCCAGTGAAGGACATGTGTTTCAAAGGAGCATTGGGAATTTTCCTAAACACAGTAACCAGCAGACTCCCCTGAGTGATTTCCTGTAGTGCTGTAGTCATAAATGGGCCACCAGACCAATTTCTTTCACTTCTTCTGCTAAAACTGGGGACCCATTGAAAGCTGGGCTGAGCAGAGATGTTTACACAATGCAGCAACCTTTAGAACCACTGCTAGTATGGTACTATACTTAAACTTTTTTTTTTTTTTTTTTTTTAAAGTAGTATCTTCATTTGGTTCCCATGAGTGCCATTTAGATAATGAATCAATTTAGATAATAATTGCAGGATTTTTATCACATAGAGTATCAGACCTTTATGTCAAGAGTACTATGATGAAAAATATGTGCAAGAATCTCAGGTAGCACCAAGGAAGCTGGGAGTCCTTGAGGTATTATCACTCAAGCTAATATTTTTGTTTGAAGAACTGCCTAATCCACTGAAATAGCACCAAGTGGAAATAGCATTTTCTTTCCACTGATCCCCAAACATACAAAAAGTCTTGCTGACTTAATAAATCCCATGGTTATGTCAAAAAAACCCCACCAAAACAAAACAGCAAGAACAAACAAAAAAAGCTTACAACACACACCACACACCTAGTAAAAGGAATATACCTTCATCTTAGGTGCGAATGAGGCTCGGAAAAAATGCAGGATTAGGAGCATGGTGGTCTGTTGAACATGAGAACCATTTTTGGTATAAATACAGATGAGGACAGCCCCTCTTTTACTAAAGATAGACTAGAGGACTAAAGTAAAAGGAGATGGTATGATACAATTTTATCTGTTTTCTCTTTTTTTTTCTTACTTTCTTATGTTAGCAAGTGAAAAAAAACTTTCATTTCCCAGGGCCCATTAGATCCTAGATTAGAATCTCTCACTAATAGGAAGTCATCAAATTGAGTGAGCTTCTCAAAATGCTGTCATGGCTTAACTCAAACAAAACCCACATACCTTCAAGTGGCAGATGATCTGTTCAGCAGGAGAGAAGATACACCTGCCCTGAAGCAAGGTGTGGTGGGTAACCCTGGCTGGACACCAGGTGCCCACCAAAGCTGCTCTCTCTCCTCTGCTCAGTGGGACAGGAGAGAGAAAATAGAATTAAAGGCTGTGAGGTAAGATAGGGGCAGGGAGAGATCACTGACTGTCTATCAGCATGGGCAACTTGACTTGGGGAAATCAGTTAAATTTAATACTAAACAAGATAATGAGAAATAAAATAAAATCTTCCCCCTACTACCAAAATCTTGCTGCACAAATCCAAAACATGACAGATAATCTAACATAAAATGCCCAAATTATTCCAAAATTCTTGCATGAAGGCTCCATGGACACTTCTAGTTGTGTCTTCCTATTGAATATAAAGCCATCCCATGTTGCTTTAATGCTGCTGAGTGCCTTCCCAGCTGACAGATGAGAAAGGAATTTCAAGTCCTTTTTTTTCTGTTTTGAGACACATAGAGGGAATTTGCCAAAAAGCAGAAACAAGTTTTCAAATGGGCACTCAGTGTCCAAGATGCATACTTTTATGAAATTTGTCCCCAAAAATGTGAAAAAAAAAAAAAAAAATTAATTTTGTAAGAAAATGTTAAAAAACAGACTACTAAAGAACACCCTTTCAGTTCCATACTGAATAATGAAGAGGAAGCAAAATTTTCCTTGTACCTAAAAAGGGAGATTTGTCAATTACCAGAATCTTGAGAGTTTAGATTTTTCCTTCTTCCTTTCCTTGGACTCTGAGCACTCACTAGCCAGCTAATTATTGGAATGCCTGTTACTGTTGTGCCAGTGAAAATGGACAACTGCCCAAAAATACTGTACCAGTCAACTCCAATCTGAAATACCTTTGGATTAGTTACATTCTACAGTAAAAATAAAAAAAGAGAGAGAACTTGCTTTTGTAACAAAATATGGCATTTTCAAGTCAGAGTACTCTTTTCAGAGGAATTATTCTTTCTTGCTCCCTTTGAAGGAATATATGCCAACTTTCAGAGTTATGCAACTATATCTCACCATTTCCCACATCATTATATTCCAGCACAATGGGGATGGGGATGATGACGACAAAGTGATCTTTTTGTATTTGAAAAGTGCCTCTCACAATTTACAATGTTACTTTTACTCCATGAGCTGGGCCCTGCTATTGCAAAGAAGGCAGGTGTGGAAATACAGAAAAATTCCCCCCATTGAGCTTTAAGCACTCTATCCCTCTCCCTTTAAAACTGATTAGAATTTGGAAAAATGGGTTGAAATAACTCTCCTGTTAAGGTAAAACTAGAATTCAGCTTAACAGATGGTTCTTTTTCTCGCTCACACAACATTTACTTTCCTCCTTTACAATGTCACCACAAACAACAGGGGTATTTTAGTGGTTGCAAAAGCTTACTGACAAATGGAGATGTTTTGCAATGGTCAGCCTGTGCCAGTATCTGTTTGAGGATTGTTTTGTTTTAAAAAATCTTCAGTTTGGTAACTATTCATGCAGAAAATAACTTCCCTGCCACTTTATAACATCAGCAAATGCTGAAATTGATATCAAGAGTCCTCTCCAACACCTCCAGTATTCTGTCATGATAAATAATTAGAAACTATGCACTGCTTGAGTGATCTGGGGCACTGATGCTTTCTTCTCTTTCCATAGTCACCTGGGAGAGTGGGGTATTGTGAAAGGCAGTGCTCAGCTCCCAAGGTGCATCCCAAAAACACCTCTGAAAACATACCAGGAACAACCTAGAGCTAGAGAAAGGGAGATGTTGACTACAACAGACATTCTGAACTTTGCAGTATATGTGCCAGAAGGATGGCACAGTGTGACAATACTATCCAAAGTGTCCCTAGAAGAGTAAACCCTGTAGCTGCCATGATACAGGGCAGCCTGTGAGGACCACCTGCCTATTTCATTGAAGGTGGGCCCAGGAACATGCTCCCAGAAAACCAGCATTCCTAGTGAAAAAGCAGCAAACAAGGGGAATCTCCCCCAAAATATTGATATTGTTTGGGCACACTCCTGGGAGTTGAAGCAAGGTAAAATACAAAGTCAGTCAGGAGCAGGTTCTCTATGCCATGGCAAAGTCAGAAAACTGCTGCAATGGCATCCATACATGTACTAGATAAGGTGCTTTGGATATGGGGTTGGGCAGAGATTATAGGGCAAAATGCCCAAACAAAAGAAAACACTGCAGAATCTATTTTCACTACTTACATGTCATCGGATTTTCTTGGCAAATAATACAATACCAGGAATTATTTTATAAAAATTGTCACAGGCCACCCTTCTGTGCCCTCCTATTCCATGGAAATACACAATCATAGAATACCCTGAGTTTAGTAGGACCCACAAGGATCATTGAAGCCCAAGTCCTGGCCCTGCATGATTCTTGAACTCTGGCAGGCCAGTGAGCCTGTTCCAGCAACCAGTCACCTTCTGGGTGAAAAATCTTTTCCTAATACCCAACGAAAACCTCCCCTGACACAGCTTCAGGCCATTCCCACAGATCCTGTCACTGGTCACCAGAGAGGAGGAGATCAGTGCCTGTCCCTCCTCTTCCCCTCATCAGGATGTTGAAGACCCCACTGAGGTCTCCCCGAGGTCTCCTCCAGGTTGAACAGACCAAGTGACCTCAGCCACTGGCTATGGCTTCCCCTCCAGACCCTTCACCATCCTCGTGGCCTCCTTTGGACATTCTCCAATAGGTTAATGCTTTTTTATGTTTCTGGTGCCCAAAACTGTCCCCAGGACTCCAGGTGAGGCTGCCCCAGTGCAGAGCAGAGCAGGACAATCCCTCCCTTGCCCTGCTGGCCATGCTGTGCCTGGTGTCCCCAGGACACAGGTGGCCCTCCTGGCTGCCAGGGCACTGCTGGCTCATGTTCAACTTGCCACTGACCAGGACCCCCAGGTCTCTTTCCATGGCACTGCTCTCCAGCCTCTCATTCCCCAGTCTGTACATCCAGGGTTGCACCAGCCCAGGTGCAGAATCAGGGTGCATTTATCTTCCACAGGTCTAAGTTTTTTCAGAGAAACGGAAAATGTAATAGCTGCAATGAACTCTAATTCACAAAAACACATATTTTTAAATTTGATTTTAGGTTGATTACACAATAGCTCTACTAGCTGTAGATGAAAGAGCAGATTACCCTCTTCTGTCTCCCTTCTTCCACATCCAATCTCTGGCACTGCTACACCTCACTCACAATGGCTAATTTTTAACTTTCACACCTAATGTTCAACAAACAAGGTAAGTCACCAAGTCATCCTACAAAACTTCTTTATTTCTGTGAAATAATATTTGGAGTAGAAATCACTGCCTGTTTTCTCTTTCTCTTCATGACCAATTTGTCCTTCACCAAGGAGAGAAACTCCCTGCAGCACAAGTATGATTCAAAATGTAGTATTTGACTCTGGAAGTTAAATTTTAGATTGAACTACCAGCATTAGATCACTAGCTACTTACTGTATGCTTTATGTTGATACAACAATTTCTCTGTGTAAAACACATAAAATAAAATTTTAGACATACTCTCTTTTACATGTTTAGCTACAGTGACTTAAAATCTAGTGCAATTATTCATTTAAAAATAGACCAGTTAATTTTTTTGTCTCTCATGTTCTCACAGATAAAAAATGCAAAATATTCTCCCAATCTTACAAGACAGTCTTCATTCTTTTATAGCTGTATGAAGCCACAGCCTGTTTGATATAGAATAAAACATATACTGAAATAGTTAGTAAAACCATGAGAATTTGTAAAACTTCATTTTGTAGTCTGAAACAATTCAGATTCTTCCTTCACAGTTCCAAGTTTTTACACCAAGTGTCAGCAGCACAGCAATTACAAGAAAATGCTTATTTTATAGACATATATTGATAGTTTTAATTTGGCTTCTTAAGAATGATGCTTAAGAAGGATGCTTATGTCTGTGTGTCTGTCTAACCTTTTTAAACTTTTAATCCATTAATCTAAAATAGCTAGAAGTAATCTGATTTGTTTTCTCGCAAAATAAATTGTTAAAAATATGTAATTTCTGAAAATGCTGACCCAACCTGCAGGTGGGCACAAGGAAGGACAGAGCACCAGCACTGAGGAATGCACAGGGATAGCTCAGGCCCTGATTGCTTTTCTGTAGATCTATCCCACCTGGGGAATGTTGCTATGTGCCCAGCTGGATGATCTAGCAAAGTTCTCATTTCTGACCTGGGCCTAAGTGCTTCGAGTAGAGCATGAGATGAGCACATGTGAACAGCCCCTAGTCCCTGTGTGGAAATTTACTAACTACAGGAGTCCAATCAGGTTGTAAGGCCTTGGCTCAATGGGCCCATTGGTAAGACCAGCTCTGAATTTTCAGTCACACCACTTTCAAATTTCACAAATGTTTGGATGCAAGACACTGTGTAAATAGCACAGAGTGACACAAATTTAGGTTAGAAGTTAAATGGGTACAATGCAGATGGCATTCTGATCTACCCTCCCTTCTTTGGATTTTAGGGACAGTAATTCTACCACATATGCAGGAAATAAGTTATTGGAACTGCATTCTTAAATGTTTCATTCATTTAATTGCAGAAGCTTGGGTTTATTTTCTGGTAAATAGAGGTTCCAGTCTCCATCTTTCACATTGCAGTGGCAAAGCCTGAGATGTGTGTACCATCATTGGAACTCTGCAGTGCCTTATAAACTGCCCCTGGGTTGGAGTTTCATTTCCAGTGGATGCTGGTCTGTCACTCCTGATCAGACCAGAAACAAGATGTCTACACAAAGCAAAAGCCTGACCTGATCAACTTAACACAAATTTGAATCAAACGGGCTATTAATCCATTCTGTAATGGCAACTGCAAGCTTTGGTAGTCCCCACTCTCACACTGTGCTGGCTCCCTGATACTTCTGCTCCCACTGCACCTTCCCCTGCACAAGCAAGCTTGGGCTCCTCTTCCTTTTCTTCTCTTTCTCTTAGATGCTGGTTGAGCTCTGACCCCTTGCCTGAAGTTATTTCTTTCTGAGCCTAGGCCAATCCCTTCTCACAATTACTGCTCCTGGCACTGAAACCTCCTGTCCGAAATCCCAGCTATCTTCAGCAGCACAGTGGGCTTCATTCTCATATTCATTTACTTCTCCTTTAAATCCCTTTTCCACTGAGAAAAGAACTGTAGATTTTGTAGCATAAATGAAAATCAGATCCCCTGTCACTAAGACCAACCTCTAATTTCAAGAATTAGAAATACAGGCATGCTTCTATAAATCTATTCAGTGCATAATAATTCATATTACAATATTGGTTTAGGAGTATTTTTAACAAACACAAATAAAAAGATCAATTATCATACATCTGAATCTCTAGGCAAATATTTACTGTTGCTGATTTTTCTCTTCAGACTCTAATGATTTAGAATATTTTTGCCAAACAAATGAATGAAGTAAATTCTTTTAATTATTCTAACTTCCCCAATCTAAATAGGAAAACTATTTTGTAGATGGGTGAACAACACACAGGAGCACTCTGTATCAAAATACACACTGAAACTTCTATTGTAAGAAAGGCCTGAATATTGCTTGCAGAATAATCATGGAAAGGAAATACATTATCTGATAACTCAAGAATTCTGGCATGAAAATTATACATAGCAAATTTATTCCCATATGCTGTAAAGCTGTATCATGTTCCATTAAATTATTTTTTGTGAGGTTTGTTTTATTGTTTTTGAATCTGAAAATAATCGTCTTTTTTGTGATTACAGTTCTATTTAATGAGTTTTCATACTTCAAAATATTTGCATATTTAACTATAAAATATACATATAGCTCCTAAAGACCATTAAGATAATTTGACACAAAGTAAGAACACTGAAAATCTGTAAATGCTCTAAAAAATGTTCTGTAAAACAGAACAAACATTTTATTTTCAGCTGGTATCAATTATTTCTTGCACAATTAATTGGGCAAAAAGGTGCATTGGCCATTATTCAGAATGGGATTTGTTGGCTTAGACAGTTGTCCAGGTTGTCCTCTGAGCTCTGAACTAAAAACTGTCTACTAGATACAGGGTGCTGAAGTTCAAGGACACGTGCAAAAATACTACAGAAAATCTATATGGGGTAACTCATTGCCACCAAATTGATTGTTCATATGTCAAAACCGAGGCCTGGATTCTGCTGAGTTATCACTCAAGTAGAAGATGACAGGACCAGAAACTGAATTCTGCCACACTGCTGTGGCTCCTGCCTTCAGAAGAACACTTCCAATACACATTATTGGTCCGCTCTTTCGAAAGACAGCTATTGATTAACTGAACAGATAATAAGATTAACAATGGTGAAGCAGAATTAATTTGAGGGAGGTAATGCCATTTGTCAAGAAGACACTTAAGTTTATGTATCAGCCACACCTCTGACAACCTTAATGAAGCTAAGAACCATTCTCCAATTGATACTGGAGGCAAGTATTACAATCTATAACAACTCTCAGACAGAGTGGGTGTGAAAAGTTAAGAAGGTCACAGAAAATAGATATAATTGACCTGGGTTTTTACTTCACAGAGTGAAAAGTTCATATGCACATTTTGATAAAGACCCTGAAGGCCTTTATATAAACCAGATAGTAGATAAGTGATCCAAACTACAGATATCCAGTGCTGACATGACATAAGGCAATTACAGAAGTACTAAATGTCAAGCTGTTTTACGACATTCTTTTAGATAGTGATTGCTGCTGTAAATAACCCAATTTTTCAATACTAAAGGTCAGTAGGTCATAAAATTTTGTAGCAGTGTTTTCTTATCACCAGCCAAAGGAGAAGGAAACAAAATCTCTCTTTTTTTAAGCTAAGCAGAAAGAAGGTGGAAGGGCCTGCAAATAACACAAGCACTGGAAAAGTCCTTGCTCCACTGCCCTACCATTGTTGCAATTCCTGTTTGCAAGGAAGTTTATATTGGCAGGTCTTTAAACTTAGAACACTAGTTCTCTTTGAAAATGAATGATGTAAATGTGTGGGTTTACAGCAGTGCTGCAAACAGCAGATCTAAACTGTTTCTTTCCATTTATGCCTCCATGCACTGGCATCCTAGCTCATCAGCTGCCTTGCAGCATGGGCTGCTATGAAATAAACAGTGATTAGAACAACAAGTAAGTGCAAAGCAATGGGTTAAACCAGAGTTCAGTCTGAATTGTAACTATATTTGCACCTAAACAAATAAGATTCTTCTATATTTTTATGCAGTATTTCAGATTCAGCTATCACCCAACTAACCAGATCTGTACAGATGTCAGGTAGAGAGCATCACTCGAAAATACACCATGAGCAACTATTTAGTTTTCCATTTATGAGCTGTACCAACTAATTTCTTGCTGAACTGTACAGCTCTGGCCTTTAACATTTTATACTCTGCATGTTCACTGAGTATGTGTTCAAAAAATTTTCTAAAGAACACTGGTAAACACATTGATTTCATTTATAAATCTTGCAAATTCACAAACTGCCTTTAAAAAATAGAAATGTATTTCTGAGTATATTGTATGAGTTGAATAAATTTACTAGAACAAGCAGATTATTTTTAGATATACAACATCTTTAAATGTTGTTTTTTGCATTCCTTTTTAGAATGTTTTTACATTTAAATAATTTCCAGTAGCTATTTTATGTTGACCTATTTTGTTTAGGTGCAGGCAATAAATTAGGCAAGCAATAAATTAAGTTCTACTAATATTTGAAAATCACCTTTGAATAGCCTTTTGCAAGGCTCATTGAGATTCTTGTTTGTGAGCATTTATTTTTAAATGTTTTTTTTCTCTGTTATACTTGAATTCTAGTTAATCCAGTGAGACTTGTATCTTGGTTTCTTCAATGTAATATTAAAAAAAAATACAATGCCTGTGTGTCAGACTTCCTTTTAAGAAAGATTTGATTGCAAACACAAACAAAAAGCTTTTCTTCTTTTGTACTCCTTTATGATCTTCAAACAAGTTTCTATGAAAAGGACTTGTATTTTTTCAATTTTAAGCCATACTCACCTTTGCAGTTAGGAAAAAAAAATGAAAATTTCATGTTACAATAATTAATTCCTGATTGCAATGTTACAGTATAGTTTATGTTGCGTTCTAATTATGCAGATATGCAAAAGGGAAAATAACTTTGAAGAAAAAATTGCATTTGTTTAAGCATTTTAATAATTACAATAAAACAGTTGAGCAGTGGTGTTGTATATAAACTAAAATATACACAGATTTTAAGACTGAACGACGAACTCTTCTACCACCCTTGAGAAAACCATGACATTAAAATAATCAGTTTGTAAGTATAGCTAGTTTCAGAAAACTATCTCATTAAAAATGCAATCAAGATAGGTCCAAAATGGTCAAAAGATCAAATCAGCTTCATTCTACCTCTTATGGGCGCAAAGACCAGGTGTCAGGCAGATCCCTGCAGTTGCCTTTGCCCAGTATTTAAAACAGTTTTGGTCTCAAAGCTGTCCTACAACATAAAAACAATAGATTTACTTCCAACACCATTCCTATACATTTGAGTATCTATAGAAAGGAGAAATCAAGTTTTAGGATCTGTAAAGAGATCACATAGATAATGAATGGCATCCAACAATTTTAAGGAAAACCTTCCTCTTGCTAATAGTGCTATCATCATTGGATAAATACTGTTAGGTGCCACTTTATTATTAACTTCATCTGCCTGAAAAAGCAAAACATTACAGTAGCTTTATTTGAAATACTAGATATTGATACTGATGGAGAGGCAATTTCAACAACCAGTCCCAGTTTCATGTGTGCCAGAGCTCTAAATTCTGGCTGGTATGAACCAGTAGTTCATCTTAGCTTCTGTAAAATAATGTAGTGGTGGAAGTCATCGGCGTTATGTATTAAATGAAAATTGAAATGTCAAATGGATTTTTATGCAACTCTTCGTACTTCAGGAACAATCAGGTAGGTTGCAGCATCTTCCCAACACACAGTCAAATTATGGAGAGAAATGTGAGTTGTATCCCCCTATTTTTTCAGATAATACTGGTGATAATGTTCTCTGGCTTTGGGTTTATTTTCTTACTTGTTCAGCTGTATATTGAGGGTGTTTTTCTAGTGGACAGATTTGGAGGTGATGAGATACACAGAAAAAAAATGTGTCTCCTTACTATCTTTAGTCATGAGTTAAGAATATCCAGTATATTTCTTCATCTATCCTTTCTTTTCATTACAATGCAATTATTTGCTCTACTCCCATCATTAACTAATGGATTTATGTACTTATTGGAAAAAAGTCATATGAAGCAGCTCTTGTTAGTACAAGAAATATTTACTGAAAGAATCAATCCTGTTGAAATTATAAAGCATAATACCAGAAGGTGTAATTAACTTACAAAAGTATAAGATTAGGTAGACTCCACTTTCAATTAATCAGTCGTTGTTACCTGGTTCTAATTTTAAAATACCAGCTGTGAACACAACCAGGGATTTACAACAGCTACTCAAATATGCTACCAGCAGAAAAATCCATGTAGCTCATTTTCAAAGAGTTTCTAACTTTAAATTGGATCCTGTTATCATTCAGCTCAGAAGAAAAACTACTATTGGGTCAATTGGTCCATGCTCCTAATGGGAAGAGTGTGCACACAAATATATTTTGTTCTAAGGTACAAAACTATTCTGATTTGCTCAGGGATAGTGCCAAACACATCAGATTGGGGCTGAAGTTTGCTGGGCAAACATTATAAACTGTCCCATTACAGATTTCCTTGGTATCTTCTTATATTGTTTTCATGAGTCTCATTTAAAAATGTTTTTGAAAATCTATTAACAACTACCTTTAAAATGACACAACATAACCTTCAATGCCCAATACCTTCAAAGCACTCACACGCTTCCAGCTACCTATGTGTTTATTCAGAAGGTCCAAATTTTATATAGAAAGAACAGGATATCAATATCCAGTAATTCACAGTATCCAATAATTCAGTCCATGCTAAAGAAATATGTTTTACTTTTGCCTATGTTTCACTCTCAAATTGAAAAAAAAATTACTTGAGTCAGAACTAAGCGCAGTCACTAAAGCAAAAATGTACACCTTTTAACAGATAAAAGAAATAACTGAGTACATAATACATAAATGAGTATCAAACAATCTCTTGGAAGAATTAGAATTAAATTAGTTATACAACAATGCATGTCAGCTTCACAAAGCACACCCACCGATGCTGAAATTCACATTACTTAAATAGATATGCAATTACTAAATTCCGAAGTTGGTAGTGTATATGATGTCAGGAAGATTCACCCATTTTAATTCCATATGTTCTTGCAATGCAAACATTGCCTTTCGAGATGAAAGGTCCTCACAATCTCGAAAAGATACTGTGCTGTACATGTAAAACTGGAGACAGCAGTACCAGCAGCCCTTCGTGTAAATATGCTACTATGAGCATATCATCATATGCTGGTGCAATAAAGATGTGGACACTCATGCCTGAAGGGACATTTGGCTACCCTTTTTAAAGCTTAGGAGGCTATATGGCTCCTAAAGAAGCTCCTGAAGAAGGCTTTGATTTCTTTCCTTTCTAAGCTCTGTGCCAGTTCCTCCAGCTGTCAACCAACGTTTCAGTCAAGATGGTCTTTGGAAGTTTGGGCAGCTTTCAAAAGCTGTTGGATATCAGAAATCCTTACCTTGAATCTGAAAATTATTGCAAAGATGTATCAGCTTCTCCAGGAGGAGTATTTTCAGAATCACCATCTCCAAGGGCTGGCTTTAACAAAGACTTGCAGGTGGCACATTTCTTTGCTGAGTGCTCATGACCATTCCTGGACATAGAACTGAGATGTACTGCTTTGTGCTATGTTCCACTTTAGAATTTTAACGGCTTTTATTCAATCAGTCTTAGGAACTGATTCCATAACAGCAGAATTTTCTCTTAGAAATCTTTTTATTTCCATTCTCCTTCACTCACCTTGCACCAATGTCCTGGGTCAGAAGCGCAGGCTTTAAATTTATATTCCTAGGACAAACGGCTATAAATCCTGTTCCCTACTCTGCTGCCTGCACATTCTTAGAGCAGAGACACAGCATTTTTAAGTTTGCTACTGAATGAGGAATTATGGTGATTCTAGAGGGAAAAAAACCATCCAGCTCTATTGCACTGAGAGTTTTATTTTTCAGTCTTTACTAGCAATGGCAGAAATTTGTAAACTGCATCTATTTTACTATTCTTGCTGCAAATTTATGCAGTGGAGTTATAATGAACGGATGTATTTCTAAACAACGCAGTAATAATATGGCAAGTGCTATAATGTACAGATGCTCATCTCTCTCATTAATTAGATAAGAGACCAGCCCATTTTTCACTTGCATGGGGTCCATGTATATTTTCTTTTGTTTTTACAGTAACAATTATGAAATGCAATAATTCTGCTGTTTTGAATAATTCCATCTTCTCTCAATCACCTTTAGTTATCTGCATCTAAATCCTCTGAATTCCAAAAATAGTAGTTCAGGAAGAAATGCCAATTGAAGAGGAAAATGGATAATTCCAAGAAACATAAAATGATTCCTTGTTAAATCTACAAATACTTAAAGTTAAGTAAACTGGGTTTCAAGGAAAGAGAGCTCCTTGGTGCAGAAGCACCCTCTAATGGCTGGCTCCTGACTGCTCTGAATCACAACTGGAAGAGCAATTTATTAGCTCACCTAAAAAGCAAGGGAAAGTGCTAAGATTTAAAAAAAAAAAAAAAAAAAAGGGAAATGTGAATATATGTCTGCACACACACATATTCATATTCACATTTCACATACAATTTCTGTTGCATATCCTTAACACAGAAAAAGAGCATCATTAATATGACAAACTTTTTTCATTGGAGCTTATATTTCCTTTCAATACAATATTCTCCATTTAGTATATAAAATAGTTCTTTACCTTTTCCCAGGTCCCAACTACTCTTCGAAATTTAAAGACAAACAGAAACTGAATTTCCTCTTTTATCTCAATTAACTTTCACAAAAGAAAAAGTTAATTTACTTTAAGAAAAAGTCTAAAACATAAAATAATTTATACTAGAAGGAACGTGGAAGTCTATGGGTCCAATCCCCTGCACAAGTTGGCCAGCTCTGAAGTTGCATCCCAATAGTAAAGTAGTATATAAGAAAATAAAAAATCCTTTTGGTGCTAAAGTTCTACTAGAAATGTAAACCATTTCTGCTGTCTAAAAAAATGCCTTAATAGGTATTTTCCGATTCTATGGTTTTGCAGGGTTTTTTCCAATGAAAATATCCAAAATTTGCTCATATAACTGCATTATTTGACCTCCACACTAGAATGTGTATTTAGCATACAGTCCTTTATTATTAACAGTTAAGTATAATATCTCAGTGCTCATAAAAAGCCAGTGGCAGATAGAGCAGTTAATAACATGAGAGTAATGAGACTAACTGACCAACTTGCTTCTCAACATCACTTTTCAAATCTCTTCGGACTAAATTTTCAGTGTGGGGAATTAGCCATAGAAATCCCATTAACATTAATGAATGTTCCATGGTTAACTCCCCATGCTCTGTGTTGAAGATTTACCCCTATATCTCTAAAATAAATACGTACAGATGCCAAAATTCTTTTTATAGAGCCTCAAGAAATTAAGGACTCTATTCTCAAATAATTGACTTACACACATGTATCTTTTCCCCCCATGGATCATCTTCTACATAACAGGATGGGTGTAATGTCTGCATTATTCTCATTGAACAGATTATCCAAAGTGCATGTTTACTGCATAAAGACTGAGTTAATTGCATACTTTACAGAAATAATATATAGATTGAGTTGGATTTTTCTCATCAGTAAACAAACAGTGGTTGAACAGTATTCACCGTCATTGAGAACAGCATGTATTTATTCTTATATTTCTGAAGATACAAGTATTAAAGAAAGTCAATAGTATGAAAAAATTGGATATTATCCTATACACCTAGCAAAAAGCCAAAACACAACTTGGTTAACAGAAGTCTCTGCAAGCAATGACTGAGGCACTGTGTAAAGACCGGGAACAATGTTTGTTACCATGACTATGAAAAAAGGAAGGTGAAAAGGGCTTCTAGGACCAAAATCAGCAGCTGACCCCTGTCTTTGGAAAGCAGGGGTGGAGCTCAATTTTTTTTTTCCCATTTGCAAAAATATATCCCTTTACTGTTTTTAAAATATTAATTTAGAAGCTTACTTTCCCAGTTAAGCTCATAATTTCAAACTCCATTACAGCTTAAAAAAAAATTTCCATAACAAGTGCTTCAAATCATATCCACTTGCTAAAATTTGGAATAAATCTTCAACAACACTCTTTTCATCCATAAAGATTTACCTTGCCTTCCTTAAAATTACGTTTCTTGGAGATCAAACTGGAATACATCAGGTCTAATATCCAATTTTATATATCTATTCTGGAAACAGTGTGTTGGTGTTACCACTACAATCTCAATGAGGAGACTCTACTTCCTCCCTGAATACAGAACCAAAAAATCATTTACATGGAGCCCTTACAAATAGTTTTAGCTAAAAATAATATACCAGCTAAATGAAGATAGAGGAAACTCCTTGAAATTGTCCAGTGAAACCATATTTGAAAAAACTCACTTAGAAGAAAGTACAATTCTTCTGGTTATACCTGGAGTTGAAGATGGCACATTTATATAGAAATTCTTTTAGCTTATGAGCAGACTCCTGAAATAATTTCTAGATCAGTTATTAAATGCATAGTCCTCCTAAGAATATCCAACTACCAACGTGACCATAAACCAATCCTCCTTCAATAGCAACACATTTAGACATATTCCCCCTTTCCATTGAAAGGTCTTTCATACAAGTCTTTCATAGCCAAGATAAAAAAGGGAATTTTCCTGGTAGCATTCTTCAGAAAAATGCTTTCAGCTAGAACTGGGAAATCTGGAATGAGGTAAGGCCAGACTGGTGGGGGTGGGGAAGAGAATCAGTCATGTAAACAGGTTTTATATTGCATTTATTACAAACTCTCCTTATTTTCAGTTGCTTCTTTGAAAATTAGCACAACCATGACTGGATTAATTCTCTGTGGGTTTCCCTCTGTACTGTTATTGAGCAGTCATGGGAAAACTCAGCCAAATGAGTATGGCTCTAGTGGAGCCATACATCTATGAGGAAGGGCAATCACCAGAACACAGGGTTTGTCTAAAAAAAGACATTCAAACAGATAGGGCACTTAAGCTGACCTCCCTGAAGTGATGTCCTCATACTTTTATTGAGCTAAATTTTTGATGTTTTATGTCACTGTAAATGAAAAGGAATAATTTTATAGAGCATGTTTGTTGGTTTTCTGGTTTTACAGACACCTTCCTACGTACCCTTTAGGAAGCCTGTCACTCACTTTACTGCTTCACATCTGAGCAGGTCTTGCCTGTGCACCTGTGCACCCTCCAAGACTATGCAGACCTGCTGAAACCTCTCTTTAAAGACAACCAGGAATGCTTCTTTTCAATACTATGAGAAACACAGGCACTACAGGAGCCATGTCTTTTTCATATCTTCAGCTCATGAGAAAACAAAAGGCAAAGACTTTGGCATGCCTACTGCCACGTCCAGCATTTCCTTCCCAGTGGTGCACAGTGCTCCCTTGCCACTGCTGCATCCCCAGAGAGGGATGCCATCCTGGTAAACAGTAGCACTGTTATCTCAATTTTTTTCTCCAGTGATTTTTGGAACACAAGTCTTTACCGTCTCCTGGAAGCTGCCTCAAGACATACTGCAGTGTCAAGATACTTTGCACAGGTTTATCCATAGCTGCTATCATACCCATAATAGCAATCCTAAATTGCTGACATCTGTTCTCCTGTGACCTACTCCCATGGGCAGTATCAGCTGGAGGCTTTAAGTATATTTGTCCATACCTGATGCTGTCTGATTGTGGCATGCTATAAAATATTTTTTCCCATCAAGATTTTTGTCTGCATAGGGTAATGGGAGAAGGAGAGAGAGGATAGGCATTTTTGCTTACCCAATATCACCTAAATGTGTTGAGCACTCTATTTACAAAGCATCCCCACTATTGTTGCATTTCACAGCAGCTTCCTCCTAAAAGCATCAGAAAGTTTCATAACAGTCCCAACAGCTGTTTTCCAATATTCAACTAGTTTGCAATTGAAGGAGTCTCCAAATGGGAATGGCAAAATGCCTGTTGGCACTGCCAGGAACTCCCCTGTGTACCCAACTCTGGAGTGAGTTCAGAGATGGTCAGTGGCTTATGTTACATTGAAATTTTGCTTCCACCACTGGTCATCCCAGTTGTGCATCATTACACTGCTTCCTCATGTACATCAGCAACCAGCTGATCTATCTCTAAAGCAGCACTCCACCAAACAAAGTGGCTTCCTATAAATTTCTGGGAAAGGAACTACTCTCTTCATCTACTGCTCCTCCTTCTTCTGTAGCTATATGGCCATAACTTCAAAAGTTTTATGACATCACAGACCCAAAAGTATCTCTCTACAAGACTAAACATGTGCAATTTAATTTCCATTAATGATTATCATGATCTATGACATATGCTCTGTGTTGCCTTACAGCAGTTCAAAATGGAATGGTAAAATTAATGGACGGGGGGGAAATGAACCATAAATTTTCCAGCTTCATTCCCAATATCAAAATTTCTTCAAGTATTACAGGCATTGACATATGACGAATTGCACAAACAGATTAAAAAAAAGCAACTGATCCACAGCATGGAACTGAGTAACACAACATTGCATGATAGGCCCTACCTCCAGGATACCCTGTGGTGAAATTACAAAAGCAGGGAACACAGAATACATCACTCCAGCATGCTGAAGTCACAGAGAGGCATTTAACTTTGACAGACTCAAGTTGCTCCACATGGAGTAAACAAACTATTCCGGTTCCCCCAAGTGCTCTTCATATCTGACAACACCTTGCTATATAGATCCTTAAGGATCAGGAAGAGCCTGGGATACTGCAATTCCTGCATCAATACATGTCTGAGGACTTTTAAAGGTAGTTCATTGCCATGAAGTCTCACAGCTGTCCTGGCCTTTGTCCTTTCCAAGGATTTCTTCATTAGATGTGCGATATTTAGTAACTACATTCCACATTTGTCAGTCTTCATTCAGGATTGCAAAACACACACCTAAAAAATATTCCATTGCTCGATCACGCTAACACAAGTCGTATTAAGAATATGTTTGTGTAATTACATGGGAGAGGTGCTTTGCACAGCAGTTAAAGTGCATGCAACATCTATAATAAGCAACCCTGTGTGAAAGACATTATTACAGTAAAGGATTCTTGGTCTGAAAGAAAGAAGTAATTTGAAAATTGATGCCAACTCTTTGGTGTTTTCTAGGTCACATAAATTGTTATTAGGAGCTGATATATTTAAGTAACAAAGCACATTAAATAATATTTTATCTGACTCAATAGGAAAATTCTATAGCATTTGCTGAATAAAGTCAAACATTTCTTCCAACAAGCTAATTAAAAATGTATCATTTACATACAGCAACCAGATCTGAATGGCTATTGCAAAACTTTGATTTTCTTTAGACCACTTTACCTAAAAGAATAAACATTGATGCAATCAAATTTTCACACCTTAAAGTAACAATGATTATTTTGGTTAGAGCTAACTCTTCTCACAGATGCAATAAGCAGAGTTGCACACACTTTGTGATAAAGATTTGCAGGCTAAAATAATTGTTAGCAGGACAGCCCAAATGTCCTTAGGCAAGTCAGATCCCCAGATACTGCCCAAACCAGGGAGCAATATATAGGGATAATGTGCACATGCTCATAAAATCCATTTTTATGTTTTCTTTTAAATTTTAATATCAAAGTATTCCAAAGCTCAATTATGCTTCATTAGTGAAACTGTGACTATCCCACTTAATTATTTTAATATCTCAGGATTAGACAAGGAATGCAGAATTTTGGTAAAGCAGACAATGAAGGAAACATACTGATTGTTCCAAGAAAAAAAGCTGTATTTCATGTTCTGAGCCAATCAACAATGAGCCCCAGATATTGTATTACAGATGATTGCTTTAATCCTAAGGCATTTTAGGGTGTATTTGAAGTAACACAAGGGAAGCTTGTTTTGATATATTCACAATATAAAGCTGCTGGGAGATGGTTCCTAGATTCACACTGTGAGTTAAGTTCTCTCCCCCCCTTTGAAACCAAAAAAGGAAAATACTTGCAAGTAGACTTAAAGTCAAACTAAAACATCAATTTATCACACAGCTCTTTCCTAAGAGATCCCTTTTCCTTCTGTGTATCACAAAACCAGAACTCCAGGCACACTCCTATTCATCCTATGCTACAAATCTTTCATTTAAAACTGCTAACTTCTCTGCACACATTTCTCACAAGTTTTTAAACAGTGTTTTCACCTTCACTGCCTTCAGAAACTCCACAGAAGCACAACTTTACACAATGGCACCACCTTGTGTTCCAACTACCAATTTCCAATCCCTGCACTGACCTCAACTTCATGCCTTTCCCTCACAGTGGATGAAAAATAAACTTATTTCAATACAAACATATCAAATATGGTAACTAAAATTTAATCTATTATTTTGTAATATATGAATTTATTATGCAATATAACTGTTTCTTTCAAAAAAGACTCATCCCATTTTCTGCCAGTTTAAATTTGTGTCTTTCATACCCAAAATTACCTACAATAAAACCTGTGCAAGCATATTTTTAATTTAGTGTCTAGTTGTTTTTCATATAAAAGAAATTCTTAGATCTTGATGGATGACTTATTTTGGAGTCAAAGTCAATTAAATTGTCTCTAAAGCAGGATTTACCCACTTGGTTAAATGGAAATCAAGCTACACATATATATATCTTAAACTATTATCCAAGAAATGGATAATTTAAAAATCCAAGTCTTGAAAAAGGGTTTACTTAACAGATTAAAAGCAGACATTATAGTATTAGTAAAACGTGTCATTCAGTGCCCAACCTTTCATTATCACGGGCAGAGTGGCAGCCTGGTCATTTGGAAGTGGCAAACCACCTTACTAATCTTACAACTCTACTTTAAGTTGTGAATAACTTTGCAAATCTTCATCTGTGTGAACTGAAACACAAGTAAGCCCTCACCGGGCTGACTTTTCATTTTTGGAAGTGGAAAGTGAGGTAATTTTGCACCAAAAAATGGTTCAGTTGCTTACTTTTTACAGTGTTAATCTTTATTTTTGAAACTCACTCACTACTATACCTAGGCTGGACCTTAAAAAAAAAAACCTGTGACCTTTTCTTGGGAAAAACAACCATGCTGTTCACAACTGCTCAGTAAAATAAATCAGTTTTACTAAATAACATCTACAAAAGTTCCATTTCTACTTAGGATGCTCCAGTGACCCTGTTCTCAATGCTGATTTGGCAGTACCCAATCCTTTGAGGCCCCTCTTAAAGGCATTTAGAGCGCACCATGCTCTTCAGGCTCCTCGTTTCCAGTGTTATTCTCAGGCCTAGGCCAATGTACACTGGATTTTGGGATTCAGAATAACTAACTTTTCACAATCTAAATTGTTAATGGTTCTCCTATGTCTCATATGCTCCTCCTCACACATCTAACCCTTGCTTCAGGTGCAGTCCTTCTCCTTATTCTACTCTTCCACTTGCTTTTTTCTTCTTCATCTTAATGTAATTCATTCTAAAAAACCAACCAACTACCATCAACGAAAAAACCCCAGCTGTATCTTTTATCTTACTGGCTATACTCAAGCCACATCTGCTCAACATAAATAAAGGCAGAATTTATAACGGTAAATGTTGTCAAAAAACACCTACATATTTCCTCAGATATTTGCAAGGCATTCTACTTCACAGTATTTGAGGCTGCTGATATAATGGTCATACATCCCCCTGGAATCATCAATACCATGGAAACACCAGCTGTCTAGAAGCTTCTTGTGCAGGCTTCTGCACACATTTTGCCAAAATTCTTTAGCATTTTACCTTCAAAGGAGCTCCAACAGTGTGAAGGTCATGATAACAGACCTCTCTAAAAAAACCAGCAAAACTGCTGATCTTCCTTCAGCTATGCTGGTACAACTGCAGAGGAAAATGTTCAATTTAAAACCAGTTCAATTGCATGAACCAGTGCACCAAGCAACCCTATAAGTAATATGCCAGGGTAATTATGCTAGTGATGCATAGGACAGAACAAGAGCTGTGTCAGCTGGCAGGGCTGCCAAAAAGATGCCTTTTAAAACTGCATTCTCAGAAGAAATATAATGGGAACCTCTGATATGGGCAAGGCTTTTTCAGCTGGAGTAGGCTGGGCACAACAGCTCCACAAGGAGAGGATACCTCAGAATGTGCCTGGAACAGACCTGTTTCACCCCAGCATAGCAGTGGAAGTCGAGTGGACAGTGTGACCTAGCAAGTTCATCTTCTACCAATTATTTGCTCTGAGACATCTGTACTCACTCCTTTTCCCCACTGTTCAGCCCCCTGCACTCCAATACTACAGATGTTGCATAAGAACTGCTGAACAAACACAAGCCTGGCATATTAGAAGTAACCCCAACAGTCACAGTTTACATTAATATGCCAGACTATAATCTGGGATGATTAAATTTGTTTTTATAAGCAGCAGAGGCTGGAACAACAAGAGGCATCTCACAGTGACATGCTCCTCACAGACTGAGCCATGCTTGCAGGCTTTGCTCTTCTGTTCTGCCTGTTCTCTGTTCTCCATATGGTCAGGAAGGGAAACAACCTTCCCTCTGCCAACTCCTCTGGGAGGCCAAATCAGCAGCAGCACCTCAGTGTGCCCCAAATATCTTGCACTGAGTTATAGGCAGGTAAACAGCAGCTTTTCCTAGTCTTTTTTTCTCTCTGGAGAAAAGGCTGGGGACAGAGCAATGGTTATCAGTGGTCATGGTTATCAATGGTTATAGTTTGGTTATCAATGGTTATAGTTATCCTTTCAGCTGCTGAAGGCAAAGGAATGAACAAACTGAAGACTCTGACAAACACCTCTGTCCTTCCTGGATAAAATGGGATTGTAGGGAATCTGAAAATTTAAACCCACTGCATTGTTTGGTCACAGCCCTGAAAAATGAGGCATGCTGTGTCAGATGATAAAAGACAAATTTAGGCACAAATGAACACAAGCCCACATGATAACTCCATCTCTGTGGACTGAAATGCCATAAAAAGGTGACAAATTCCTAACCAAGTTGATGATGATGACAAAGACAATGATGAAGAAAAAGAAGAATGGTATTTTGACAAGTAAATATACTAAAAGGCTGTTAAAGACTGGGCTTTTACAATGAAACCCAGAAGCATGGCAGTCACTACACATCCCATCCCTGCCAGGATGAAGGCCTTTCACATTAGACTACCACTACTCAATTCCTAAAGTAAATACGGAACAGCAGAAAATCTGAATACATACTCTTGATCAAATTATCATAATCAGAGAGAACTGCCATTGATTGCATGCAAAATGCAATTGCATTTGCATGCACGTCAGAGCCATGGCTCCTGTTCAACACAAACAAACTTGTTAGATCAGAAGAAGTTTAAAAGTTTTTGAGAACTCTTTGTTTGGGTCCTTTATACGCAGAAAAATCCCAATTGCAAAAACTCTGATTTCTGTGCAGGTAAAGAAATCCGGTACATAAATTCCTTTAAAAATACCTTTGTTTCTGGAGGGTGCATCTAGAACATGACGCGGACTTCTCTGCTCTCTGCCAAGCACTGCAGTACTTAAGGCCTTAAATAATTTATTTCTTGTCTATATTGCTTTTGAGTGTGGATGCTGAAAGATTGAGGGAAAGGCTAAAGGAGACAATTTCTCTAGTTCAGTGTGCCAGTTCTTGAGCAGGGCAGATTATCACCAGACAAATGCAATAGCTCATACCAGTTGTACCCCTAATTCTCTTTTCCTTGGCAACAAAGGGGTTCTCATCCTGTTGCAGAATGGCTAAGCTGCTTGTGAAATTGGGATTTCACAGCCCTGCACTGATGCAAGGTACAGCTCAGTGCCAATGGTGCACTTGCACCAATTTCAGTTTTCCTTCATTTGCCAGCTGTACCATGTGGACCTACTACATAAACAGCTGAATTGTTCCCAAAGCAGAGGCAGCGCAAGAACCACAACACCATCCCAAGATAAATTGTCCCAGATTAAGCATCAGATCCCTGAGGCACCTCATGCCCCTGTGAGCCCAGTTCAGAAGCAGCAGCATTTGGCCCTTACTGGTTGATTAACACATACAGTCCATCTTAAGGGAGCCTGAAGATACTGCTGAGAGTTTGATGGACCCATCATGCTGATTGCTTAATGCAGATGGTCACACATGATCCTTCCTTTCCACATAGATTTACATAGCAAACATGAAAGAAATAGTAAAAATTCCCTTGCATGCAGAGAGGGGATTTAAGAAAATTAATTCCTTCTTAAAAACAAAAAAAGCCTGTTAAACTGTTGTGCTGCCTTGCAGTAGCAATTTGTACCCGTGCCACTTGATATCCTATAGAAGACAAACACTATTGCTGTGTTCCAACACCCACTTTCACTCAGGGTGAACCGAGACTTCTCTTTGCCAAGCTATGACACTGATGGGAGTCCCAACAACACTAAGGCCCAGTCTAATTCAAAGGATCCAAAATGATAAAAAGTTTAAGTTAGGTGAAAGAAACAGCAGTGCTGAAGCATATTATGTGCAAAAATCTTCAAGGTACTCATGAAAGGAAAGAATGATTGACTTTGTTTTCAGGCTTTATATGCTGATCAGTCAATGCAGTATGACTCAATTTAAGGGGAGGTTTTTCTGTTAGGCAGAAACAGAGCAAAAACTAAGGGAAAGGGGACAGTTTTCTGTGTAAGCTGTGGCAAAGACCTCTTTTTTCATGCTGGGAAAAAGCTCAGAATCAGAGAGGCTCTTGCTCCACACTGCTACAGGCCATCAAGTTCCATTCAAGACATTTTTCTTTTCTTCATTTTCAGACTTCACTTTCTTCTCTTTGTAGCTCTCATCCCACTTGACAGAACAAGGCAGACTTCCTGCTCTGCCTTACAGTCTTCTGCCATTTCAGTGCAGCTATTGATAGGATCAGTCAGGATCAGCCTTCCTGAAGAAAGTCCAGCTATCTCTGTTGTGCCAGGAGTCAATCTCTGCTCATTCAAGTGCATGTGGGTCAGTGGTCCAAAATTGAGACAAGTGCATTCACTGAAGATGCAAGCTTTGGAAAGCTAAATGGTGAAGGTCTCACAAGCCATACATAAAGTCCAATTTTTCAAAACCTATTTAAAATGTCCGCTCCAAGGAACAGAGATACCAGTGTCTTCAGGAAGGGGGAAAACCTTAAAAAATGTTAAGAGAAAGAAAGTCCTCAGCATATTTTCCTAGCTTCATCCTTAAATAGACTGGCAAAATCTTTTTACTGCTTCCAAAAATTGAGCTGTAGATGTAACATACTTCAGTTACAGCAATTAAGGTCAGAAGTGACTGAAAATAACTACCTACTAAATTAATCAGGCAACTTTTCTGATCTCACCTACAGAAAATCATTCAGCCTACTGAACAATTTTATTGTCAGTTACATATTTGGAAATGTCATTTGTTCTTTTTATGCCACTAAATGACTCTCAAATCTCTATGAGCTTGGATATAGACGTTATGCTGTGCGCAACGAATAGGCAAAGTATACGATTGGCAGCAGGTAAAATTCTTCCTAAAACATTATTTATATTGTAGGGACTGCATCAGTCTTTATCAAAAGTGGAATTTTAGTACTCCATAAAATTGTGGTTAGTCTCTATCTTTAAAAAGTTTAGGTTATGATATCTTCTCATAAACAGAATACTAATAAAAATGTAAAAATTATGTTTTGGTTACCTCTATTGAAACAAACCAGTAATTAATATTCCTTATTCAAGCCTATTTCTTATATCTAACACTACTGATATTAATATCTAAATAATATTTAAATGAGTTACTTGAGCTAGAAAAGGATCTGAATTCTGATTTAACTTGGGATAAAGTTATTCTTTGTTCCACAGAGAGAAAATTCTCATAATAAAATTATTGCCTCAAATCTTCCTTCCCTTCCCCTCCAAAACCAAACCTGATATTTACATTATCTCCTTCTTGAGCAATTTGAGGAATGTCAACCGTGCTTGTGTTCACAGGGACAAATAAAGATAACAACCAAGGAAGCAATTACAAAAAACGTCTGATCAGCTTCCACTAAAACATATACTTCAGCTTCTAAACAATATGCCACTCAAATAGAATAAACCCTACCTGACACTAAAATTACCAATGTTTGTCATGTCTGAGCACATTTTTTGGACTAAATTAAACAAGCAAGTATTGCCTTCATCAATTTCCTAAGAGAAAAAGAACATTTAGAGGCTTAAAAAGCAAGTCCATGTACACTGTTTCTGCCACTTCTTAAAAGAGAGAGTTCTGGGCACTTGTAAACTGTGAAATTTTTTTTTTTTTTTTTCTCCAAATGGCATCTTGATTCTTGGTGGATTTCACTGGCAGTTGTGTTTGCAGCTTTGAAGTCTCCTCCAGGTCTGTCATTTGGTAAGGCTGTTGATGGGTGCCTGGGGTGCTTTGTCCTCCGGGAGGCTATTTTCCTTTAATTCATCTCTGATTAGAAGCAATTTATGCATTTTCATCTGTTTTATGTAAAGATCAAAGGGATCATGGTTCCCAATGTCGACCCTATTATAGACAAAAGGGGAAGGCTGCACATTTTTGCTTGGTTGCAGTTTAAGCCTCAAAGCACCCGTTCATACTACGCAGTTCTTGATATATCTCTCATAAACCAGCATTTTATATGGAGACCCATTTGCTTGCCTGTAAACACCTGCATGCTTTTATATTTATATAAAACAAAATTGTGGGGTCAAATTCCCATTCTCAAATCTGCTACAATAATTTTTTGCCCAATGAGAACAACAAGATAAAAGTTTAAATTCAATATTGCCCTAACAATACTCCTCTTACCAATCCCATTAATAAATCTATGGCACTTCATCTAATCACAAACTGACATAACTGGCCCTGCATCAGAAAGCTTGTTCAAAGCTTTCTCAATATAATTTTTCTTTCTCCTAGTTACAATAAAGACTGACTTTTATGCAATTTAGATAGAAATTATTCCCAACACAAATATAACTTTAAAATTTATTCCAATATAATCAATATTCAGTAACCCTTGATATTAATGGCATTGTTATTAACATTGCTATCATCAAAACAAGAGCAAAAATATTGATGTCACCAAAACTTACCTAAAGTGAAAAGATCTGCATATGTTTTATTTTATTACTATTTTTCTAAGCAAACTCAGTACATATGCCAGCAAACATGCTGAGATGGGAAACTTCCAGGATGTCGCCCCAATCCACTAAACACACACTGTAAATGCAAATGCCACTTCTCACTTGCAGTCAACCTGACTCCCTCTCCATAAGGCTCAAATCTTTCTCTGTCTCACTAATCATGCATAGAAAGAGGGAGAAAATATTGTGAAGGCAGATAGAAAGTGGGGAAAGCCCTCCAAAAACCCACTTTGTTGGAAGAGGCATAGCACTACATTTGGGAAGGCTTCTCATTTGGTAACATCGGGAGAACAAAAACTGCATTGGTGGCTCATGATATTAAAGACAAATAATTAGGATTGTACTTCATCAGCAATGTCCTGAAGAGGATGTACCAAATGATAAATGCTGGCTCTTATCTTGAGTATCATGGAGTCTACCCTAACAAGTTTAGAAACTTTGCTAAAATAATCATGGTCATTCTCTCACAGGAGTGACAGAGGGGCTGCATAAAGCAAGTGAGGTACAAGAAAAGAGCATTGAAAGAAAGATGTCCAAGAACTGTACAGCTTATTTGTTATCAGGATAATCCTAAGCAGACAAGAGCATTTAGAGTTCATATGTTGAAGAAGAAAAAGAAAGGTCTATCGCATTGTAAAGGACTTTGCAATTTTCTCCTCCAGGCCCAAGTTTTTGCTCAACCTGAGTTACCACACGCCACATAAGAAAAGAAAAGAAAAAAATATATAACCACCATCACTTCAGTGAAATGACGAAACTTATGAAACTTGTAACGTTTGCTATGGATTAAAAGGAAATAATTCTTAAATGTGTTACAATGTTCCCACATACGTTCTTCCATAGCAGCCATCACCGGGATTTTGATAGTAATTCCCAATCTCCCAGAGCTATGCATGTGGTAACTCACATTCAGTGCAAACAGGGAAGAGAAATCCCAGTGTTCATTACAAGGTAATTGCTTTTCTTTTTCTTTGCAACACAGAATTACCCTTAAAAACAGTTAAAAGCCTTGAAAGCCACAATCACAAAACAGGACAGGCAGAATTCTCAGCTTGCATCATTAACACCACCACAACAAACTCTGGTCTTTGATAGTTTCTAATACGTCAAACCCAAGAACAGGCAGAAGACGTAGTAACATATATCACTGCCACAGTAAACTCCAACTTATAGGACAATTGGTGAAAAACCTCAGGCTGTCAATCTCACCCATGGTATAAACCAATAGCTGAGCTTTTGGAAAATGTGCCTGAATTCAAGACAAATTCTAAGCAAAAATAGCTATAGGGAAAGAAACACCACTGACAAAGAAAACACAGTTAGCAGAGTTCTTGAAATTTCAACAAGCAAGGACACTTATGAGGTATTTAGGAATGAACATTCCAGAAAAAATGGAAAGACTACAAAAAGAAAAAGTTACGTTTGCTTTTAAAAGACAAAAATTACCTTGAGAAAACAGGTAAATGTCCAAATTCATTTTTAGGGAGCAAGAATGCTATTTCTTTCTCAGGTCTGACTTGCCCCTTGCCCAGGGATCCCTTAAACTGCATTCAGAGACATGTAATCAAGTTTATGCGGTAAAGGAATGGAAAAAAACTGCCCAAAGGCAAAAGGTAGGTCCTGTTTGGGGGAAGGCACTGGAGCAGGGGGAGACCAGGTGAAGAACCCTTACCTTTTCATCTCAGAAAGTTGTTAAAATGCCTTGTTAAATTTTGGGTAGAATTCAGGGTCTTTTACTGCTTAACAGAATTCAAGAAGAAAAATTTCTTGGGGATCTATTAAAATCTGAAAGGAAAAAACTGAAATTCTACATGTAACAAACTGACGCAAGAGGAAAAAGGAACTAGGAATTAAATGCCTGTTGCTTGGTTGTTTGTTTGTTTTCAATCACTTTGTGATCCCTTGAAACCACTAAAGAAATTTCCATGGATTTTCCTCTGAGACTTCAGACTGAGACATTTGGAAAAAAAAAAAGGAAAATGGGTGACCTGACTGGAAATGGTTTATTCTTTATGAAAAACAAAAATTTGTCTGCTAAAAGTAGTTGGCCTAATTCTCTTCTTGTGGAATTCAATAATTCACTCCAAACAATTTGTGGAAAAAAGGCTGTTTGGGTAATGTTTCCAGCTCCAAATACTAATGTGTTCAAAGTGTTAGTTCTGCTTAGAAGGCCAAAATGGAATAGAGAGGAGAGAACTAAACTGTTTCTATATATTGCAACAAACAAAATATGCTGCCCATAAGTGGATAAGCCATTTGTCATACTCTACTGAAAAAGTAAAATTTACAAATTTCTCCCACCCATTCAGTAATTTCAGATTAAAAAATAATGAATAATTACATTATGACTACTGTGATGTTTTTCAAGTCTATTTTAAAATACAGCAAGAAAACAAATTCCTTTAAAAGCAAACTGAGAACACAACATGATAAAAAAAAGTATTTTTTACTCTAATGAGCACTGTATTTTCAAACTCTGTTTTTCTGGTTTAGGCGAATAAAGACAACAATAGGATTTCAATGATATACTTTCAGTTTTGCAGTCAGGTGTCTAATAAATCACTTGAAAACCCTTCAGCAATTAAAATTTAAAAGCTTGTTCCAGATAGGACATGCAATTTTATGTAGCAGGTTTTTAGAAATAAAATTCAGGGTTTTTTTAAAAAACCCTTTTGTTCTCAAGCATTTACATCTCAGATTAATTTTTAAAGTTTTCTATAAATCTTCAATATTGTTCAGATATATAACATAAACATGAAATGTGGCAAAAGCAGACAAGTTAATTTATTGCACCCTGTAATAAACAATCTATGCTGATCTTCAGAAAAGATAAACTAGAAAACAGTTGCTCATTCTGTAAAGGAGATAAAAGCAAATGGGAAACCCTGAAAGTGTTCCAGAAATGCAAATGCAAACATCATTTGTGCTAAAGGCAACACCAACATTCTCCCTCAAATGAAGCCATATATCAACATGTAAGAACAAGAGGCATTCTTCTGTCAGCAGAAAACAAAGGAAACATCGCCCATGATGAATAAGTGATCAAACTGAAAACAAAATGGCAACAAGAATTACTCACTACTTAAAATTTTATTTTGAGTGTTCTTGAACACCACAACACATACAGGTTGTAATCCAAAGGACAGACAAAACAGTGAAGGGCACTGTAACTCGTCTGATTTTCTATGCATTGGGGATGTACAAGCCCAGCCGGATATTCCCAAACCTCCATGTTAGGTTCCCCATTTTTCCCTTGAGTTTCCCAAATTACTGCTACATGACATTCAGCTCATTCACTTCTTTGTAGCCATGCCCTTCAGTTTCCTTTTTTTTCCTCTCCTCTGCCACTACATGTAGCTCTGGTGCCAGCCAAGCACAAAGCAGCACACCATGGCTGCTCTGGAGGCTTCTCAGCCATCAGATCTGCATAGTTAATGACTGATATCAAAGGCCAAATAGAAAAAAATCCTTGAGTTCAGGTCACAGTCTATTCTAGAGCAATCTGGGGAAGGGATCACCAATTTGCATTTCTTTGAATTTAAAAAAAAACACATTCACATTTGAAGTTTTTAAGATCTCTACCTTATCCACCAAATCCATCAAGTCAGCCAACAAGCTCCAAAAATGAATGTGAGAACTGGAAGGTAGACTGTGTGAACTTGTCCCTTCAGGTAATCAAAAATAATGCTGTGTCCTTACCCAGCAGATTTTACTTACCTAAGCCAGAGGATGATAAAAAACCAAGGGAAATAAGTGTTCTGAATAGAGATGCATCTGTTGTCTATCTACAAATTAGGACTGCTACTTTGAGCTAAGTGTTTAGTTCATCATTTGAAGATAGAAAAACTCTCAGGTGCACTTCTTGTTAAATACCTAAGGTTGCAAAGCCAAATTAATTGTAGTATATATCTATATGTGTGTGTGTGTGTGTGTGTGTGTATATAGATATAAAAAATATTTTAGCACTTCATATTTACTGATTTAAATCATAATCTCAATAGAGACAAAGACAGTTTTCATGACAAACAGAATTAGTATTTGTATAATAATAATACTAATACTATTCACTTCAGAAGAGCAAATTTTTACAAACCCCAGCTTGAAATCTATTTGGCACATTCCAAATCTGTTTAGCCTTAACATTGACTAGCAAAAGTGTGTAGCTTTTAAAAACTATCCATTAAGTGCTACAACACAGTCATTAAAAACACCCAGTCTTCAAAGATCTGAAAGATCTATTACAGGGTAATCATGTAGGGTGAGCAACATACTGCTTGCTCCCTGCTCCTCCCAAAGTATGCTATCCCATTTCAGCTGTCACTATTGAAATAAGTACATAAATCCATAGTGACATTTCACTTTTGAAAACTAGAGGACTTATAAATTGGAATTAGAACCCTGAATTTAGACACTTTGTGATTATGACAAAACTCCACTGTATATAAGGCATGCTACCGGGCAATAAATGCCATTCCCTGATTCGTTTTTGAACAACGCAACATCTTAATAATAAAAAGGGACGTTATCCAAGCTCTGAGGAAAGATGCATGGAAGATAAAGTATCTTCAGATTAAAAGAATGTAGGGTAACTCATTCTCAGAAAGAAAAGGTAAAAATAGCAATGCACCTCTACCTCGTGAAAGCCATATGTATTTCAGGATGTTTTTCTGCACCTTTTCTAAAACATAGGCAAAAATGAGAACAAAATTTGATTATTAATACAAAGCAGCTGTAATAAGTGTCACAAAACCTACTTTTTGGTGTGCCTTTCCCCAGAGGAATAAAGCTCCTTATATCCCATTTCTGCCATATCCAACCACAAACCTGGGCAGATCCACTTTTTCATCACTTATACTTCACAACAAAAGTGTGCCCTGGAGCAACAATCCTAAAAGGCAAACAATAACTCATTTCATAGCTCTTGCTTAAGTGCAGAAAGTGAATTCTTGTATATTTCTCAGAATCAGAAAGAAGTGGCACACATGAAAATGTTTGTCAAGTAAAACCCGGGAGAGATCCAAGAACACTTGAAGGTGTCAACAGGACATGGAGGGGCAAAAACCACTCAACTTTTTCTGCACAGCGAACAGGACAATAGTTGTCATGCTGAGAAAGCTGCCTCAGTTCTTGCCGAGCTCATTCCTGCTCTCACATTCCCAGGCACCAACTGCAGTTAAAGCAGGAAAAAAAAAAACAAACCAAAAAAAAAAAAACCCAACCTGTTTTTTTTTTCATACTGATTCATCAAGGTAGTGTATCTTTTTGCAGCATGATGAGTGCCTAATTACAATGATTCAAATCTCTTGTCACCTTCAGGCTAGACTACAGATAGCAATGGGTTTTAGCCAGAGCAGATAGGGAAAATGAACTTGACACAGCACGCAATGGTTTGTTAAGCACGATATAATATTAAAAACATCACTCCCCTATTTAATCTAGCCAGAAGGAGGAAGAAAAATCACATGATTTTGAGTTCAAAGTTGCTAAATCCCTTCTTCAGCAGGGGAACATGCTTGTCTGATTACATTTTCAGGTTGAATGCATTTGTCACTCTATCACGTTTCTCCACATTCAGTCCTGTTTTGAGCCCTGTTGGCTTCAGACAGCTCTTTCTTCTCCTAATATCACTGTAATTTCTCAGAAGTTCCTTCACCCTACTCTCATATTCTTTCCTGGGAAATGGTTATATGCAGGCTGGGCCCTCTAGTGCATGGTGATGTTAATGCACCACATTCCCAGTGCTCTTGGCTTTGTTTTCCTCTACCAAGCAACTTCCGTCAGAGCATCTACTCCGTTCAGGTGCCTTTTTTCAAGGAGACCGTACTTATGTTTTCATAACTTCAAAAGAAGGAGGAGTTGTCTGAGTGACACCCACTCTGGTTGTCCTGTGGCTTATTGCCAAGACTCGAACACAAGCACTCGGCCCCATGAATGACAACTTCTGCTAAACCCCTGCAAAAAGTGCATCAAAAGCCCAGCAGGAAACCTGAGAGATGAGAACAGAGAAGCAGCTTCCTCACCAGAGACAGAAGTTCGGGAATTGAATCTGCTTAAAACTTACAATATAGGTGCCTTCTGAGACCAATGACCTGTACTACCTTGAGATCAGAGGGCTGCACACAGCGGGCCAAGGTGGGGGCTCTCCTTGCTGTACTTTCAGCTTTGCCCCTGAGGCTGTGATTCCTTCAGTCATTCTGCTGCATGTCCTATCCAAACCCTTCAGCATTTAGAAAACCATCTTGATGCTCCTCTACCACATTTTTTGATTCCTCAGGTTCTATTTCACGACCATTAACTTAATTATCCATATAATCTCAAGCCATTTGCTTGTCTTTCACTTTTAGTTTCTTAGGATGAAAAGGACCTTGCTAACAGGCAAAACAGGCGATTATTAAAATGCTTTAAATAAAACCCCTGCAATTACAGTTAGAAAACACAGATATTTTTACATCACTTAAAAAATGCAGGTTTTTAAAGTAATATGTGAAATATCTTTAAAATGGGCAGTATTATGTACATAACAAAATTTACACTGACAAAGCCTGCAGTAGTCCAGGGGGAAAACATAACACAATAAAGAAACTGGCAATGGTACAATTAGTGTGAATGGCATCAGAATAATCTGCCTTAATTCTCAACATATAACTTCACTATGTCTGTTTGACATCTAAACTGATAACATCATCGAAGACCAACAAACATAGATATGAATGTCCTCCATATGAATGACTGCTCTTTACACCCTGATGAAGTTTTTCAACCACAATCATTAACAAAGAAAAAGGAAGTCCAATTGAATAGAAACTCTCAGTATAGCCCAAGTTGCACATTCTGTTACAACTTCCCAGGTTACTGACAATTAAATGCACCTGATGACTGTATCACACCCAGGTTATGTTGTTGAAAGAAAGATGCATTTTGTTGTGTTTTTAAAACAGCTTCTGCCAGCAAAGGCTTTCCTAGTTTTGGAGGAAAAAAAGTCATTTTAGGAATCTTGTAAATGTCACAGAACATGAGGGAATAGCATACAAGTGACCAAATTTGCTAACAGGCTTGGAATTATCTGATGAAATCATTGCAAAGTGGAAGCATTTTGCTTGCTTTTCTTTCACTTCAACATTAATTTAAAGTCTTCTTTTAAAACCTTCAATAAGTGTTCCTTCCCATTCAAGTTGTGTATAGGATTTGTGTCCAACAAGTATGACAAAATATGAAAAAGTTTTTGAAAACCAAGAATGAGCTTAGGTTTAACTGCTGTGGATCCATTTATTGTAAGGATGATAGCTTGTCCTCATGGATTTTTAAATAAAACAGAGTTAAATTTATACTCCTGACATTTAGCATAATGGAATAACAACTATTTATGGTTTCCCTGTCAATTCTGGTAGTAAAACTCTGGATGTGGTCACAGAAATTATAAATCTGCATTGTTATTTAGAAAACAAAATTATTATAATAATTTTCTGCTATTACAAGCAATTGTCTTTAATTACCTCAATATATACTACTTAATTGTCTGAAAAGACAGGATGTCAGCATGAATAGCATTGGTTTGGCAGCCCTAAATTACGAACAGCCATTGAAATGGTGCATGCTCTCTCTATTCCTTCCCTTGAAAATAGGAGATCTCACAGAAGCTTGACTCCCTTGTAATGCAATAAAATTTAAAAACTAAAATAAGGAATCAGACAACACCAAAAATTTCAAGTGGTGTGTTCAGCTCTCTTAATTATTAATCAATTCACAGTTTGATTTTTCTACCACCCCACTTCTTTTGTGGCTCCAATTTACGCCATGGGTAAATGGCAATGTAATGGAAACAGTGGTACTGAGCACACAACCTAGTACTTGGCAATTATTCTGGAGCTGGACATAAAGATGCCTTTACAGCATCAGCCAATCACTGGCAAATAACCTGCTTTCATGAGGTTTCAAAAAAAAGAAAAAAAGAAAAAATACTAGAAGAATAAGAATTTTGTTTTTAACCATAGCAGTTGCCCATTACTATTACTTCTGTGACTATATTATAGAGCAACTTTTGCAATCCTATAATCACATGTATTCCAAAGAAATTTTTATAACTTACAAATTTTGGACTACAATTTCCAGCACAAATATTATATTTCCCCCTATTTTTTAAATTTTAAACACTTCCGTTTTAGGTTTGCATGGCAAGGTTTTGGTAGCAGGGGCTTTCAGGGAAGAAAGCTAGGGAAGCTGCTGGAAGCTTTCCCTATACCTAGCAGAGCCAACTCCCTGCTGGACAAGGCTAAGCCCATCAGCGATGATGGTATTGCCTCAGGAATAACATAGTTATTTCCTCATTATCCTATTCTGAGTTGATTGAAAATAAATTAAACTGATTTCCCTGAGTAGATTCTGTTTTGCCCATGATAGTAACTGGTGAGTGATCTCTCCCCGTCCTTACCTTGACCCATGAGCTTTTTGTTGTATTTTCTCTCCCCTGTCCCACTGAGCAGCGGAATGAGAGAGGCTTTGGTGAGCACCAGGTGTCCAGCCAGGGTCACGCCAACACAACTTCATCCAGCATATCTCACTTATAATAAACACTGTCTGAAAATGCTTTTATTCTGGGCAGTGTGGAGATCTCTTTAAGGAGAGCTGTGACTCACCATTCTAACTAGCTGCAACATTTGGCTATTTCCATTTTCACAGATGTAAAAGATACCATTAACTTATCCACACAAGTGGCAGAGCAAAACAAAACCACTAAATGGCTGCAGCTGGGGGAAACAGAATTAAGTAATTTCTGTATTTTAAACAAGCTTTTATTTTACGTAAGTCTTTTTAGGACTGATACAATGTTAGGGTGTGTCTCACTTTCATCTGTGGATTTCTTTTCCCAAAATCTTTGTCTGAGTTGGGTTTGCTCAAATTAAAGTCACAGCTGCTGTTACAATTCTGTGTGATGCTTCCTTTTCATCCATGTTCATGTTAAGGGAAGCAGAAATATTTTCACCATTATCATTATTCCTCTATTTTTAAACAGAAGGCTAACAGCATAATCTTCATACTAATTCATGAAACAGATGACAATTATATATATATGTTTAAAAAGATACAGGATTTTATTCTTCTGTTTCCTTGCCCTATTCAGCAAATACTGCAGTATTTCCTTTCATGATGATAATATTTCTTTGATCTAGCAAAGAGATTTATGAAACTTCATTGTTAGAAACACATGTAGAATAACTAATTTGCATGCCTCAATTACAAAATGACATTTGCTACAGTTCATCCACGATGAGGGAGTTTTAAAATTCACAGCATGCCATCTTATGAAAATCAAGCAGCAGCACTTCACATGTAGGCCACTCCTGGAGCTTTATGCAAAGTCTGCACTCACACATCCTTGAATTCAGAGTGACTAATAACCTCAGCAAGGAGTACATTCTAAACGAACACTCATGCTGAAGTTGGCATTTATTCACTGGAATTATGGGTGGCATATTTTACAGGCTGCTTCTTAAGGAATATTCAACCACCTGCACATTGTGTGTCATTGCACTGGAGTTCAGCCACACAGCGAAGCTGAATGTGTTACAGTTTTGGTAATGGGATTCAGAAAACAAGCATGACAGAGTGAAATTAATTTATTAAGTCATTTACTAAACAGGGATACAACTTGATATATTACAAATGAGACAGACAGAAAAAGACACTTAAAGGTTTTCCCAATATCACATACCAGAAAAAAATTATACCCAGAAAACAAATCAAAAAACCTCCAAGGGGAAAAAGTTGATAAAAATCATCACTGAAGCCAAAGAAGCTACTCCAGCAAGATCTCTAAATAATATAAAGATTTTATTCGCTTTTTGATGAAAAATCAGTTAATCAAGTTATTCTGCAACAGTCCCAAGGAGTAAGGTCTGCTTACTATCTGAGTATTTATTCAAATGAAACTGGAACCAATGTCACTGTTTCATAGCTGTCCTGATTGTGTATTTTAACATAAGAATGGCACTATGTTACAAGTTTTCCAGTACAAGTTTTCTTTGACTGAATTCCACAGGAAGAGACCTCTGCCACAAGTTGAGGAGTAACAAAGTTAACAGCACTTCTAAGAGGCAGGGGACTTTGCCAGCAGTGTTCCAGGAACATTCTGAGTTTTCACATAAATCGTGTCACAAGCTGTACCTCATTCACGGACTTTACATCACTACAAATTTTGTCTCAATTTCAACTTAATAATTACATTTACAAAGGAAATCTTCCAACATCTAAAAAAAAGCCAACTGTATCCTAGGCTGTGTAAAAAGAAAGATGGCCAGCAGGTTGAGGGAGAGGACTCTCTTTCTCTACTCTGCTCTGCTGAGACTCCACCTGCAGTGCTGCATCCAGCTCTCTTTGCCCCCAGCAAAGAAATGCATGGATCTGTTACGGATGGGTCTAGAAAAAGAGCCACAAAAAACAATTGGAGGAAAGGAACAGCTCCTCTTTTCAAAAAGGCTGGGAGACTTTGGGGTTTTTAGCCTGGAGAAGAGAAGGCTCTGGGGAGACCTTATGATAGCCTATTAATACTTTAAAGGATGGCTTATCAGAAAGGGGGAGAGAGACTTTTTGCATGAAGTTTGGAGTGACAAGACCAAGGGCAACAGTTCTTATCCGAAGGAGAGTAGATTTGGATTAGTTATAAGAGAGAAATTCCTTACTCTGAGAGGGGTGAGACACTGAAACAGGTTGTCCAGAGAAGCTGCAGATGTCCCAACCCTGGCAGTGTTCAAGGCCAGGTTGGATGGGGCTTTGAGCAACCAGGTCTAGTGGAAGATGTAAACAGTGTGTTGGACTTCAAAGGTCCCTTCCAGTCCAAACCACTCTGATTCTGTGATAAAAGCAACATTGCAATTCACTGCATCTGTTCAAGTTACTGGAACAAAAACTGGCAAAACAATGGATTGGGAAGCACCTACTTAACTACACAGTTCAGGTAAGAAAGAGTGGAAACACCTTTGTACATTAAGTTTTATATTTGTGCCTGCTTTTTTTTTCTTTATACTACTATTTAAGGAATAGTCAATACAACCTTTAAGAAAGAAATATTTTTTTTAATTGACGATAAAATCAGAAGTAATGCCATGTAATGCCATGATTTTGAAGTCCATACAGACCTATTCTTCCAACACATATTTCTAATGCATTTTACAAGCCTTCCATTTCTCAAGCAAGACAGGCTCAACATTTACAGAATTACCTAAGTGTCTTCCAAAAATGTAGACTGTCCTTTACAAATGCAGTTTTTAAAAGTTTAGCCATTTCTGTCTAAAAAGTATGCTACCAGATGGTGTTATTACACTGCAGTGGATATTCCTGCCTTCTCAGAGGCACATTCAAATAGAGAATCATCTCTCAGATTTTTGTCAATACAAACTCTACTCTACTCTCTCAGAATATCACTCTACTCAGAAGTTTGGGTACAACTGCCTGGGACCAACTACAATGGGAAAAAAGACACCTTATCAATGTGCAGTAGATCTCAGTTCCCATGGAAAGGATGTGACAACTCAGAGCCCACCAGTGGCCCTCAGCAGGCAAGCTGATGTCCTCCATCACTGCAAAGGAGTCCCAGCTTTCATTACAGGAATCAGTGACATTCATTTGGCAAGGACAGAGCCTAGCATTGCCATTAAATTAATGGTACTTTTAAATGGCATTTCACTAATTTATGTCTCACATGGTTACACTGAACAAATGAACCATCTGCAGTATGCTGCTCTTCTGCATTCTGAATACCCTCTGTGGGTTGCAAGTCCTTAAATCACATTGCCCGCAATATAGTTTGTCAGACAACTTACAAGTAGTCTGATTTCACAGGCAATTGACCCACTACTGTGAAAAAACTGCCTCTTGTGAAACTCCATGATGGTATGAATGTCACAATATTGGCATTCTCCTGGACATGCCTCTATGACAGTTAAGCGTGAACAGAAAAAAGTGAGCAGCAGGTGGAGAAGATCCCTATTCAATTTCTCCAAAGAACATAGATCTTTTTTTTCCAACAGAAACACAGCACTTGTCCTTGCTCTGGCAACACTGAAATATGTATATGGTAAGAAATATGTTCCAGCTAGTGATTTTATAAACCTTTTAGATACACTTTTATTCTTTCCCCAAATTTTGTAAGCTGAGGATTCACTTCCAAAAATAGCTTTCCTATCAAATATAGCATATATAGGTTATAAAACCACAAAGGTTTAATCAGCATTTTTTTAATGTAAGTTCATTAATGGGTTTGTCAAATTACCCAGCCCAGAATTGTACGTATATATTATTAAATTCCATTTTGAGTTTGCATATTACCTGTTTTTAAGAATGTACTAGTTCCTTTGTTTGGTGTTTTATGTATTTACAAAGATACTCAAAAGTTTTGTCTTATTAAGGGAAAAATTGCATAGAATGAGAAAAACTTCTTAGGTAACTCTAGAATCTTATGACTTGTAAATTAGCACTGAGATAAGTCTTCGGGAATATATTTGAAGTCTTAATGAAAGGGTCAGATTACAAAAAGCCATAGTGGGAGTATTACATGAGGAAGCTTTAAAGTTAGTTGCAGTGTATTAAAAAAACAACATTCAAATAAATTATTTTTCACTGCAGTATGCCAAGTTTTTGGAGATAGAATTAAAATTGGGCTTTCATTTTAGACCAAATAAAGCATAATACTAGACTATAATACTGCATATACTAGTGAGATCCAAATGCCCACGGTGTTGCAAGAGAACATTTTCCCTCAGGCATTTGAAATTTAATGCTTCTTTAATATTCTCTGTTGGATATTGTTAGAATGGAATTTCAAATATTTCCTGCAATTTGAGTTAAAGATTACTGAATAATGCTGAGCAGCAAAAAATTTTTGAAGCATAGATCTAAAGCTGGCATAGTAGCTTAATGTCCTGTTGTTTCTTGCTTTAGCAAAATTAATTTCTTCAGTCTTCAACCACGAATTCATGCACCACCTGGAGATACAAACCCATAATTTAACTGTGGTGTATTTCTACCTCCCTTGCCTAACACACACTGAGGCCAGAGCCTGTATGTCAGGCAACTAGAAAAGGAAGAGGCCATTTCAGAGCAATACTTTATATTCTCCCAAATCAGACAGAAAGCAACTTGAAAAATGGTATCTGGCCCATTATTGTAAATAAATGGGATTACAGGCCATGAAACAAATGCACATTCTAGTATACAGACAAGAGTAACACCTTTCCAATAGGACTCAAAACATTTCAAAACATTTCAAAACATTCAACATTTTATCCAATTAAAGTCCAATTTTTTCACCATACCTGTGTTAGTGCTTTACCGTGGCTACTCTTTACAGGTAAGGGTAGATGGCAAATAGAGCAAAAAGGCATAGTTGTATCTTTCTAAAAGGAAACTAGAAAAATACAAACTGTAATCATGCTTCCTGTTACTTGATTACTTCATGTAGAAGCCTCATTCATCCAAAGATGTGGCAACTTTCCATCATTTGTGTCATGATATAAGCAGTCAATTTCCCAATTTTTTCTATGGCCATTGCTCCCTTCTCATTCATACTGGGCACATGACTACCCTGAGTTCAAATTAATTCCTCAACACCATCCCAGCCTGACAGGACACCTCTAAACAACTTCATGACAGGCCCAAAGGTTTCTAACATTTTCTTTGAGCATGAACCTGAGGATCATTCTCATGGGTTCCAACACAACCCTTACCAGAACTGAACTTTAAAATAAATAAAAAAAAAAATTAAAAAAATAATATGCATGCCTATTTTTGAGCAGGAAACTCCAAGTTATGTAACACTGATATGGTCAATGGAGTCCACACAGCTGGAATCAGGGGCCTATGATTTTATTCAGAAATGGGGTAGCTTGGTGTGGAAATTGGGATTGTTAGGGAGCTGGCTTCACCTGCAGATGCAGAAAGCTTCAGCTTCAAACCCTAGGAGACACATAGCTATGGGACAGGACATCCTTTATATCATGGTGAAAGAATAGAAAGAAGAGTTGTCTCATGGGAACTAATATGTTAACCAGCTTGTTACAAATAAGGTGTTGATCTTGGATTCGATATATGGTTGGCTTGCTGCCAGTTACATATATGGTTTTGTTCCTTGTCTTCATTATTGATTGGATCCTGTGCTCTCCACCCATCTATATATTCAGTGTGCAGGCATGTGCACAGAGTACTTGTAGTTATGTGAGCAGAATGAATAAAGACGATTTCTTTTCTTTACTCAAGTATCAGTAGACACTGAACATGGTCAGTATTGCAAGCATATATGCTATAAAGCCACCCATAGAACTCTGCTGCTGCCCAAAAATCAGTTTGGATAAAGTTTCCAAAAGCAGGCCAGATACCGAAATGAATCTGTTAAATGGCAGAAAAGCCTCCATACAGGAAACAAAGTGTTTAGTTGCCTCTTACACTTATTACTGATAAATTCATGTTTAAAAGTTACATTTCACATATTAATAATGCCATTAAGATAAAAATGTATCAGTCTTTTCCTTCTGTAAAGAATTATATTTTATACGATTAACTTTAAAAAATCCACACCATAAGATATCACTCTCCTTCCACAGATATTTCTGGGGATATTTTCTTTGAAACACTATTCAATTCTTAGGGGGAAAAAAAGGAGAAAAATTTAGTTTGTATAGGGGCAGCTATTAAGAATTTGGTTACACAAAAATACAGAAATAAATTCACATGGATGTTGCAAAACAAGCTGAAATATTTTATGCAAATTATGCAACCATAATTCATAGAAATAAGCCTAACGAGAAAAACTCCTGTAATTATGCAAGAGATTTGGCATGGAAGAGCATTCATCAGTCATTCTGACATGGAAAGGATGGATAAAAGAAGCAGATGGATTTACCCATCTGCACTGAGCCTAGAAAATGGGAAATCATCATTGTGGTTGCTAACTTCTAGTTAAAAATGTATTACTTGATTATCAGGTTATAATGAACAAATGCAAAAGGAAGTACGAGAGAAAAAGCAAACATGTATTTTCACTAGGACCTGTTTCAGTTGACTGAATTGTTTCACTTGACTAAATGCTTACCTCATTTAAAAAACTCACAAGGACATCAGCTTAATGTTTACACCTAGTGGAGAGAAGGGGTGCTGGTGCTCAGGTTGAGTTTTTTTAATGTTGCAATGAATTAACTTCAGGAGTACAAGGTTTGCTTTGGTAGAACTTGAATTGTTACACAGGTCATCTCCTTAGAATACCAACCTGCCTCCTCTCCACACAGTGACATTAGTGAGTAGAAAACCCACACATTGCTCTCATAAAGTCTCCGTTTAACCAAGAGAAAGACAGACTTGTGTTAAGGTAGAAGAATCCAGTAATGCTATTCCTCCCTGCACCAGAACACAACTCTTCAACTCTTCTGTGCACTTTGCAGTAATTCAGAGATCAACTTCGCTGAATTTACAGCTAATATGCCAAAGTTTTTGTGCAGTGTGTACATGCCCATTGTGGTTGTTTGGTTTGTGGGTTGGCTTTGTTTGGCTTTGTTTTTAAACAGGGATTCTCTGTATCCGGAACCTTGTGTCAACTGTGAGAAGAAACCCCTCCAAAAGTGGTGCTGAGGTGGTGGATGAGGACATCTTCCAGGGTCCCTCAGGTCTGGGGGTGCCATTATGAAGCCACTGTGCCACCACCCCCTCTGGTCAGTGATGGAGCACCCACCTCAGATCTGACCCTGCACCCACACCAGAGGAGGCCTGAACTCTCAGTGTCCCCTGCCAAACCTACAATACCTGCTTGTACTATTGACCTACCTAGGGAAAACAAATAAAAAAGAAATTTATGTTCACAATTATTATTAGTATTTGATTCATGAATAGTTCATAAGAATTACTAATACATATTATATACAAGCTATAGATCATTTGTGTCTCTTCATAGGCAGCAGGCATGTGAGTACAGGATGTGTTATTGCATCCTAGCTACGTATTAAAAACATGCTGAAGGCTGTAGAAATCAATTAATGATTAATTACCCAGCTTTAATTAAAAAGCCAACTAAGCTGTTAAGAAAAAAATTATTAAAAATAAGCAATAAAAAATTAAACCACTTCCATAGAAGGTAAAATATCTCCCTTAGAAAGAAAGTTTCCACCACAGCAAAAAGAAAATTGGGATTATAAATGAAATGTATAGATTAGTTTATTCATGGCATTTAATGTGCATGCATAATGAATGAAGTTTAGAAATGAATGGTGAAAAGTCATGTTTGGGATATTAGCACTAGGAATAAAAAACCCACAACCCTGTATTAATTTTCTAAACTAAAATTTTAAGAGTTCTTGCTCGTATTTTTATCTTTATCTTTTCAAAAATATATTCTAGATTTCTCACATACTTGACAAAATAACTTTTGATCCTCTTAATTATATTTCAGTATTTTTTGGTAATGTTTTACCTTATTTCTGAAAAATCTTTCACTATTATTCCTTTGGACCAGAATGCAGTAGAAATTTACAAAACTAATTCAATTCTAGCTTTTCTAGGTTTGAACCTGATCATTATACAGTAAATTTTCTTACATAGTCTTATACATTTTAAATGTTAATTATATCACACACACTTAGCTACAAGAGACATGGCTTGGTAACAACAATTGTAAGTAAATGCATAAGATAAAAATCCTGTATTAGACATAGAGAAGACGATAAAAAGAAAACTTCACAAATTAATGAAAATTAAGTATTAAAACTTACCTAAAAATTTTCATCAGTTTCTATAGATAGCAATGAAGCAAAAGAAAATCCCATCCAAAACACAGTTAAAGAACACAGCCAGCTGTTAACAGAAAATAATTAATTTTAAAATATTTTGTGAAAAATTGAGAGATAATTCTGGCAGACTACCCTTCAAAACTACTAGTTGCCTTGAAAAATAATATTTAATCCCCAGAGAACGGAGATTAAAACATATTAGTACTTCAGTGTGTTGTTTAATTACCAATTTCCATGTAATTCAGTATCCTATGAGTGAAAAAATTGCAAAGTGTGTTTGAAGAGTTAGCCAAGAGCCCAATTCACATGCATACTAAATTTCCATTACTTCATTTGCATGTAATGTTTCCATTTATGCAGCTTTTTGGCTTACAGTGCTACACAAAAGACTCATACTAATGAAACATTGGGGAGCATTAAAGAATATTTTTCAAAATTACATTTAAATTTTGCTTGGAAAACATTAAAGCTTAATAAGTAGAAACAAAATTTAAGAAGTAAATACTAGAACTGTTAAAAAAAGTTTTGCTGACTTTAAAAATTACACCACATTCATAAAAGGCAACATTTTACAGTATCTTTAGTTAAATGAGCACAGACAACAACTGAGTCCATCTCAGACTAATAATACTGGGATTGAAAATAAACTGATAAACATGCCTCTGACAAACATTTACACATGGCTTTGCATCAGAAGAAATTATTTTCAACACAAAGCAACAAGATTTGCTGTTATCTCCAACAGCAAATAATTCCAGGAGCACAAACTTGGGCAAAAAAGGACCAAGAATAAGAAGAGTCTTACCTACAGAAGAAAGTTTGAAAGTTTCAAGTTAAGCTCTTAACTGAAATCCACTAAATCAATACAAACTGCTATGTTGACACAGACAAATCACTTTACACCCTGCTAACATTGATTTAGCTGAAAATTGATAAGAAGTCAATTTACACTCAACCAATTATGGTCAGTGGAAATTACCTTATGCGGGTCCACATCAGGTTTTATGTATATTTAAATCTTAAACAACCTTAAATAGTGTTAATTAAGTCTGTACAACGTCCGGGTGCAGAAAAGGTTGAGTCATCAGGGTAAAGCATCTTAGGACACTCTGGAAAACGCTGTGTTAAATCAAACAAGCTCCCTCCTCCTTACCAAGCATCCCTACACTTCACAGCAAGCCAGCCCTCAGCTCTGCTTGCAGCATTTTGGCTTTCAAACTCGTCCACAGAAGGGACCTTGGGCACAGTCCTCATTCATATTAAAAACGTACAGCTATTAACCGATATAAACCAGCGCAGCTCGACAATTCAAACAAAGCCAGCAGGACTGCACCACCTCCTGCACCGTGACACTGCCGAGGCTGCCAGGTGCTCAAAGACTCCTCCGAGCCACGGGACCTTCTGAGCGGCGGCACTGGCAGCAGGACTCGCTAACACAGAGCACTTCGCATCACAGGCATCAGTATCCACAATTCACACTCCCCGCCCTAAAGGAGTAACTTCCCTTTTCTGTCACCGGACCGAAGAAGAAATTGTCCCAGTATAGATGCTCCTTAGGTTGCTTTTTAAGAATAATACTACCTACTATATGGACTAGAGTAAGATTTAAAATTAATCCTGGAGAAAAATACCGAGACCTTCACTAAACACTTAATTAACAGGGAATCCTGTCAGGATCTGAGGGAAAAGAAAAATCAACTGGGCTATCCAAGACCTTCTTTTACACCCTAAAAACACAGTTTATGAAGCTCTATTCTGCTGATGTGTTTATGCCAGTACCAGCCTCCCTTACAGCCAGACCAGACTCAACAATTCGAAATACAAGTAAACGAGAAGCTTTATTTTTGTACAAGTGATCGCTAGCTTAGCCACGCAGTTCTACCAGCTGAATAGCACAGGTAAGCTCTCAGCTTTCCCCGAAAATAAAACTGAAAGGACCAAGTGACAGGACGGCAAGATTTTATGAAGTGTGGAACACCCCAGGGCAAGGCGCTGGAGCGCCAGGGATGCGCCGGCAGCTCCCCAGAGGAGGCCGGGCAGGAGGGAAACGCGCGGGAAACGCGAGGGGAACGCTCTGCCCGCCCTGGCCTCGCGACTCCGGGATGCCGCAGGGCGATGCCCCGCCGGGAAGGGCAGGGCAGGGCCCGGCCGCGCACTCGCACCCACCGAGCGCTCCGAGTTCGCGGGGCGGGCGCGGCAGCGGCACCGCCAGTACCGGGGCCTGTCCCGCGCGTCACCGCAGCAACTGCGCGTGCCGCCCCTCGCGCATGCCATGGTCGGTACCGGGCCCGCGGCGGTACCGCGCCTGTCTGGTTCCTTCAGCTCGGGGCAGGGGGCTCCGGCAGGCGGAGTGGACTCCGAAATGGCGTCGCCCTCCCTGCCTGGGCGCGCTGCTGCCGGGAGGGCCCGGGGAGTGAGGGGCAGGGGTGACCTGGAGGTGGTCGTGGCGCCCAGAGGAGCCGGGCCTGGCGGCGCCCCAGGGCTCGCCGCAGCCGTCGCGGAGCCGCGCCGGCGTGACCTTCCAGGCGGGGACGTGGGGTCGGTGCCGGCCTGGCGGCGGCTCTGCCTCTCCCTCGCCCCAGGGCCGTGCGGGGGAAGGCGGGATGTGCCCCCATCGGAACGCAGCGAACCTCCCTGTCCTGGGCCTGGCACTCCGGAGGGGGGAAATCCAGCTGTTTGTTCAGACTCTCTAAATTGTCAAGGAGTCCTTCTAGTTCTGCCCTGAGGTTACAGAGGTGAGCTGCTGTGCTTTGCTTTTCTGCAGCATGTGTGCATAGATATATAAACCTGCACAGAGAACTTGCTTTCCTTTCTAGGCATATTTTTCTAGGCTCAATACACTGTTACTTAAACCTTCACTTTCAGTATTTTGCTATAGAAAGGATGCTTACATGCTCTGAAATGTGGCTTATTTCAGCTGTACCCCCCAAAAAATACCAGAATCTGTCAACTTTATTGTCCTTTTCCATTCTTTCTATTTAAAATGTGGTTTTGCAGGAGGAGGACACTGTCACACGACAGTGAGTTCTGTTCTGTGTTTGAGCTCTGAAAACATTGGCTGATATGGAAGGGCTGGTTTCACAGAGAACTGCTTGTTATAACTTTGATGTCCAGACTCTTCAGAATGTCACTGTTTTTATCTTGCCTTTGCTGTTCATATTTGCATGTGGTGTTGGGCAGAAGCTTAAAATTTCTGAAATAAAATCATATATCGGTGCAACCACCATTAGCTCAATGAAATGGAAAAGATTTCACAGGGCACCTGTGTCAAGGTCGTTTCTTAAGGAAGGAATGCCTTTGGAATTGCTTTGGTCTCTGAACGACAGCGCTGGTGGTGTTCTTCAAGTGCAAAGCTGCCTTGCTGAGACTTTCTATTACATTTCCAAACATGTTTATTGTCTCCACAGCACTGCTTTAAAAAAGGGAGAGCAAAGGGAAAGTTCCTTAGGCAGACTCTAGGCTTCGGCAGTGATAAAAATGTATTTTAATGATTAAATAATTCTTGTAAAGCAAGGTGGGATAGCTTAGTTGGCTGTAATATTCAGGAATAACGATAAGCTGATGGTATTTTATAGATGAGATTATCAGCAGTAATCTTTATAGAGCTCTCTCATAACTGCAATTAGCAATGCAAAGTCTACCACTTGTATAGTCATGATGTTCCTGTCACAACATTTAATAGGTTGTGAGTTATCTTTTACTTACCTTTGTAACCTCCTGAATCAGTTTTGCAGTGCAGTGCTGTTTGCAGTTATGGCACTAATGTTTTAAGTCTGCTAATATCTGTAATCAGAGACATAACTGAGGCACAAAGTTCTTAAACCAAAGTGTGTGGGGAGGACTTTAAGACCTCAGCTTTCTCACTTGATATTAGGAGGCTTTGCTTTTATCTGTGATAGTTCAGGAGGAGGAGAGATCCTACATTTGATGGATTAGATGAAGAGGAGTACCTGGGGATGCAATGTTCAGTTGTTGGGGTTTTTTCTCATCCTTTTTATCATTAATTTTGCTACTCTTTTATTTTCCTAAAGCTTTTTAACTGTACATTGGCTGAATGTGGAGTGGAGAAGGCTTTGGAACAAAATAGTTCAGCTAGTTGTTGCTGAATTTGTCCTCTAGTTCCCGTATACCTGAGAGTGAGTAAAGGTCACCCCTGCAGTTAGCACAGCATGAACGTCCTGCAGGAGCCAAGTCACGGGTTAAAGCGCATGGACACGAATGTCTGGAAGCTACAACTTCTCTTGGGAAGCCTCTCATTTCTCTGAAAGTAGCCTCAGATACTCAGTGAGACCAATTTTAGTATGAGATGTAAGGGTTTTTTTGGTGAGAGTTATCCACGTTTTGTAAGAAGCACAACTTTTTTGATTTGTAAATCCAGCTTCTGGATTTGAGAGAGAGCATGAAAGTGTCTTTGATGTTAAATGCTCACAGTTGGTGCAGGAGTAAAATGGTCTGGGGAATGCCCTGAATCCAATACTGAAGATTTGGAAAGGAAAAACAAATAGGCAGCACTCCTCACCTCATTTTAGTGTTTTTTTTGTGTTTTCCTCTTCCAGCCCCAAATGAGGGACAACAGGAAGGGTGGTAGTCAGCAAACATAATTATGTTGAGAAGGTGAAGCTGACTCATGACTGAAGGTTTGGGGTTTTATTTAGAGGCTAAATGCTAAGTTTGTCTCAGAAAAAAAAAAAATTAGTCCTATTTTATTTTTTATCTTCTACTCTTTCCCTCTCCTTGTGTTATGCTGAATATTCACCACAATGCAAGTAGATAGGTTGGCATTTTTTATGTTTCAATCAGATTGGCTTATAAAGTTCATAGAATAGAAAAAAAAAAATCTCTTTTCCTTTCCCCCTTTTGTGACACTACTTTAGAAGAAAGAGCCTTAGAATCTTTCTTCTCTTCCCTGGAAATTCAGAAATCAATTCACAGTTGATTTCAGATACCCTATAATATAAAGAAAACATATTTTGCTACTACCTGTGTGAGTTCTGAAATAGGTTAGAACAGAATCACTTTTTATATGATGTGGATTTTGCCAGGCCAATGTTTTGCAGCACTGTAAGTTTCCAGAACTTATTTTACTAACTAGTGTGGTTAGCTGCCTTAAAAGAGTGTTCACTTGTTCCATTTATATAAATAAAATGTACATTCTTCTTAGAAACATGCTGAAGAGTTGGCTTTAAAATTTGGTACTCATCTTAATCTGTGCTGCCCATCATTATCCAGATGTTATGGTACATTTCCCTGCTCAAGAATATAGTACCAGAACTAGTTTTGAGATTTAAACCAGCAAGAGTTGATTGTCTGCTCTCCTGCCCCTCATAGTGGAGTTTCAATGAAGTTAGAGGGGTGTGACTCATTGTAGGACAAGTTCAGAAGAGAACAAAGCACTTCAGCACAGTGTAACGGGCATCTGGGTAATATCTTTTAAGATATTTAAAGAATCATTCCCATAATGAAGGCCAGGTCTAAATATGCAAGTTCAGTAGTTTAACTTCATAATTTGTGCTCTGATTTTATCTAGTATGTGATAAAATGGGGTAGCTGGCCTAATTTTTTTAATTATCCAACACTAGTGTGGTGTAGCTGTGCTTGGCTGGTCACTTCTGCAGAGAGCTGAAGCCCCACTTGAAGCCCCACATGGTTTTCCTATAAATATCAGTGACTGGAATGCTGGTTGGAAAGGATCTGTAGAGGTCATAGTCTGCCCTCTTTCTTGCTCTGTGTCTGGATGTTGTCCTGTCCAGCCTGATGGTGAGATTTTTGCCACTGATAGATTATGTCATAGGTGTTTTGGTTTGGGCTTGAAAACTGCCAGGGGTGAAGGTTGTACAAACCCTCTGGGTACGCTGTTCTGCTCTAGCAGTACCACGCAATCAAGAGTTTTTCTCTTAATTTGTAGCTGTTGCACCCTGTTCTGCAACTGCTGAAAGGGGTTGAGGGCAGTGTTATTTTTCTTACATTCTGTGAAGGTGTGGTGGTCTGCTATTAGATTCCCCTTATCCTCTACCTTTCCAGACGGTGTCCAGCACCCTCAGCCTCCTCTTACAGACCTCATGAACTCAAGGTTTCCACATCTGGACTCGGTATTCTATCTGCAATATCACCAGCACTGAGTGCAAGGCCTGTCTTCACTCTGCAGCTTACGCTTTTCCTAATGTAGCCCAGAATGCAATTAAGTCACTTCTTTCGCATCCAGTAATGCCTAGTCGTTATCTCAGATGATCATCTTTTATTTTCTGAAGAAATGTGCTTGGCATTCCAGCAGGCTGGTCAGACTGCTTGTTCCTGTCCTAGCACAATCTGCCCCAGCCCTATTGCCTCTAAAGGAAAAGGGAAATACAAATAACAGTTTTACAAAATACTGGGTTACGAATGTCCTTTACCACGTGGCCCATTTTGATAGAATCACAAAATGCTTTGGGTTTGAACAAACTTTTAAAGGTCCTTGGTTTGCCCCCCTGCATTTGGTAGGGACATCTTCAACAAGACCAGGTTTTTCAGAGACCGGTCCAATTTGACCTTGAATGTTTCCAGGGGTGGGGCAACCACCACTTATCTAGAAAATCTGTGCCAGTGTTTCACCATCCTTATTGTAAAGTATTTACTTCTTATCTAAGTCTGTTGTCCTGTTTTAGTTTAAAACTATTGCCCCTTGTCATTTCGTAACGGGTCCTACTAAAAAGTTTGTCCTAATCTTTTCCGTAAGTCCCCTTTGAGTATTGAAAAGCCATCCTGGTACCTTCTCCAGGCTGAACAACCCAAACTCTTGCAGCCTTTAATCTTCAATATTGAATAACCCCTGGATTTCTCCCAGTCCTGGTTCTGTTTAACAAAGTGGTGTTTTGCTACAGGGCAAGCCCTTTTTCACTCTTATTTGCAATATAGTAACATTTTGGCAGTCTTCTCCCAGTCTTTTGGAGTTTGGGGTCAGTTTGACAATAGACAGTTGTATTATGGATAGTAGCGTCTGTATTTGTTCATAATGTAGCTTTTGTCTGTGGATTAGTTCAATTTGCTGCCTAACAGTTCAGTGAGGCAGTAGTTTTAAGTCCACTAGATTCTTTGGTTTTCGCATTCTTTGGTTGCAAATAAGCATTCAAAATGCTTAATGGGAACAGCCCTCGAAATTGAAAGAATCTGAAAACCAGTCAAGTGTCACAGCTCATAAAATTTCTGTAGTAAATTTGAAGTATGAATGGGTGGGGGGTGTATGTTGTATTGTCTTATGTTAACAAGGGAGTGTTGTTAAAGGGAATGAAAAATTTTTCAGATACATTGTTATTCCTGGCATTTTGCAAGTTTTCCAGGAGCAGCTCTTAAGGATCTTTTTGCAATTGTGGTCTGTTTCAGTAAAAGCAAGCAGAGAAATTGCTGGTGGTTCTAGCAGAACCAGAAGTGTGACCCCAGGAGTGGGGCTGATCTGCCAGGTTAAATAATCATAAAGTTATTGCCACAGTAAACTTAATTTTTAGCTGGTGTGGGGCTGAGGTGTGGAGCTGTGTGTAAGGCTGTGTCATTTCCTTGCAGGGTGAACCTGTCAGAGTGCTGGTGACTGGAGCAGCTGGGCAGATTGCTTACTCCCTCCTCTACAGCATTGCCAAGGGTGATGTCTTCGGCAAAGACCAGGTAACTCTGAATTGAATTGCAGTAGGTAATTGACCAGGTAACACTGAAGCACACAGGAATGAATAAATGAATGTCAGAACTGCAGTGCCTGAGACTGGTTTCCTCATAGACACTCGGAATGGTTTTACCAATATGCAAGTAATTTCTTCTTTAAGTGGGGAGAATGGAAGTTCCGCTCTGTTATGCGAGTTGTCAATTGTTGGTTGTGCTGAAGTTATTTATTTTCTGCAAACGGGTTTTAAGTCTTGCATAAGGTAACAGCATACAAAGAGTACAAGACAAATGCATTTTCAGAACAGATTGTGCCCAGCTTGCACTAAACCTTTTCTTTCTTTCCTTAGCCTCTTATTCTTGTGCTGCTGGACATCACTCCTATGATGACGGTTCTGGAAGGTGTGGTGATGGAGCTGCAGGACTGTGCTCTGCCACTGCTCAGAGGTGGCCAAAACATTTTTTTCTTATACCTACAAGATGCTGCAGTAAACTTCTTGCATTTATGAGTCCCTGTAGCTGGCAGGAGGTTAGGCAGAAGAAAATCTTAGATAATCCTTGGTTTCGTATTTTGTGGAATATAATCAATTCAGCTTAGCCTGTAAGCTAGGAAAAATGACATCAAATAGGTTTTGTGAACAGAATTGGCAATGCAGATACCTGGGTTTATATAATCTAATCCTGGGCTTTCAGCCTGGACAAGAAAATGTCAGATACTTGTGCATACATGCATTGTATTCTGGCCCAGCCATGAAATATATATATAATATATCATTGCTATATTATGTATATAGCATTTATTGCTAAATTTAAAAAAAATCTAATTTAGTCTTAAAAATATCTTCTGTATGAAGACGCAAAATAAAAAATCACTATTCAAGCCATGTAAACAAGGAGAGCTCTGATAGTTTAAACTATCAGAGCAGAAGAAAGGAGCAAGTAGGTGTTAGTGTAACTACTATGAAACGTGACAAAAAAAGCATGTAGGTACCAGATCTTGTACAAATCAAACATTGTCTGCTTTGAATCATTAAAGGGGCAGCAAAACTCCCCTTGTGTTGGTACTTGCCACTGAAATTCTATTATAAAAGTGAATAAAAGCATGTGTACTTATATATTCATTTTAGAGGCAAATGAGATGTATCTTTTTACATAGATTTCTCCTGTGTTTTCCACTTTAGATAAATATTTGTATATAAAACCCATTTACTGGCAAGTATTTAATCTGTGGAGGTAGGGCCAAATGACTGTATTTGTATTTTTGGAAGGGGAAGGTAGTGGTATTGTCAGATTAGATTATATACTATTTATGCACAAAAGAATATTCCCATTAACACTATGCCACGAGTATTTATCTTGGTGAATCCTTTTCCCCTTTCCTTTTTTTAGAGGTCATTCCAACAGACAAGGAGGAAGTTGCATTCAAAGACCTTGACATAGCAATTCTGGTTGGCTCCATGCCAAGGAGAGAGGGCATGGAGAGGAAGGATTTACTCAAAGCAAATGTGAAAATTTTCAAGTCTCAGGGTGCAGCCTTGGACAAGTATGCCAAAAAGACTGTCAAGGTAAATATAGGAACTGAATTTGAAACATTAATTCTCTGTTATATAGAGATGTGGATACATTGTAGAAGAATATTGCACAAGTTGGGAGCCCTTTCAGTGCGGGTATTCCTTTCCTTATGCCCTGGGTAATAGACCACAGTCAAGGATAGGTGAGAAACAGAATGTTAAATAGGTGGATGATTTAGTCATTAATCTGTTTGGTGAAAAAGGTGAGTCTTACATTTTATTGCTGTGTATCACACATACTCTGAACTGGTTGCCACCAATTTGAAAAGCAACCCCATGAAAGTGTATTTAAAAAAAAACCAGTCTTGTGCTCATTATCACTCTAGGAGAACTGAATTAACTACATGTAGCTGCCTGCTTCATATCCATCTGTGTCCTTTAACATAATGACCCTTAGCTTCAGTATCAATATGGAATTACAGTTGCACAAAAATCAGCTTTATTTAGGTTGTTTGCATCTTAATCTTTGGAATAGAAGATTTTAATTGTTCTTTCTCAGATTCCTTTAGCACAGTTAATGGGATCATGTGGCTGCTCTCCCACTGCTCTTAATCTCAGACCCAGACTCTGACTGTGCTTTGTAACTGAATTCTAATGTCTGCTGATGAACTTCCTACGGCTTCTAAAGATGTGTTTACTTCTTTATCCAGTTGGAATAAAAACTATCAATATAACTATTGTGGAGTAGTGGCAAATTTACTGAACTCACTTTCAAAAGGGAAAATACAAAGGGAGGTTTGCAGATCAGCTTGTGTGATTTAGAGTATTTGGTGTTTGACATAAATCATTTGAGGCATAAATGAAGGATGAATAAAAATCAGTTTTGCATAGTAATAAATTGATCTAAGTTGAAGCAGTATTTTACTTCTAACTGCCTATGAACATCGAGATAAGTAACTGTTCTGGCTTTCTTAATTATATAAAGCAGTGGCAGACAGTCCAGAAAATGTTGAAAAGTGGTTGGTTAAAAGTGTGCACGTGTCTGTCTTTCCCTATATATGATAGCATGAGGTTTGAAGCCAGGCTGTAGGTCAGTGTACAGATCTCCCTAGAAGTCTTGTTCCCTTTCACATCTGGATGTCAAGTTAAAGAAAATACCTGCCTGGGAAATATTTTTATGTGCATTTATAGAAAATTGTGTGACTGAACAACACATTCAAAAACCAATCTTATTGAACACAGCCAAGAGATTAGAAAACTTAACTTTTAGATAGCTTCTTTGAAGGCAAAACAATGTATTTCACTGGAGATAGGTGTTTTGTGGAAATACCTACTTCATCTTTCCTTTTTTTCGTTTTTAGGTTGTGGTTGTTGGAAATCCAGCAAATACCAACTGCTTGATTGCATCAAAGTCAGCCCCATCCATACCAAAGGAAAACTTCAGCTGCTTAACTCGTTTGGATCACAACAGAGCCAAATCTCAGGTAAAAAGGGTCTATTCTGTTATCTTTGCTAAATACAAACAGAGCAATGCTTTCAAAGAAGCCTGTGAATTGAGAAGCTGAAGTGAATGCAATGGGCATCTTTCATTTTCAATTAGATTGCTCTGAAACTTGGTGTGACTGCTAATGATGTGAAGAACGTCATCATCTGGGGCAACCACTCTTCCACTCAATATCCTGATGTTAACCATGCGAAGGTAAATGTGAAAGGAAAGGAAGTTGGAGTCTATGAAGCTATAAAAGATGACAGCTGGCTGAAGGGAGACTTTATCCTGGTAAGATACTTTTTTTTTTTTTTTTTTTTTTTCCATGGTCATTCTGTATTTGTGCTTTCGCCTAAGCTCATCTGAAATTGTAAACAATGTAACTGATGTACTGAAGCAGCTCTTATCTCTCAGTAGAATAAGCCATCTTCAGATATCTTGTTGCTGTCAGTTATTTGCCCTGGAAAATTCAGGGCAGGAAAGTCTATGTGACCTTCACTAGAAAAATCCAGTTGAAATACTGAAATGATTCAGCAAAGAGTTTTTATTGCAGCTCAGGTGAAACTTGTCTGACACAGAAGCACCATTGCCATTTCACTACGGTGACTTTTTGGGGCAGTTTTGTAGATTAACTGGGGCGATCCATTTGCTGCTCCCCATCCACCAGAAAAGGCTAGCAGCTCTTTCCCTGCTCATGCATGTGCACAGACATACACATACACGTACACACACTTTCCAATTCTACATATATGGCATCATCAGCACCATTTCTGAAAAGGAATCTGAAAAGCCTGCAAATATCTTAATGTAAGGTAGTAATAAACAATAATGTAGGTTAGTAAAAAAAATACAGGTATTAATTGATCAAGAGCACAGGCTACCTAAGTGAATATAAAAGGAATTGGGTTGTTAAAGCCCTACCAAAACTATAAAATTTAAAAACTATTAACTTGAGTATGGTGACGTAGATTCAGCTATCTTCACTAATTCAATTAATTGTATGCATTAAGTATTGTAGGATTGAGACCAGCAAGTGTTTCACTTTGGTGTTCAGCAGAAGACATTAATTTACAATGTGTTGCTCGAGACATCTGTTACTGTTGACATGCACAAAGTCTCCTGGTGGGAAAAGCTTGAGACATCTGGTTGGTATGAGAGAAGTGAGCTAGCTGTAAATGAGGCTAAGGAATGAGCCTCTGAAACATTTTGTTACATTTGTGTTGGCAAAACTCTTCTAGATTGTATTTCTGGATTGTGTGCCATGTTTGTTTAGTGAAAGAACTGCATCTTCACTGATAAAATTAAATAATTACATACAACAGTCTTTCTTGATGGCATTTACCAACAGCATGTAGACCAAGCCATGATTTTGCTGCTTTACAATTTAGTTATGGTTGGGTTTTTTTCTTTATTGCAGACTGTTCAGCAACGTGGAGCAGCTGTTATTAAGGCCAGGAAGCTGTCCAGTGCTATGTCAGCTGCCAAAGCTATCTGTGATCATGTGAGGGACATCTGGTTTGGCACTCCGGCGGTAAGATGTGGCTATTGAGTAAATGCTTGTTTGCCTAATGCTTTGATTCCGTGCCTGCCACACTGACCTCGAGTGTATGTGTGTTCAGAGGAAAGAATTTGTCCTTTCCTGGAATAAGTTGTGTCACAGGAGATAAAGGATGTCAAAAATTAAGAAAATTTTGCTTGCTTCTAGCAGTGAAAAATGTATTTATCTCTGACTTTTCTGGTTTCAGGGGGAGTTTGTTTCGATGGGAGTAATTTCTGATGGCAATTCTTATGGTGTTCCTGAAGACCTGCTGTATTCATTCCCTGTTGTGATCAAGGTAACTAGGCTGTATTTAAATCCATATATCTTCTGCAAGACCTATTTAACTGTCATGTGAGCTTGTTAACAACAGTGTGGGACTGCAGTTGCTGGGATGTGGGAGTTTAGCAGTCTTTCACAGAGAGGACTCTTACTAACCAAGTTAACTTGATTGTCAGCTAAGTGCTAGTAAACAAGTACAATCTGACATGACTAGCTGGTGCTGGTTGCATTCTTTATCTGAAATAAAATTAACTGCTCCTGATGTGGTTCTTAGGGCCATAAGCTTTGTTCTTATGCCTCAAAGTTTCTTTTATGCAAACTGAATGAAGCCTGTTCTTACATGGAGGGCTTTTTATTTGTTTGTTTTCAATCAGGACAAGACCTGGAAGTTTGTTGAGGGTCTTCCTATTAATGATTTCTCTCGTGAGAAGATGGATCTTACTGCTAAGGAGTTAGCTGAAGAGAAGGAGACTGCTGTGGAATTCCTCTCCAGTGCATGACTAGGTCAGGAGGAAATACAAAATCATTTAAGAGTGGAAGAATCGAAAAGCCGTCTGTAGGTCTGCTACCAAACACCACTTCTGTATGCAAGTCAACTGTCTGTGGCCATTGTGCATTTTAAGGTTCATATGCTTACTGGTACTGTCGTGCCTCTTGAGTTATTAGCAAAATATTATTAAAGAAGTAAAACTAGTTTGTTGACCAAACTTTTTGTCTGTTCAATACTAGTTGCTTTCTGTGTATGGTACAGGATAATTGTTGCCTCAGCCTCGGTTACTAACGCACAATCTGAGTTTTGATTAGAATTTGGCACTGCTGGAACACATCCTAGTCTATGATCACTTCAGCATCCTCTGTCTCAACTGAAAATGAATGCCAGTAATTCTCCTTGAACTGGTAGTTCAGTGACCCAAGTCTATCACTGGACAGACTTCAAGTAAATACAGTTCACTCTGATTATGCTTACAATGTTTGTCAATAGAAATATTAAAAGTTGTTCAATCAGATACTGGCTAAGAGTAATCTGTTGCACTTTATTTGCATGTTTTAGTTATGTAACTAACACAGTTTGATAGTGTAAGATAAAAAAACCCCTAAAAGCCTATTTTAGGAAACTGAGGGAAACTAGTTTAAACTTTAAGCTAAATTACTAGCTTTCGTAATGACTAACATTTCCCTCTGCCTGAGTTGGTGTCTGTCCTGTTCTAACAGAAGTTTCTGCCTTGTACTAAAGTAAATCTTGGTCTGTCATATCTGAAGCCATCTCATTTTTCTTTTTTGCTTTGTTTTCATTTAATGAGGATTTGAAAAACAAAAATTCTTCAACCAGAAAAGGAAAGGTTAAATTAAATTATAAGCAAATTGAATGGTTTCTTTGATGATTTACCAGAATATAAAATAAATGAGCAAACATCAGTAAGCTTGTCCATAAAAATAAGTCTGGTCTCAGAATATTACTGTACCTTTTAAGTACAGTGTCAGTGATGCAGTAGAGACTTCTACATAGAGATGAGAGAGAAGCATTTCAGAAAATGGAATGTACTGCAGCACAAGGCACAGTGTGTGAACGCCATGAATGCTTATGAAGCAGCTGTTGCAAGCATTTATGCATTTCTGCAGTTTTAAAAATAGACAAAAAGTATACATCGTTTTTTGGGGTTTTTCATTATCTCTCTTTCTGTCCTTTTCTGGGTTGTTTTTTTTCATTGTTATTCCTCTGAGTCCCTTAGAGTTTAGTTTGCAGAAAAAAATTTCATACACCTGTTTTTCATGACAGTTTGGGCAAAGAAATCAGGGAGGGGGGAAAAAAAGCTGCCAATGTGTTGACTGTCCTCTGGCAGTAAAATCTCATTTCAATATGAGCTTAGGGATAACGGAATTCATCGCAGTAATTACCATGCTACAATTTATTTTAAATTAAGGTGGTTTTGCAGTGAATGTTACAGGAGATGGCTCCAGTGTACACTGTTACTTGATATAAAAAGGCTAAGTAAAGGAAAGATTGCACATCTATGCCTGATAAATATAAATAAGGGATGATAAATGCTGCTAGTGTGCTCTGTGCCATACCTACTATAGCATCACCATGTAAGGAATTAGCTTTAAGAAAGAATCTGGAAGATCTGGCTTTTCAGGATTTAAACCAGCCTTCTCCAGAAGACAACCCACTTCTTGTAAAGTAATGCTTATAACAATGTATCAGAACACTTGCATAGTTCCCCTCATTACTTGATAAAGTATGTCTCTCCTTGTGCTGGGGACATGTGGAGCAGGGAGGGGGATGGGCTCCCATCCCCCAAGGGAGCCTCTTGAGAGGCACATGGCTTGAAACAAAGAGATCAGTCTCCCTCTGGGAGCCTCTCCTGAGGCTGCAGGGACCAATCAGAGACCTGGGTTGGTGATTGACCGCCCAGGAAACCAATTAGAAGGCTGTTTAGCTTTCACAAATCACAGGGTGAAAAGGGTTGGTGGGGTCTTTTGCCTTCCAGTTAGGGAGGTGAGCAGATCTGGGGCTCCGGCCGCGGCATGGGGCCCGGCCCAAGCCCCGGCAGGGGGGGAGGGACTGGCCGTGGGAAGGCCCGGGGTGGACCCAGCCCAGCTCCGGCTCTGGCTCCGGCGGGCCCCGGTCCCGGGGTGGCCCCAGGGGGACCCAGCCTGGCCCGGCCCCGGGGGAAGCCCAGCTCAGCTCAGCTCATCTCAGCCCTGGCCCCGCGCGGCCCCGGCAGGCTCGGCTCAGCCCCTCGGCCCCGCGCGGCAGGGCTCGGCGGGGCGCGCTCTGCCTCTCGGTTCCTGCTCGGCCCGGATTTTCTTCTTCATGCAGCATGGCCGAGCGGGAGATGGGAGAGCTACTGAAGAGCCAAGCACCCGGCAGAACGACGTCCAGCCATCTCCACGCGGTCCCCTTTGTGGCCACATTTTCTCCCAGCGTGGCTCCAGCCTGGCTCTTTACCATTTGGATACAAGTTTAACTCTTAGTGCCTGGATGAGATTCTAGATTGTTTTCCTGAGCTCCCCGGAACGAAAGGAATAAAGCAAGAAGAATTACAAAGGTCAGTGGAATGAAGACAAAGTTCTCATAGAAGGAGAGATTGAAAAAGTTAGGCCACTGATAAGTAGCTTAAAACCTTTTTTTTGTGGGCTTTAGAGGATTGTGACTTTACTTAAATTCCTTTAAACTGTGGAATATACTTGGGGAGGTTAAGTGCCTGAGATGAAGACCTTTTTTTTGCCTCGGGAAATGGAGCTCTCTGTCTTTGGGACTGGAATGTTGGACAGAGATATTTGGTGAAGAGTGAGATAAAGAGACTTTTTGTGTTCTCAGCAGCCTGCCTTTAAAATGACACCCCATGTGATTCAGCAACCCATATACAGCTCTGGAAGGACTGTAAGAATGGGAGGAAGAAAAATCATAATTTGTAGTTTCCGGGCAGATGCAAGTTATGAGAGTGGGACACCCTCTAAGCCTAAACTAAAAGAAGGGGCTTTTTCTCTCTAGAGTGAACTGTAATGACTATTTAAGTAGATAACTGACTGAAGTGTTTTTCTGTATGTTGCTGATATGAGGAAAGGGGGAGGAAGGAATAATCTGGAAATCTCATTCTGAATCATTTTGTGTTATTAATAAATTTATTCTTATACCCTTTTAAGTTTTAAGCCTGCTTTGTCTTTACTCCTAAATTTGATCCCCAAGAGAAATTAAATATATTAGAATTGGCAAACCCCAGTCACACCGTGACACTCCTGATACACTGAACTCAAGTTAACAGTTGCACTGACATTTACCTCTTCATGCTAAGTTTAAGCACTGTTTCTGTTCCCTCCACATTTCCATGAATCAGTTCAATAGGAAATCTCTCACCTGCTCATTGTCCAAGTGCTTTTCTATCTTGCTACTTCCAAACTACCACGAGGGATATTCTTTGTATTGGAAGTTACTCTCCAGTTACTGATGAGGTATTTCCAGGACATAAAGACTTTCTGTGCAGGAAAGGATTTCACATCCATTCTTTACTTGCTGATTACTTCTCCAAGGAAACAAAAGCTAGGACTTAAAGTAACAACTCCTGAGTGAGCACATACAAGCATTCCTTGAGAAACAAATCCTGGGGGAAATTAGGGCTGGAATTGTCAGATCCACTTCTGGAAGGTTTCTAGATGGAGCAGCTGAGAACATTAGGGCTCCTGACTGAGTCTGTGCGTCAGCAGAAAGGCTCCCAGGAAAGGCTGGAAATTGTTCAGCCTGGCTGGCATGCTTTGTTATGGAGCGCCAAATCCCTGCATCCCAGATCCTCCCTTCGTGCTCCTGAAAGCTGCACAAGGCAGGCTGATCTCTTTGTGCTTTCTTGACAGCTTTCCATTCCCAGCAAGGATTATTTTGGGAGGGAGAAGAAATAACGGTTTTCCCAAATTAATAAAAAACCAATTACAAGTTTGTCTTGCATCATCATTCTTCTCCTAGTACAGCTGTTCCTGCTATTTCTTACAGTAACTCAGGTAAAGTTGGAAACTCCAGATCTAACAAATTAACCTAAATCAATGTTATACTGATGCTCACCACAGGGCTTCACCCCTGGGTGGAGTTGTAAGGTATCGCATCATATCCAATCAGTAGGTTTGGATCTCACTTTCCTCAAGGGAAGGCAGGAGAACTTCTCTGGCAAGTGCTTTCAGAGCACTGGATTTACAAAACAGAGGAAAGATGTCCTGAATGAGCTTATTAGAATTATTTCCTTTTTTATTTCCTCCTCCCACCTTGCAACCCCCATTTCCTGTACTTTGGGGTCTTTTTCACGTATATAGGCACATTTTGAATTCCAAGTTGCAAATCCTACAGGATAGCAACACCTCAGTAGTAATAAAAGAGGAAGTTACATAAATGTAACTATTTGCAGCTTAAATAGTTGATATTTAAAGTATCACATTGTTTGGTTTTCTAAAAAAACCCATTCCAACAGCTCTTTAGGTGCAGGTTTGCGTAGCAGCATGATAAATGCTACTGAATTAGAAGAGAGGCTGAGCAGTCAGCTGCTTAAAACAAAACTGTCTAACTGCAGGTAAATAGAGAAGTGAACAGATAGAGATGCAGTCTTCAGCTTAGCCAGAAATAAGCCCATTGTTTTGATTTTACAGAATCTTTAATTAATTTATAACTAAAAACTTAATTGCACAGATGCTTTCTTCTTTCAAGTCTGCTAACCATAATCATCAATACCAAGACCACCTTAAATCCTAAATAAATTGTAAAATAAAGAAACACAAATAAAAATAATTTTACAGTGCAAGTTTTCTTGGAGCCTCCAGATGGAGCTACTGAAGAGGGAGTCAGACTGGGAAAATTTTTTTCTCCTCAACCTGTAAGCCTGGAGAATAAATACCTGTCCACGAGAAAACAAACAAATCCCATTCTGCAAGGGGCTGCGGGCCTAGAAAACTCTTGGACAGGAGAGGGAAGGTTTTGACGAAATACCCACATTCCCACCAGTGTGGACGCCTGTCTCCATGCCATTGAGATGTCTGCATGGAAGGTGGCTTCTCTATGACAAGGAGAATAACCCTTGCATGCACTTGGCACTACCCTTGCTTGAGAGGTGCCCTCTCTTCCATTCCCCAGTAAAAACAGCACTTGAGATCAAGTTATAAATTCAGGAAACAAGTTCTGCTGCTGGCTCTGCAGGAGCCCACAGCAGCCAGATGACCTGTCTTTGCCCCTCAGCTTCTTGCAGCAGATATTCGCAAAATGAGTTGAAAGCCCTGGCTGGAGGATGCAGTTCGGGGTGTGGTCAGAGTTTCCTTTGCAAGTGCTTTGGAGGAGGTGGGATGGCCAGGTGGGCTGGCCATGCACCAGGTGACATTGGTCTGAGAAGCAAGTGGAGCAGGAAATGCAGCCATCTCTTCACCAGAAGCAGACAACAAGACAAGTAATCCTGACCCATTAACTTTTCCTAACTGGAGAAGCTAAATCCAAGGTGAAGATGGCTGTGCTACTTTTGTGGGCTTCCAAGAGAGAAGCATCAATCCTCAGTATGAAATACCATCATGAGAAAACCAAGCGCTGTTTGGTAACTTCTCTTTGCTGTGGTCTGGTGCTTGTGCTGCTGCAAAGCACATCTGTCTCTTCTGAGAACCAGGAGATCTGCCTTCCTGAGGAGAGGTGAAGGAGATGAGCCAGACACCACCTCTGTGTGTTTAGGGCTTGTTGATACCACTGAATGGAAAAACCTGGGGCAGGGAGGAGCCAGACAGAATTGCCAGGCACTCCCATTTCTCTCTGCTAAGCCACAGGAGATGAGGTTGGCTTTTCTTGGTGGGTGCCAGGCATTTCTCTGCATGTTGCACAAACAGAAATAATTGATACAAACCCCTAGTATGCTATACTCCTGTCTGGCTGCACTATGAAACTAGACATGGAGTAAATTAAGTTTCTTGTTAGTGCCCAGGCTGGTAACAATGAAATCTGGTGAAGTGTTTGATCTCAGCTGTCACAAACCAGATCCCCATGAGTGAACTCCTGGCAGCACCTCCCCAGTTCCTCCATTCCCTGCCCTCTGTGTGGCTGGGCTGCTGTTCACAGCTGGCAGGAGAAAATAGCAGCCAAGCACTGCTGGTCAAGGGCATCTGAAAGGGTGGGGGGGCTCAAATTCAGCCACTTATAATTTCACTAGATACTAAATAAATCGTTAGAAGAGTTGGTCTAGACTTGTCCCCTGTACTTCCTAAATTTGACTTCATGTCTCTCCTTCTGGCTGTCACACTGGCAGCCAAAATAATTTACACAGGTCATGGTGCTATGAAGAGGTGATCCCTCAAGGCAAACCAAAGGTGCCACTTGAGCCACGAGGTGTCCCCACAGGGCAGCTATGTGGCCTTAGGAGGACTGAGGAGCCTTAGGAGCCACGGGAGAAGACTCAACTCTGCAGTGCTGGGCATGAAGTGCTGACTCTTTTTTTCTTTTTCTTTTTCTTTTTCTTTTTTTTTTTTTTTTTTTTTTTTTTGGCTTAGTGTTCCCCTTCTATGTGGGAAGAAAAAGATCCAATATTTTCCAATCTCACTAGGACCGCTAGCTGCAGTAGGTGCAATGTAGGTGTAGAGGAAAGCAGATGTTCTATCTTCCTTGTCCTTCTCTGGTCTCACTGTTCTGCTGTTCTCAGTGTGCCTGCCAGACAGAGGTACAGAAGTGTTCTAGAGAAGTGATGCTTCTTGTCCAAACAGTAACTGCCCCAAAAGTGATTTTAGCACCAAAAAAGTGTCCATCCTAGTTCCTGGTCTCTTTATCCAGAGAGCAAAAGGGCTAATTAGGGCTATTTAAAGCTAATACCTTACGGAGATGACTGCAAATGGATCTCAAGGGTACCAGTTTTTCTGCTGTATGATTATTTCTAAAAGGTGAGATTAGGAAGAGTTCCTTTTGTGTCCCAAAAAATTCAGAATTTGTGCCTTTTTCTGAGCAGCTCAAATCCTGGACAGAGAGGACAGCAGAGCCCTTTGTGAAGCTCTGAGCTATTTGGTAGACAAAACCAAAAGCACCACCTTGATGTGAAATCAGCCTTTTCTTTTTTTACTTTTCACCCAAGCACAAAGATGACATGCTTTGTTTTGGTGCATAGAGAAACCGTTGATGATGGAATAAAACCCCAAAGATTTCATTTATTTTTGGTGAATGGTGGGGAAAAGAAGGTGTCTCGGAGCTTCTACATTTGCACTTGACTATTGGGCCTCCCACCCTTCCTGCTATTAACTGAATTAGGCTTTTATGCTAAAATATAACATAGGATTTGGCTGATAATGGTGCTCTTCAGCACTGGTTGTTTTCCCTTCCAGACTAGAGGCGTCAACAGAATGAAAGTCTGTCAAACAGACAAAAAAATACCTGTTGGAGGGTCTCTCCAGACGTACAAGCTGTCTGCATTGAGACAGGGCTCAGACTAACCTCTGCTCAAAGTCTGTAACTTTGTACCTGGGTAATGACCTTGCCCACAGGATAAGTGGGCTTATCTTGGCTCCTGGCATGGAAATTGCTGACAGGGAATACAGGAGCTGAAGGGGGCACACAAGTTTACTGCTGTCCCCTATCAGCTGTAGGGAGGTATCCCACAGCCAGTAGGTAACTGCAGCCCCTCTTCCAAATCCCAGGCTACAAGTGACACCAGCCAAACCTCTCGGAGTTGACACTTTTCCCTCTTGAAGCAGTGATATGATTCCTTGACACATTCATCAACACAGATAATCGTGGGAAAACTGCTTGAATTCTACAGGGGAAAAAAAAACTGTCAGAAATATTGCCTGCAAAGTTTCCCTTACTATGAAAAGTACTGGTCATAAAATGCCCAGACACTTCATCTGTGAGAGAAGGGCTGCCACGTTCCCAACTCTTACTGCAAACATTTCCTTCATGTCATGAGTCACCTGGTTCCTGGTGTGCTCACAGAGCAGGTGAGAAAGCCCACACCTACCCAGGAATAAAATGTCTCTTGGCAAAGGGAGTGATACCTGAGCAAATAATCTGTCACCTAATTCATGTGGCTCCTACGTGGTGCTCCTCTGACGGGGGTTTTGGCAGCACTGCTGGGAAGCCAGAGGGAAAGGTCAGGGAAGTGGACACAGAAACCCAAATCACGTATATCCTCATGCAAACAACTAAGCAAAAAAAAAGAGCAGTAAAAAAATAGTAAAAGATTACTCAATGTTTATCTTGGATTTTTTTTTTTTTTAATTTCACTGGCAAGGCAAACATTGGGGTGTCTTGGCACAAAGGGACTCCTTTATATATTTTTTTAAGAATGTCAGACTGAAAAAGGTCAAGAAATGCAGTTTGAGTGACTTCAACCTGAAAATCAAAGCCACAGAGATGTAGTCTGATCAAAGCTGCCCTGTGGATTCCCAGCCACTTTTGCTATTGATTTTGACTGGGTTTGGTTATGGACCTTGATAAAAGCGGGGCCAGACACAAAATCAATGCTGCTTTTCACATGTATTTTTTAGTCCATTATATGCTATTGATAGCACCTCATATTTTTCACCATGACAAGTTTTTATCTTCCCCTGGTTTGTTCAGGAACTTTGTCTTAAGATACATTTTGTCTTTCCAGTGGATGACGTACTCTCCAAATAACTTATCTGTAATGACATCCCTCATTTTCGGTTGTAGCGTTCTTCCTTTTCTTTTTGCATCGTGTCTTTCTGCATCCAGCATCTTCCATTTACTCCAGATAAAAGGTCTGTTCATTTGTTTCCCATTTTAGAATGTGTTGAGTGTGATCTTGTGTCTGTGATCTTATGAATTCCCTTGATTTTGTCTCTACAGAAGATATGTTTTTGGCTCTAGCGCTGGTTAACAAACCTTTTGAAAGCAAAGTGAAGGAAGCTAGTCAGAAATAGTGTGGATTTCAAGAGATGGGAGAAAATAAGTAGATGCATTCAAAGAAACTGGTGACTGAAGCTCACAAACAGGCTGAACCCCAAAGAGAGGTGACACAAAAAAGAAATGTGTGACAGTGTTAGACAACCTGGCCAAGAAGATGAGGACATCACTCCAACTTAGGAGGAGCCAATTAAGTGAAAATGAGAGGAGTGGGAAGAGAGCCAGGCTGGTCTGAGGGATAATCCCAAAAGCTACTGAATCTGGGAGAAGGGGAATATGGGCAGAGATAGAGAATTTAGGGGAATGGAGGAGGAAGATGAATTATCCCTGTGGTAAGCAGAAAGCAGATGATGAGACAGGACAGAAGGTGCTGGTGGGAGGTGGAAGTAGCACAGGCAAGAGGTCGGAATGTGGAGATGTCAGGTGGATGATGTCCCTCCCGTGACCCAGCCCACTGCTTGGGCAGGCGTGAGTCAAGTGGCAGCAGCGCCACATCCAGCATGTCTCTGAGGGAGGTAGCAGTCACCAAGCCCCAGCAAAGGCCACAAGGACACAGCTGCAGGAGCACGTGGTGGGGAAATGTCCGTGTCGCACGGTGCCTCCGCTGTGTTTGCTTTGGCGTTGGCAAGGCAAACGAGATCAGCCAGGAAAGAAGCAGAGGGCAGATGGCAGCCGGCATGGCTGGGAGCGGGCTGCAGTGTTTTGCCTCACTGGAGTCACAGCATGAGAGCAGAGACAGAGGGGAAAGTGCTGCTCAGACAGCTCCGATCGACACTCCCAGGAAGAAGTCTGGGCAAAAGCCAACAGTGGAGGTTGCAGAGAAGCTGAGGAGGAAATTGTGCAGGTTAAGAAGAAAGACCGAGGCAGTGACAACAGGAGTGTGCTTGGAAATGTCCCTGCGTACAGAGCTGGGACAGGGCTTATGAAATTTTCCCAGAATTCTGTGAAAGAGGATGTTCCTCTCATCCCCACTAAGCCAGCTATTTTGGTTCAGTAAGGGGCACATGGGGTCTGTAGGGACCCTGTGCGCTGGAGAATGCTCTTGTCCTTATTCCCACCCAGCCCTTTCTGCAGTAGGATGCTACTCTGGACCTAGCAGGGGTCCAGCACAGCTCAAGTTGAGAGTCTGGAGGGGCAGAGGACAGGCATTTCTTCCATTGGGAGCAGTTTCAGCAGCCAGCCGGCCGTACCCTGTGGCCAGTTCCACCCAGGTGTGCAGAGGCACTGGAGGCGAGTGGATGCCAGCTGGCACCTTCTCTGAGACAGGAATGCCTGGCATGTCCTGCAGCAACTCTGGGGCTGTGGCTTGCTTGGAAATCCAGCCAAACTCCCATCTCCAGCAAAAAGACAATGCAAGAAGAGGCAAGAGCCCAAGCTGGAGAAAGCAGCATCAAGCCATCCATGCTGTTCCCATGTGATATTCTACCCTTGCTTTTCTCAGGCAGATCATGCTCTTGAGCACCTAACTAACATGGAGCAATCAGGACATGCCTCACCTTTTCTCCTGACTCATATCCTGCTGTGGTACACTGGGTACACAGAAGCAAAAGGTTGCAGTACCTTTCAGGCCACCATCCTTTAGCCAGGTTCCTTTGAGCCCATGAGCTGACCTGCCAGAAGACTGGGAAGGAGGTAGCTCCCAGGGTACCACAGTTCCAGAAAACATGTGCTCATTACATCAAATGGAGGCTGCACTTTGGTACTCAGACATAAAGGCTTCTCTTCCATTTATGCTGCTTTGACAGAATCAATATTATAAAGAGAAACTGCTTGGCCAAACCACTGTTTCCCTTCCAGACTCCCTGGGTGAACACATCTGTGTTAAATTTTATACACAGGGACAAGTTTTTCAGAGATTTATCATGTTTACATGAGGGGGAGAAGGAAAAGGCAAATTTTTAATCCACACCATTCCCACCTCTCTCTTGTCATGTCGTGGAAGATATTATGGGGTTGTGAGACCAATGTCCACAATCCTGGTCTGTTTGGTCTCCCAAAATAACTATTTTAACATCCTCTCTCTTTATAGCTGTATACTTGCCACTACATTGGAGCACTTGAAGTGGTCATCAATTTTCATCTAAACAGAGGAATGGGAAGAAGATAATAAGAGAAAGGCCTTAACTATGATTGCATCCAGTAATTACAAGCCCTTCTTCTTATGTGGTTTTCTTCTGTTTTTTATGATTTGATTCCAAATTTGTATCATTTAAGAAGTGACCATTTAACAGGTGAACCCAGATTTTGTTTGCTATACATAAAACCCAAAGTGATGCTCCTATGAAGCACTTTGTAAGAGTTGTAAAGGCAACCATGCCACCTCAGGAGAAAGGAATGGTTTGGGTCTCTCTCCCTGGAGAGTTTCATTCAAACAGCTTTTCCCAAGCAGTCGCAGAGCAGACAGAGAAGAACTGTAATTAAAAAGAGCTTACAAATCAATCTCAAGGTTAAATCAGAGATGGAAGGGTAGATTAGATGCTGTTATCTAATTTAGGTAGCTATTCACCCTACCCAAAATGGCAGGATGGATTCAGCTCCACTGAAGGCTTTATTCACCATCAGTACCGTGCATAATAAATGAGCTCCCACATCGCTCAGCTCACCATAACCACCACGTTCCTGGGAGAAAGAGCATGCATTAGATTGAGAACAAAGTGGAGGCACTGAAATAATTGTTAATATTTAATCACCAGGAGTTTTCCTGCCCTCTGGCACAAGCTGGAGCTGGGGAGCACGTCCTCTGTTCACGTGAACATGCACTGCCCCAGTGGGACTGAGGATGAAATCCTAGATTTCTCAAAGTCCCTTTGATAAGAGAAACTCAGTCAACCTGGAAGCTGTTGTTCCCAGAAAAAAAAAAAAATTAATAAAAGTGAGATCTGCTTTCTCTGCAGTTGTCCCACTTGCTAATGAGCTGGATTTGAAGAAAAATGAGGGATTTCCCTGATTACAAAGAGAAAAACTCACTTTTCCATACCACCTAATTAATTTCTAAAGCAATATTTAAGCTGATTTGTGTTTATTTCACCTGGTTTTCCACTCTGCAGGGCTGCCAGGTGATGGGCAGACATGGTCAGTCAAGGCCATCTGGGAGAGGCAGATCAGCTGGGGTTGAGCCAAGCTTGGTTTCCAGCACTGGCATTTGCCCAGCTCTCATCAGCTCTCACCTTCAGGAAAGACGTGTGACGGAGTCACGGGTCTTGTCTGCTGCCACTTCAGCCAAAAATACTGGTCCTGACTTCTGAGGATTTAGAGAAGGAGTGGATGACAGGTGGAAGGCATAATGTTAGAAAGGAGATGGTATTTTTATAGCTTGCTCTCCAAGGAAGCTGTTGACCCAATGTGGATACATTATGAGATTAAAAAAGAGGAGATTTGAGACACTTGGACAAATTCAGGCTGATGAGGTCTGGACAATGGTAAATGTCACATCTCTGCCAGGAGCTCACCGAACTCAGAGTGAGATTCGGTGAAAAGGCATCTATGGAGAAGACTGGGAATTAAGTCTTCTAAGTTTGCAGTCCAGGAACCACACACTCTACAGTGTGGGACACATCCTGGATTGATGGTTTTAGGGAATTTATGCTGTTCTTCCATCTGTAATTCAGCAAATAGCTTGAGTTTCTTACAGAGCTTTTTCAAGAAGATGCTAAATGTCACTAAATTGTTTTGTCTCATTTTTCCCTGCAAAACTCCTGTCTTCTCTGCCTTGCCTCTGCCGCCATGTGAGCATCTTCAAGGTCTGAATATCCAATATGACAAATGCCACAGCTGCTCTGCCTCATCCCTTTTGTTCCATTTGAAAAAGTGCTGTTTGAAAATGGTTTGTCTTCCAGCATTATCTCTGGGAACCCACTCTGGCAGGGCAGCTCCACATGCCTGTCTCACCCCGGGCCAGGGATTAGCAGGTGTTGCATTAGAGCTGCTTAAATGGGCTCAGCCTCAGAGGCTTAGCTCTATTTATAGCTGAGTTCACCACCAGGGCTGTGCCAAGTAATGGACACGCTGTGGGACGTCATCCCCCGAGGTTCCTTACAAATCCTTGCAGTCTCCCAAAAGACGCTGAAGTGCGTAAGCACAAAAAATGCACCCTTAGGACCTCAAATTATTGCTCTTGGGGCTCCCACAAAACCACTGCGTTTGGCCTTGGTGGTACCAGGTCTTTAGGTTTGCCCCCAGAGGGTGGAAGGGCCGTGCCAACCCACCAGAGACTCCTGCCTGCAGCCTGTGGAATGAAAAGGTGGGAAGGTGGTTGAAGGGGATCGTCAGCCCAAACAGTGAGTGCAAGCAAGGGCATTTTGGAAGAGAGCATCCAGCAGGGTGTTATATGTGCCTCCATCTGGGTCATCTCTCATTTTGGGAGAGGTGGCAGGGCTCACTGCCACATCTCCCGGGAGCTGAGGAAAAGTCATGCCAACAAACAAGAATCTATTTTAATCACAGCCCTGACAACTGTCCCTCCTCCACGGGGGTTTGAAATGTCACCTTAAAGACAGGGGGCTTGGTACATGCTGTACAGCTTAATGAAAAAAGTCATGTGGAGCCTCATGGATAGAAGTTTGCTGAGTTATACTGGGAAAATTAAACACAAGTCACTCTCTGTCTGGATTTGGCATCAACACATTTATCATACTAAAGTCGTTTTCCATGTGATGGTAGTGAAAGGCCAAATTCTGTCTCTGCATAGTCAGGCATGTGCTGTCATTGAGCTGGGACCCAGGGCACTACAGATGGATTTATTTACTTTGTCAGGAATTGCTGCCCCTTGGTTCTTTAATACCAGCTGGATGGGAGCCAGATTTTGGTTAGCATCCCTTTCAGTTTTCTGTAGGTACTTTAAAGTCCAGACATGCTTTGCCCCATTATTTTCCATGAAAATGGCGAATCTTTTAATGGATCTCATTATAGTCTGGATTTACAAGTCAGTCTTGAAAAAAAAAAGTTGTATTTAACAGGAAAAATTCCTGTTAGAATTACTGGAAGGAAGCATTTGACTCTGTGATCCTTGTGGGCTCCTTCCGACACAGTATATTCTATGATCGTGCAATTCAGAGAGGCAATGTAGAGTTTTCGTCTTTGCAGCATTTTAAAACTTAAATTCTTCTTGGTGTTCAACTTTTTTCCTTGCATTTTGTCAGTTAACACTTGGGCACAGAATTAATTATGAAGGATCAGTTTTTGCAGGTTCAGTCCAAGTGTTGCTCATATGAGTTCAGTTGCCTGCTTATACCCTCCTTCAGAGGATTAGGAAATGAAATCTCTTTAACTGAATAGCACTGGCTGTCTAATTTCCCCTTCTCATTTCATTGACAGCAACTGCAAAATATCAAAAGAACAATATATGGTGAGAATTAATAACACATATTTGGCATCTGCTCCCACTAAAGCATTTGGGGAACAGACAATTGGATAAAAATGGAAGTCAGGGAGTGCAAATAAGAATAGCATGTCTTAAGGACTGATGACAGCAGATACTCTGTCTCTTGCACTAGGAAAATGTACTGGTGTTTTACTGCTGTGTTTGTTATTCAACCACAGGACAACTCATAGCCACTGAAAATATTCCACTGAAGTCCTAGCATGCTGCTGAGTCAAACAAATGTGTATTTTTAAAGGGGGAAAAAAGCAGAATTGTCTTCTCCAGCCCACCTGAAAAGGGTACAGGAGCCGGTGGGACTGGGATGTGGGGTGACTCAGTAACCCTTCCCTGTCTCCCCTCGCAGCAGCCCGCGATGAAAGGCGCACTCAGCAGGAGGGGCCATCAATGCCAGGATTGTACTGCAGCTTTCCCTCCCTTCCTGAGGTCTGCCTGCAGCCTTCCCGGCACAGAGCTGCCTTTTCAACAGCCCCTGCTATTTCTAGTGCTTTTTAACCATCTCCTCGTGGGACAGCCTGGCTCCAAAACACCACAGGGGATGCAGCCAGAGCCTGCTCCAGGAGAGCAAAGCGGGAGTGCTGGATTGACCTGGAAGACGTGGAAAGCTGTGCATGAGGAATTACAAGCCATTACCTTATTACATGCTTGAAAAAAGGTACAAAGAAGCCCAGCTAGTTACAGCTCCACCCAAAATACATGTGGAGAGGACTTAATGGGAGCCATGCACTGCCAAACTCCTCCCATGCCAGCACCCCTCCTTCCCAGCCCCGTTTATCTAACAACAAGAATTGCTGCCTTGTCTAGTGTTTAGCTCTGAAGCATCCAATGCCCCCACAAAGGCTGTTATGAGCCTAATTTATATTTGCTGTTTATGCTGGAACATCAATTTGCCTGGCAACCATGGATATTTTTCCCATGCTGGTTTACTATTATTTATGTGCATTCACAGTGGCAACTCTGCTATGTAGAGGGTTTATTGGGGAAGGGATTTGCTTGGTTTTCCTCCATGCTGGCTCCTCCATGGCAGCTCAGCTGGGTGCTGGTGCACTTGTGGGAGCAAATGCAGAGGTTCAGTTGAGCCAGAGAGAAAAAATGTCTCTGTTCTCACCTGGCTTCTGCTCCACCTTGGCACTTGCAGATGACTGTTTTCAAAACACATTTCTTTCTGTGGCAGCTCCAGTCACATCTGCCTTTTTCCTTAGGTGCCTCCACCAAAGCCAGCAGGGATCTCTTCTCTATGCAAGATGCCCTTTCTACTCAGATACCCCTTTTCCCATCACAGAGCTAGAAGAGCTGCTGGGAATGGTTTGGGATAGGGTGGGTTGGCTTGGCCGAAACTGTTGTGGCTGTGGTACAATATAACTACAGAGATAATTAGGGATAATTAGGGAATATCCCTGGACACCTCTGAAGAGTGAGTTAATATACACTGGTGTGAAAACAGCCTATGGGTCCATGAAGTTTTGGACTTCTTCCTCTTAGGATTTTGGGTTCAGACTGGGTTGAGAGAGTGGTTCCTCCTGCAAAGACATTTTCTTGTCAAGGGGAGCTGGCAACTTGCATTTCCTCATCTTGGGAAACGTGAAGCTGCAGAATATTTCTGCAGCTCCTTTTCTTCAGGCTTTTCTTAGACACAGCTCCACAATCATCCTGTCCAAGCTGGGAACATGCATCTGAGATGTTTTTTTTGGTACTGGGGGCCAAGTGGCAAAGAGCAAGTTGTAAATACATTCATTCCTTAGCCCCCAGCCACATCCCAGCTGCCTCGGAGGAAGGTCACCAGCTGAGCTGTGGGCTGGGATGCTTTGAAGGGCTGTGCTGAAGTCATGAGTGATCCACACCCCGTGCTGCTGACGTTATCACAGCCGAACTGCAGGGTTTACAACAGCCCAAGATACAGCCCTGATAATTTAAATTCTGTTTCCTTGGTCTCTGCTTGCTAACTCGCACATTGCTGGGTGTCTCTGGGTTTGGTTTGATTGAAATCTTCACCTAAGCCCTCCTGAACTTCAGAGGAGCTGCATCAGGAAGAAGAAGCAGAGTTCTTATTTTAGAAGAAACCCTGAATCAGGCTCGGAGCACTTCATATATGGGAAAAACATGGATTTGAATTTAGACCCACTGCTCTTCATAAAGCAGAGAGGCAGCTGAGCTGAGGTCCAGCTTGCTAAGGACAACCTTCCTGGAAAGGTCCAGCACCCTGGAAGTGCTCCCTGAGCTTCTCATGGTCCAAAATGATCCTTTTGCATCTGGGACAAGGAAGGGATTCGGGACTCTTGTCCTTCTAGCTGGTCCAGAGGAAATAGAGAGAGAAGAGGCATTGCTGCTGAAAAACATGAAGCTACCTGGGGGAAACAGAAGGAAAGTGGCAGGAAAACATCATGGCAGAAGACAGTGGTTAGGGAAAAATAAGGTTTAGAGTGGGAAATATCTGCAGATAGAAGTCTTAGGAAGAAAAGTGAGGGATGAATATGAGAAAATAGGAAACCACAGGTCAGCAAAGTGATTGCAGGAAGGTCTGCCAATGTGCTTCTTTTGTATTGGCTGTGATCAGGAGATGATCCAAAAATATTCCAAGATCCAGCTGTGCCTGTCCTTTGGCCTACTCTGCCTCTCTCTCCTGGAACAACATTTCTTCTGAATCAAATACTTGGGCAGGTGAGGGTAACAGGAAGGTTTCAGGACATGAAGAAATCTTTGCATCTTTTTATTTGTTTTAATTTGAGAGTGTTAAGCAGTGTAAACATGTATTTTTATTTAAATGGGGACATGCTGATACACATGCCTAAAGGTGTTTATTTATATACAAGCATCTCTCCCCCCATGCAGAAACAAGTTTCTTCTCAGCTCTTCATCCCACTTAACTATAATTTTTCCTTTGAGAGCCCTGGCAGCAGTAAAGCTTGATGGAGCTCTCCTTCTGCCTATGGAGGGAGTGAGGCTAATCCCATCCCTCCACTAACCCACTGGGTGTGGGGCTGGCACTGTGTTATCCCACAGCTCATACTTGTTCCCCAGCAAAACCTCCCACTGCAGGAGGAAAGTCCTTCCTAAGATCTCTAATCTGCTGTGGAGCAAAGGTGACCAGTTTCCCCTTTGCCCGAAGCTGTGGTGCTGGAAAGGGCAGGACACCTGGTGTGGAGGAGAGGGAGTCCCAGTTTCCACCAGCCATTCCACCAGGGTCGAGGTCTCCGATACTGCCAGCCTGGCATACTGGTTTAGCTGGATTTTCACGTTCCTGTACCTATCCCAGGTTACTTCTGAGCAGCAGCGCTGCCTCTGCACAGGACAGGGCTGATCTGCCCTGGGAAGTGAGTGGGAGGGAATGCAGTGTTTTGGCTCCTCTGTCTAAGCTCCTGTGCCACCCCAGTGCTGGTAGCCAGGACCTCGAGGTGTCTGGGGTGAGTAGAGGTGTCATTGCCACGTGTTCAGAGACCCCAGCTCCCTCCCTCCCTGCCCCACAGGCTCAGGGAGGCTGGGTTGGGATGGCACACACTTCTCAGCAAAATGCTTCTCCTGCATTATTTTACTGGCAGGGAAATGTAAACCACTGCCTGCACTTATTTGCTGACTCAAAGCTGTGATAGATGATGCTGTAATCCAAATGTCACCAGAGCTGTAACCTTACATTGGGTTACTGGGGTCGTGGGTCTCATGACTGCTGTCACATTTTTGGAGCTGTGCTCAGCCCAGAGATAAGGCTTCCCTTGCAACTTCCTTTCTCTGCAAAGATCATGGCCAAGTATGTGCAGTCCTCTGCGCTGGGACACACCACTGGCAGCTTCTGGGAGATCCCAAGGCGTGAGGGGCTGCTGGGGCTGGTAGGATCCTCTCTGCTGTGGGGAGGGTGGCTCTTTCCTCTCAAAAGGCCAAACACTGGCATCTTGCACCCAAATGGTCACTTCCAGGCCACAAGTGCAGCCCTGGCACTTTGGTTTCAAAAGTTGTTCTGTGGACAATCTATTGCTTTGAGTTATTTGAAAACAATATAGGAAGATCCTATCCTTTCTCAGTACTACTAATACGGAAAAGTTGAGCTCTTCTTTTCAGGTTTGTATCCAGTTTAAAATATGTCTGAAGTTCAGGGAGTGTTCAGTGATGGAAGTTTTACAGAGTCGACGCTGAGGGGAGTTTTACTGGCTTGTGAAGGTTAAGACACCCCTGGATGTGCCAGCAAATGGACTCAGCAACATTTTTATTCTGTTCTTATTGAATTGATATCAGTCAGCTGTTCAGGTAGTTGCCTGAATATATATATATATATATATATATATATATATATATAGATAGATAGATAGATAGATTTTTTTTTTTTTTTTTTTTTTTTTTTTTTTTTTTTTTTTAATTTCTGGTGAAAGACCTGACTCTCTTTGACCAGGAAGAGGCTTTCATTTCACCTGGGGGCAGATGGGGCCTCTGAGATACCCATCAGCCTTGTCTGCTGGTGGTCTGTGATGTGTGCCAGTCCCTCTGAATGTGTATGGAGATCCCATTTGCTTTAAGAGCATTTTACATCCTCCCAGGGCATTTTAAGGCTGGGTCAGTGTAAAGTGGCTTTTGTATTAAGGAGTATCAGGCCCAGGGATTTTGTAACTCCACTTACTGCAATTCTCATAATCAGCTTGAAGTCTCTAATTAGCTGCATTAATGACTCAGCCCTGCAGAAAAATCTTGAAGGTGAAGGGTGGCATGCTGGAGTTGCTCTCTTATCTGGGAAAGGCTGAGATGTATTGTACCTTTTTTAAAAGGCAAGTTGAGCAGCTAAAAAATTCACCCTCTCCCCAGGTTTCATTAAAGGCATTAAAAGCCTTTTGATATGTTCAAAAGCCACATCCACCTCTCTTCTGCTCAGACCAGGAGTCTGCCAAATTAGCTTTAAGAGATGCAATTGCCCATCATTTAGGCTTCCTGGAGGCTACCTGTTACATCATCATTTCAGATCCATCATGTGGGACCTGGGTTTGTTCAGGGCCATGATTCTCCCCAGGGAACTGTGGCACCTGGAGTGCAGTGGGTGATCTGCCCGGCTGGATCCAGCTCCAGGCTGGTCCACGGAAAAGTGGCTTGAGAGAAGAAATATGTCCATTCTGCACAAATTTAATTAAAGCCTGACAAGAGAATGGAGGAAGTTCTTGAAAAAAGGGACTATGAAATTTGAAAGGAAAGCTGCTTTGCTGGCTCTCACTAAGCGAATAGCTGCTGGAGTTTCTTGGGTCCCCATAAATGGCTATAATTTGCTTTTCAACAGCTTCTACTAATGGTTTTACATAAGTATCTCATTAAAGTTTATGGGAGCTTCTAATCTTCCAGGACTCTAAAAAATGCAGCAGTTGCTCTGTGCCTTCACATGAATTCGTGAGCTGATCCCATCAAACTTCCATCTCTGGAAAAGAGTCCTGTGCTAATTTCCTGACAAGCTGTCGTGTTTCCAGCTCGGTGGCTTTGTGTCCCCATTTCCCAGACAGTCAGACAAAATCTACTGTCCCATGGGGTTGCAGCCAACACAAGGTAGGGGAGACCCTAGAAGCTACAGCCCAGTCCTGGAGGTGTCATTCCCTTGATAATTCGGGATTTTAATGCCTGTTGCAAGGTTTTCTGCTGCTGGGCAGGTAAAGAATTGTCTGCAGCAGCAAGGGTGCTGCTGTGCCCAGCTCTGCAGTGCAGACATTACAACTTTGGAGCATGTAGGGCTGTGTGGGGCTGCTGGGGGGTGGTGGGAGCTGCAGTCCCCTTCTGCCCATAAATACCGGCTGTGATAATTGCATTGCTCATGGGAGAAATGGCCCCTAAAAGAGGGATCCTGGGCAAGCAGGGGCATGGGGTGGTGCTCTCACAGCTCTTAACCAGCTGCCTTAACCAGCTCTTGCTTTACCAGGCCAGCTTTTGGGACATCTCTCCCTCAGGGATGAGGTCTCCAAAGGGTTTGGCAGGTGGATTCTTGCATGCTGGGGGACCACAGTACCCCATTGCATTCCCAGGAGGTTGGAGCCATGGGGGGCAGGGAGAGCTGGCTGTGAGAGAGGGTGGTGGCTCTGCAGCTGGAGGCAGGGTTTGTTCGTGCTGGAGCACAGCCTGACACTGGGACAGAGGGTAGGGAGGACAGCTGGCACCCGTGCTGGGCTGGGCAGAGCTGCCACGAGCTAAGGACCAGCCCCTTGAACTCCAGGCTCAGCAGGAGCAGCACCAAGCAAAAACGCCACGTCCCCTGGAGATGTAGTGCCTGCCAGCTTAACCTCTTGCATGGCCATTTGACTGTCTGGTCTTGAGTTTTTCAGCCTATTGCCTTTTGCCTGAAAAAAAAAAAAACAAAACAAACTTTTAAAATTTATTTTTTAACTTTCTTCTCAGTCCCAAGCTTCTGAAAGGAGCATAATGACAAATCCTGTCTCAAAGCCCAGTATGGTGAAGCATGATGAGAGATGCCAAAACTCGAGCTAGCTTGGTCATATTATACACATAGCTGTATATACATATACAAGCAGAGAATTTTCAGCTGCAGCCTGGGCCAGCACCAGGTCAAATCTGTGTGGTGACAAAGCCAACAGCACCGTCCCCTCACTGCCACACACCGGGATGTTGCCCACCACCACAAGTAAATCAACTTGTACTTGCCTTATTTGAGGCTTCCAGCTGGCAACCCTGCCGCTCCCGTGGCGTGCCCTTCCTAACAAATAATTTCCCAAAGTTTTCTGCTGGAAGCTGCAGGGTTAGGCTTCCCAGTGGTGTTTGTATTCAGTGAGAGCCCCTCGCTCCAGCTGGCTCCTCACACCCTGGGATGCAGCGCTGCACATCCTGAACTTGTAAAAGCTTGTGAAATGTTTCTGGCTGTTTCTGGATTTCTCCAGCAAAGACATGTAGTCTAGCTCATGCTTTACCCCAGAGCTTAACAAAACTAGGGCAAAAAAAAGGGGAAAGTGCTCTTGAACAGGTCAGGTGTGGTTTAGCTGTGGAGAAAAGCTTGACTTTGAAGCAGCCACCTTTATACAGAATCACACAATCACAGATTGGAAGAGATCAGAGTTCCTAAGGTCATTGAGTCCAAACATTACATATTTTTGGAGGAATTTGATCAGGACCCATTTGCAGAATGGGAAGTGCTGTTTGCTTTCAGGAGTTGGTGGGGCAAAATGCAGCTCTTGGAGCACATGGCATTATGTGCTCCTGGCAATAAGTATGGCTCAAGGCACCCCAAGTCTCCTGTCCCAGCAGCTGTGGCTCTGTCTGCTGCTGGAATGAGGCTGCTTGTTCAGGCTCCTCACTGGCCTCATCTTGTCATTCAGAGACCTGGTTTCCTATCCTGACCTCTGTTGCTGAGGTGCTGAGCAATGATCCTTAGGAATCACTCGCTATGCTTCCCTTGACAAGGGTTTTTTGGGCAAGGATCTTCAGGGTACATTGTATGCTAATCTCAGTGGAAACTTGATCAGGACTGAAAATTTTAGGACACCTCCTCAGAGAAAATGTACCCAGGACGGAAGGGTCTGGCTTTATATTTGGGATGTTTCGCCCTTCATGGCTGCTCTCAAAGCACAGTTTCACTGCATGGGTTGCACTTTGGTAAGCATGTCCTTGAAAATGGATAAAACATTAAGCATGTTTCACAGTTAAGAGATAGATTTATCATCCAACATTCAATAAACAGTACTGGGGGCAAACTTCAACCCCCTCCACCCTGAGATTGGTTGGAAAGGATGGCAGCTAATAGTGCTCCGAGAGGATTTGTGCTGCCACCAGCAATGCCTGAACAGCTGTGAGGTCATCCAAAATCATCTGAGATTCTGACTTTGCCATCAAAGGGATTATAGTGGCAATATCATAGAATCCTAGAATGGTTGGCATTGGAAGGGACCTTGAAGTTCCAAACCCCACCCCCCTCATTGGGCAGGGACACTGATGTGCAGTAGTGTGGACACTAGAAATAAATTGTTTCTGATGCTTCATCTGGCTTCTATATGACAATTTAGAAGCATGAAGAAAACATTTTAGCAGGGGTTCCAGCTGAAGTCTTTTACTTTCTCTAACTAAGGAGGAGAAGCAAATGTAGCCCTAAGTGATTAACTGTGTGGGAGAAACTGTGAAAAAGGTTGGTTCACAGTGATGGGGCTGGGAAGTTCAGTGTGGAGCAGGCCAGAACTAAAGGGATGAAATCCACCCATTTCCATTGGAGAAGGGATAAAAAAGCAGGGCAGGCTTTGTGGGGAGTCAGTGTCCTACCACAGAAGTCCTTGAGACAATTTCCAAGGGGCTCCAGGGAGCTTGCCTGGCAGTGGGTGACTTGGCTAGAACATGGAAGAGGTGAAAAACATGTCCCTTTGTAGCAATAAATACATAATCCTTTCTTTTCTATTACAAATTGTATTTTCAGAGAATGCTCCTGAAATGAGCAGGTCTAAAATTAAACCAAAATGAAGGCAATAAGTCATTGACAACAATTCTATGATTTGAAATGGGTTAGCAGCTGGCACTTTCTGCCTTCCTCCTAAATATGAGCACCTGAAAGGACATGGCGGGGTTCAACAGGACCATGTTCTTTGCAGTTTTCTAATAGGGGCAGAACAGCCCTATGGAGCCTTCGCTCCAGGCTTGAAGCCATCCTGAATTTTGTCCAGTAGAGCCTGCCAAATCCCATCAGGATACCTCATCCCTGCTCTGTAAAATCACTGCAGCATGACCTTAGGAAGGCTTCACTCACACCACGTGTTCTGTCTGTGGAGAGGCATCCAGCTGTTGGGAAGCCCCACCTCACTGATGGAGTTTTGGGATGGAGCAGCTTTAGGTCGTGGCTTTCCATTGGATCTTCCCAATCCTGTCACCTCATCCTGCAGCCCACTACAAAGCAGTGAGTCCCATTTGTTCCTGCTGGCTCTCTCAGCAGCAGCACTGGGGATTTGAAAACCAGGAGGTCACCACTGGCCCTTTGGGCTGCTCTGCTTTCAGGGTGCTTGGCAGCACCATCATCAAGGGAGAGGCGTCCACCAGCTGAGCCATGGGCCCAGAAAATCTGGTGCCCTTGAGAGGGTTTTTAGATGCTTGAAAACAGGTGGTATTTTGCTCCTTACTCCAGCAGGGGTGTGTGTAATCCTGCACGTGACAGCAAAGGAGGCTGGTGATCTGCCAGTAAGGGGCACAACCATTGCAAGAAATAAAATGTAAATTAATTTATTTTATGCATTTCAGGGGCGAAAAAGGATCACATGGGCACACTGGAGCTGGTCTTCTACTTGGTTTTGCAGCATTGCAGAACTAGAAATTGGCTGAAGAGCACCATTCTCTCTCGGGGGCAAACTCTGTCGTGCTGTTGCATGTGGGCTTGTGAGCACAGGTTCCATTTTCCCTCAGAAACCAACTGGTTGGGTAACTGTGCAAGAAAAAAATATTCAGAAAGGTGATGAATAGCAGAAAAAAAGTCATCTCTCTGGAGGAGACACTGGTGGAAAGAGAGTTTTGCAAAGCTGGGGCTGCTGCAGAAGCCCCAGCACACGGGAGGGAAGGACTGCTGGACAAACAGAGCATTAAATGATGCAAGTAGGTCTTTCCTGTTCATTTCTGCTCCTTGTTTGCCTCAGGGATTAATGTATGTGTGTTAACAAACTCAGTAGCAGTTAGAAGGAAGCTTAGTTTTTGTTTTGTTCTTTTTTTTTCCCTCTTGGTATTTGATGGCATGTGGTTAATACAGAATTGCAGGTGGAAGAAATAGATATAGAGGTAGTTGTTAAGAAAGAATGCAGCCAAATTATTTTTTGTGATAGATGGGGATAGGAGAGGGACATTTTTAGTACAGATAAATTTACAGTTCTAATTTGTGGTGAAATTACCCTGTTACTAAGGCTTAACCTTCTCTTTTACCTTAAGCCTCTGCTGCTGTTCAGTTCCATGAGAATATTACATATTTCCCTTCTCATCCACATTCTAATGTTACCTTAAATTACCTTGCTTTAAAACTTACTATTAAACTTCAGAATAAAAACTAAAATTCTCTGCATCGTGTTGGATGAAGCATAAACTAGTGCATTTAGGCATGTGTCTCTTAATTGCTTGAAGAGATTCTATTTTCATAATCCAAGGTTTTGTATTAAGATGTGTCAGTAGTTTAAATTTCTCCCACATGACCAAGAACAGGAGCTATTCAGAGAGGATAACCAGACAATTTCAACCCTAGAAGGGGTCCATCAGGAACCTCACCAAGCCCAGCAAAGGCAAATATCAGAGTAGAGAGAGAGCTGGATGGAGCCAGGCTCCTCTCGGAGGTTATGCAAGGGGCAGTGAGCACAAGGTGGAAGATGAGAAATTTCAGTTGGCTATCAGGAAAAAACATGTTTTTCATGAGAGTGATACAACAATGGAGCTCAACAAGGCTGTGGAGTAGCTGCCTGGGAATATGAAAACCTTGGCCCTGAGCAACAACCTTGGGCAGGAGTTGGAGGAGGGGCCTTCAGAGGTCCCAGACCCAGAGCTCCTTCCTGGCCCTTGTTTTTCTGCAGATCTATGACTCATCAGGAAAACCCCATGGTCTATTGGTAGAGAAACCTGAAAAATCACAGCAACTCCTTTAGCCTTGTTCTTAACTCACCTGTTTGGTGCACTTCATAGCCAGGTTCACCATGCCCCAGTGCATGTCCCTTCTTTCTGCATGTCCAACATTCAGCACCCAATTACTGGCAGGTCAAACACCCCTTCATGCTCTGCTTGGCCAAGTGGAGTGACCTGGAAACCATCTCTCTCCCCTTGCCTCCAGCTGCCAGACAGGCACCAAAATCCTACCAAGATGTTCCACCAAACCCATAGGAGGAGTCACCAGCAGTGCTAGTCCCTAATCCTCTGCGCTAGGAAGCTCAGATGTCACCAAGCCCAGCCAGCCTCAGTGGGGAAGTAAGGGAGGCTCATCATCCAGTGGCTGAGCCCCATCCCTTGCAGACCTCCAGCCCAGGGCAGGCCCTCAGCACCAGCATTCCAAGATCCACCACCAGGCTCCTGGCTGCAGGGAACCTGCCTGCCACGGGTGCAAACCTTGGGAGGGGGACGAGCCTGGTGTGGCACTGCAAGGTTGCTGGGTGGGCACACAGATGTCCAGTCATGGTCACTGTGTCGGAACTAGGTCCTGGATCCAGCCCTGGGCATGCAGGGGAGGAAGGGGAAGGCTCTCGCCCTGCTGCAGGCGTAATGAGCCCTTTTTTCTCCCATGTCTCCAGCACTTGGCTTCCAGCCCGGAAAGGAAGAGCACCGTGCCAAGAATTTCCGCGGCTGTGTCCAACAGAGCAAGCTGACACCTGATTTGCCGTTAATTATAGCGGTGGGAACAGGTCCAGGGGTAAATGTGAAGGGGTGACAACGGGGTGGCGATAAGGACACGACTCATCTGTCGTTTGTCATAAGGGCTTGTCGGGAGGGTTTAGTTTTCTGTGAAAAACCAGGAGAAAGACTTCCAGCATGGAGAGAAGCAGCCGGCGGGACAGGACCTATAGGAACCCTGCCTTCCCTTCTGGCTGTCTTGCCCCCAGCACCCCCAGACCAGAGAGGGCTGCGTTGTTCCCAACGCCCCCTCCCAGCCCCGTGCCACCAGGCGCCAGCTGCCACAAAATTCCTGCAAGAAGGGAGGTAAAAATAGACCCTGAATTATTCCAGACCTGTTGTCCATCTCACAAGAAAAATAAATAAATGAATAAATCTATTAAGTACATTAACAATTTAGCCAACACTAAACCCACCACAAAAACTAAGACATTTGCCAAAAAATTTCAAATTAACAAATTAAAATCACTACAGGTCTCCGCTGAGGTTGTTAACAGATTTTTAGGTACAACCAGGCTTACTTCTGATTCAGTGGCTTCCAGCTCTTGTCCTAAAGGTGTGCTGTGTGTCCTTGCTTTAAACATGAAAAAGAGACAGAAAGTTATACAATTAAAAATATTCTCTTATTTTAATTTAATTTAATTTAACTTAGTATTATTTTGTTCCAGCGTAGAACTAGGTGGAGCTGAACGATCGCTAGTGAGCATGGCGTGGGCAGGGAGAGCTCTGTTTCTTAAACTAAACTAAACTAAACTAAAATGAAATGAAATGTGGATTTTTATATCTTTTTAAACACTTGGGAAGGATTTCAGAAGAAGCAGTCACAGGTTTCTGCACCCCATGTTGAAGCCCTGGGGTATCACAGACCGGTGCCACAGGGATTTTTTTTAATGATGCACTTAGAAACCTTTGACCTGTTTGGTGCTATTAAACTCGTTAATGCTTTACGTCCTCCCCGGCTGATGCCCGAGCACGGATTGTTTGAACTCAGCTGCTGCCCAGCCCGCAGGGACAATTGGAAGGCGAAGAGGGAGTGGGAGCGATGGTGCTCGCTGATGAGCTTGTTTGGGAAATACTGCAAATGGGTGTTGGTCAGGAAACAAAGCTCCGGGGCAAGCGGGAATGTGTCGGGCTGCTGCGGCACTGGCTGCACAAACAGGAGCCGGCAGAGCTCAGGTGCAAGCGCGCCCCGTGTGCCCCACCCAAGGGGGCCCAGAGGTGGCCTTTTACTGCTGCCAGTCACTCACTGCCCTTTTCGGCCAAAATTCAGATGTAAAAAAGAAAAATGGAAAGAAAAATTTACAATATATAACTATATATATATATTATACAGGTTTTATAGACTGCGTAATTACATACATAATATAAATGCATATAGATTAAATCTTTAAGTAATAAAGATTTATATTACACACACACACACACATATCCTTGGGAATCCATTGAGTGTATCATATCTACTTTGCTGGATGCCTGTATGCACCTGGAATTATATATATATAATATAAATCCATGGATTTATATTGTAGATAAAGTTGTAAATATATATATGTATATAATATAGAAAAATATATCATATGTGTATAATGCACATAAGATAGAAATCATATATACATATTACTACATATATGCATATCACTACATATCTATTTATCATTACATATCTATTATATATTATGTATTTGTAATATGTATTGATACAATATGTATATTATACACACATCTCCATTTATAGTATGCATTACTATATATATAAAATATAATTTTAATATATATTATATAATATATATAATACATAATACTTCATATTACAATATATATTATATATAATTAATAAAGAAATGGCTATAAAGCAGCTGTGTTTAATTTATATTATTTGGACAACAAGAACAACAAAGATATTTCTATTCTTTCCTAGTCAGTAAACTAAAATGTTCACATATTGGCTTTCCAGCTGCCTCCAAGCCATATTTCCTTGGCATTTGCACTGTCTTTTCCCCATAAACACACAGATTTCCATTAACTGATGACCCTTCTCAGCTAGAACAAGTCAGTTAGTTGGCAATAAATGTGACTGAAAAACAGAGGAGACAGGGAAAATAAATGTCCTCAGTGGGCAACTTAATAAGAACAGCTAAGGAAGAAATAAACGAGATTAAAGTGTGATGCTGGGTCTCCACGACGGCTTTTCCACCTCTCCTTGTCACCACCCACCTACAAGCCAGGAATGAGCTCATCCTTAAGACAGCTCTCCCAGCCAAAAACTGCCAATGCAAGCCAAAACTGAGATGGGGAGAAGGGCTGGAGTAAGGGGGGGACCAGTGTTTTTGGCAGCATCTTGCCTTGGTGTGAGCTTCTCAGTTGATGAAACCAAAGGAAATCACTACTCCTGTATTTATTTATTTTATTTACGAGGCACATTTACGAGGCAGTTTATTTATGAGGCATAAAAGCAGGCAGTGGTTTGGGTTCAGTGCCTCTCTCCTGTTGTGCCGTTGACGCTGTGACGCAGCCCCAGGCTCCTGGAAGACGATGAACCCCCTGGCTGAGATGGTGACATCAGGCACGGGGGAGCAAAAGGTTGTTTTTCATTTGGGGCATTTAGAGCTCTCTTTGGCATTCCTGCATCTACTTAACCCAAAACGTTGGAGTGGATGGGCTGCCAGGATGCCGCTCCTGCACATCCCTGGCTGGTGCTTTGGGAGCAGCGGCACCGGAGGCTGCGTGAGCAGTTTGCCCGTGTGCTGTGAGATAAACCTCTCCCCAAGTTCAATATAGCTCAAGAGGTTTGCCAAATTTTGCTGGTTTTGGATGGACTGGTTCTGGCTACCTCTTCAGTGACACTGACTGACACCACCAGTGCTCGGTCTTGACTGTTCCCTTCCTTCCATAAAATGCAGTGAAGGAGGGAGTGTTTTCCCCTGGGTGCACCACAGTGAGACAGGTTACTGGAATTAGTTTTATTGCTGGCCGATAAAAAGTTATCTCTGCTTCCTACCGTGTAGGACATCCCTGTAATTATTCTTTAGAAGGACAGGTGTACAAATGTTGCCCCTATCCAGAGATTACCTAGGTTGTGTTTGGCTTGCAGGTGTTGGATGTGGGATCATAGCAGAGCTGAGTTGTAGAAAGAGAGCAACAGGTTTAAACCAAAACGTTTTAACTAACAGTGGAAGGACAGGAGTGGGGCTGATCTTGCATTTAAGATAACAGCAAGCTCCCACCAATGCCTAGCGAAAAGGATCAAGATTTTGCTGAAGTTCTGGAGTGAATCCAGGACTTTTGTCCTGGTGGATCCAGGGCATAAAGAGGAGCATCTTCCCTGATGTCAAGAAGGCAGCGTGCAGTGAGCCCTGTACTGTCTGGCAGTACAAAATGAAAAGGGATGCTCCAAGGTCCAGTGGGCTAGGATGTTAAATTCAAAAGGTCTTTGCATTTGTGGTTTTCTTAAAACCCAAGGAACAGGCAGATGCAGAGGTAAGCCATCCCAGCCCCAAATGGACTGGCTCAACCTGGTGGTTACCTGGTTTATCCCAGAGAACTTACAGGAAGCTTCAGCCAGGAGAATGAAGACCACCCTGCCCATCCCAGGCAAGGCTGCACTCATCCACCTATTGATACTGGAATTCAGCAGCATCCAACTCCCCAATTCCCACATCCCTCTCCTCATAGTAACAGGGCACTGGTCTGGTCTGCAGCTTGACTCTGTGTAGATGTAAGGATTCAGTGATGTATTACACATGATTTTTTATATAGCCATATAGTGCAAGGCCATACAGAGCTAATTTTTAAAAAATGAGAAAGTAAAAAGTAGGGTGGTGATCTACCTGCGGGTATTGGCGGGCGGTATTTATGGCAGGCAGGGTCATGGGGGTTTCTACCTTAACTGTGTCACCACAGTGCACAGGGAAGCCCAAGCACTGCTGGGAGTGTCTGCAGGCAAAAATAGGGAAAATATTTGACAGAGAGAAATCACTAGCTCAGGAGCAACGCTTGGCATCTGGCACCTGTGTGCTTCCCGGGCCTGCTGCACCAGCACGGCACCTCTCCAGCACCGAATGTGGCCATGAACCCGGGATGGAAAGCCATGGGTGGAGATGCTTCAACTCACGGTACGCTCCATAAATCAGAAACACTTAAGAGAACCACAGAATCAATCAGGCTGGGAAAGACCTCTGGGATCACCGAGTCCAACCTGACCGGACACCACGGACCACCAGTCAGACCGTGGCACTGAGTTCCACGTCCAGTCTTCCCTTCAACACCTCCAGGGACGGTGACTCCACCAGCAACCTGGGCAGCCCATTCCAATGTCAAACCACCCCTTCCGTGAAGAAATTCTTCTTACTGTCCAACCTAAACCTCCTCTGGCGCAGCTCGAGGCCATGTCCTTTCGTTCTGCCGCCGTCTGCCTGGGAGAAGAGGCCGAGTCACACCTGGCTGCAGCCGGGGAGCTGCGGGGCGAGAAGGTCGCCCTGGGCCTCCTTTTCAGCGCGTGCAGCACGGCCGGCCGCCGCTCACAGGACCGTGTCCCGGCCCCTCGGCCGGCCCCGCGTGCCCGCCGCCACCGCTCCCGCCCCGCTTCCCGCGGCCGCCGCTCGGGGCCGGGGGCGGCTCCCGGGCCCCGCCCACTTCCGGCGGCGGCGCGCGAGGGCCCGCCGGGATGGGCACGGGCCCCGCCCCCGCCGCGGGGGAGGGGGGCGGCGGCGCGCGCGGCACGCGGGTCCCCGCCCCCGCCCGCGGTGCCGCAGGACGAGGTGGGTTCGGCGCGGCCGCCGCCGGCACCGCCCGGCCCGGGCGGGGAGGCCCAGCGGCGCGGCCCGGCCCGGGGCCGCGGTGGGGCGTGGCGGGGCCGCCCCGGCCTGGCGGCCGCGCGGGACGGGCGGAGCGCGGGGCGGCAGCGCCGGCCCGGCCCGGCTCGGCCCGGCCTGTCCCGTCCCATCGCGTCCCGGAGCGGGGAGGAGCCGCGCCGGGAGCTCCCGGGGAGGCGGGCGGCCCGGCCCGGCGGGGAGGGGACGGGAGGGGAGGGTCGGGGTGGCGAAACCCGGGGCGCGGCGGGTCCGCCTCTTCCATTGATGAAATTTAAATTGCTCGGGGTTCGCCGCCCGCCCGCCGGCCCGGGAGGGACTGCTCGGCGGAGGGGCAGCGCGGCGGGCGGGCGGAGCTCCCAGCGAGGCCGGGGTCGCCGCCTCTCCCGCCGCAGCCTCCGCAGGGGCGGCAGCCGCGCTCCGGCCCTTCGCTGCCCGCCCGAGCGCGGCGCTCCGTGTTTACCCCAGTGCTTGTTTATTTATTAAAGCGCGAAAATGTCGGCTCTCGTGAAAGGTAAGCTGACGCGCTTTGTTTTTCTCGGCTCCTCCGCCGTGCCTGCGCGGGGCTGCGCTGTGTTTGGGTCCGCGCTCCCGGTGGCTCGGGGCAGCAGCGGGGCTGCGGTGTGCCCGGGCTGTCCCGGAGCCCTGCCCGTGATCCGGCGGCCGGGCCGGCCCGGCCCGGCTCGGTTCGGCTCTGCGGGCGTACGGCGGGACCGGGCGGCGGGGCTGTGCGCGGCCAGGGGCTGGGGGATCCTGCGGGACCTCGCCAGCGCAAATCGCCCCTCTCTGCTGAGCCGCCTCGTAAAGTTGCGGGAGAACGGATGCCGAGGTTGTCGCTCTTTTCATTTTTTTTTCCCGTTTCTTTTTTTTTTCTTTTCCTTTTTTTTTTTTTTTTTTAATTTTTAATTTTTTGAGGCTTGATTGTGTTTTGGCGTTTTTTGGTCCCTGTAGGCTCCAACGCTCTCCTTTACTCCTCCCTGCATGTGTGAGTGTTTGTGTGTACGTGGTCTGAGTTCTGGATTCCCTGTGAAACAGGGAACCAGCCCACAAGAAGTCATTTTGGAAAGAAAAATTACTTTGGTGCATTGCCGTTGCAGTTTTCTTTCAGTTTTCCTATATTCCTCATGGTGCGGGTGTGCTTTTTTGTAATCAAGTACGTGCTTATGGGGTTCCTTAATATAAATCCACGCAGGCCTATGAAGAAATGTAATGCTGCCTGCAGAATGAACACGAGCAGGTCGTTTGCTATACAAGCTTGGGAACTTTGGCCTCTGGGAAATCACTGTCCCTCACACAGTGGATGTCCAGGGCTGGGCAGTGGTGTGAAGGCACCACCTGTCTACAAATGTCCTGTGACACCTGGGCAGAAAGCAGGCAGCTGGAGGAGGAAAGTGTTTCCAGCACATTGCTCAACCGGCCACTCTGAAAGTTTTCAAGATAAATGCTTGTGAAGTTGATTAGGAAAATATATTGCTAACTGTTTTTAAAGTGGAATTGGCTTATCTCAGACTCCTGCTGAAGGTAGCCATCTTGCAGAGAAGTGCTGTTATTTCTGAAACAGAAAGCTGTAGAAACCTGTGTAAAGATTGTAATTGGTTTTTAAAATATTGCCAGAGATTTGACAATCCTGAAAGCCTTTAAAAAAACCCCAAACCATCCACTGTTTAGATACTCTTGTCAGGCCAGTAGTACTAAAACATGTTGTCATGTCAAGTGGTATTTTTAGCATGAGAATCATCTGCTAAACTGGGAAATTCAGCTGTGTCTGACTGTAACACCTAAACTCTTGGTGTGTGCAGCTGGCAAGAACAGCTTCCTAGGTTACAAATTCCTGAGTTAGCTCAGGCGAATGTGCTCATCCGTCAAGAAGAGTTAGAGCGTAAAGGTTTCACTTCACGTATGCTTCAGTCCAGCGTGTGTTGGCAGATTTTGCCTCTAGTAGTAGGAAAATGTTTGTAGAGGCTGAGTGGGTATGTTCAGTTCTAAAATTCAAAGTAGTATTTGTTAGCATTGCATGGTATGGTGTGGGTATTTAAAGAGACTTTTATCCCTGCCAGAGATAAAAATTGCCTTGAACTTTAAGCAGAATTGTTGGAAGTTAAGGCATTCACTCTGTACCCTGAGCACAGAGTTCAAGGGTAGAGCATTTAAAGTTTAGCTGACTATTGTGACTTACTGGCCACCCTTCTTGGTTTTTATGCATTAGTCTGGCTCCAGGGAAACCTAAATTATTTCCTGCTGTAGGTCTTTCTGTATACGTACTTGGATTGCAAGAGTAATCACAATTTATAACCCTCAGCCCAAGAGAGTCCCTACTTTTTCATGAGAGAAGTTCTTGCTTGACTTATCCCACAACTGCCTCCTGTGCTGCCTCCTTGTACACACAGTACCAAGGCAGTGAAGTTCTGTTCAGAGTGGATTAATGAACAAAATTAATCTTAACATTTTCTCTGCTTTTAATGTAGAGTAAGAGGAAGGACAGCAGAAAGGAAATATGTGCAAGCCCCTCAGTAAGAGGTGACCACTGTTCTGTTCTTGTGCAGTTTTCTTGAGATCTGCCCCTTATATTGTTTCTGGTAGTGTACAAAGTCCTCCTTTCTATTAGCTTGCTCTGATGTCCCATGATTTGTTTTTTCATATGTCAGCTATAAAATTAGGCATCATAAACCTGCCAGTACTCTTCTGTGTGCTGTAGCTTGTGCTGCGAGGGCAGGGGCCAGGTTAGCAGTCAGAGCAGAGCACAAAAGCCTGCTAGAAATAACAGTGGGTGGGGGCAGGAGGGTTGGAGTGAAATTCTCCACGCATCAAACACCACCATGAACTTGACTGAAGTGCCATCCTGTCTCTGCTGCTTGGGGGAAAACTTTCTGGCAAAGGCTTTAAAGTGACATATCCTGTGTGGTCATTTTTGCAAAGCCCAGTGTTCTACGAAGTCTCAACTATTTAGTCATGCTCTTCTGGTCTGTGCTCATTTCCTGTGTGGGCAGGTCCCCCAAGAGTCTTCCACTGCCTTATCCCACCCTTTTCTTACGTCTGATGAGTGTTCAAGAACACTGGTTTCATAGAAGTGGGCTTAGGCTGAAGTATGAGGCATTGGTTGCGAAATAGCTTGGAAGAGGAATTTCTGTTTTACCATAGTTTGGGATTTTATGGCCACGTGTATCCTTGGAAATCTCTTCGCATGATTACCCAGCACCCCAGCCTTCCATCTGATTTCGAGAGGCACAGTAACTACTTTTCATTATGGCCTTAGGAAATTTTAGTTGCCTGCAGGAAAGAACTGCTTTCAGATATGCAGTTGCACTGGCCTTTCAACTTCCTTGTTGCTGCTGGGTGAAAAGGGAAATCAGTCTTCACCCAGGCTGTTAAATTCAGCTGTAGTTTGTGTTGAAGGACTGCAGTTGTCTTTCTGCCAGCCATAGCTGAGGTGCATTTTTCTCAAAAACTCTGAGGGGCAGCAGGAACAACTAGAGCCAAGTTTGCTCATGGCACGTGCTGATGCTGCTTTGGGCAGCGTTTAGAGAGTGCAGCCCAAGTCCTGGTGGTCATTTCCAAGATAAATGCTCAAAGCCTCTGCCTCACAGTGGCATGTTAAGAGCACAAGAGCTGTCGCCTGCTGTTTCCTGCTGTTTGGCTCTTCGTTACAGTATTCACATTCTTACCTATGCAGCATAGATACTTTTCTTGCACCAGGCAAGCACATGTTTTTATGGATTCCAGCCATGTCCTTCCTCTCTCTTTCCCTGTATTAATAATAATAATTGGACTAACAGCACCAGCAATGCTCTGCCCGAGTAACCGTGTCCTGACACACTGGGTCTGGGTGGGGCCGAGGGGTGGCAGAAGTTGATAAATGTTAAATGTAAAAGCCTCAATATCCCCCACTGCTGATGAAGGGTATGGTGCTGGCAGCTTTGGCAGGCTGGGGTTTGGTAAGAGCTGTCCCATCCAGCTGCTGCTCCGCGTGCGTGATGCTTGGTATTGGAAAAAGCAACAGGTCTGCTTTGCTTTCATGTGAGGATGTTGGTGATCAAATGTATTTAGCGTTTGCTCATTCCGTTTGTGAAGAACTTAGAATATTATAGGGAAGAAAAAGACCCCTGAACTAGGACATTGTCATCTATTTACTTTTATCATGCCTTTTAATCTCAATTTGTTTGTGATGTTGCTTATTCTCTAAGTGCTTTTTTCTGGTAGACACAAGTCTTTTGGCTAATTTGAGCAGAACAAACTTTTCCTACTTCCGAGGCAGCACAGGGAGGCTGGCTGTGCCTCCCTCAGCCCCAGTGTGTTCCATGGCACAGCTGAAGGTCTCTGCTGAGACTTGGGATTTACAGAGTTCCTTATGAGATGTGTTGCATCACACTGGGAGGTTCGGATGTTTTACAGGCTGGCGAGCAGCAAGAAATGGCCTCTGTTGTTGCTGTAGCAGAAGTGGTGTATTATAACATGTTGCAGGGAGGATTAGAAGAAACATATGGAAGCATCTCCTGGCAGTTGTTTCCCCGTGCATCACCCCAAAGGGCAGGAATGAAGGGAACACTTGTAGTAGTTTAATATTAAGCATGAAGCTGGTAGACACCTTGTTTTTCTGTAGGAAAAAGTGCTTCCTGGTGGAGAGCTGTCTGTGTTTTTACACATTTGACCCGGAAAGATATGCCTACCAGGCTTACCTGCTTTTACTACTAAATGAAGCATTTGATTTTAAAAAAGGACCTATTGTTCCGTGCACTGTTCATCTTGAGCTGGCGTTTTCCCGTGTTGCACCACACATACTATGTGCACTGCAGCACTTGTCTGTCTTTTTTTTTTTTTTTCTCTCCCTCCCCTACCTGCAAAACAGTGCAGTCAGGAAAATGGCTTCTGTGGGCTTCAAAGCAAGGATTAGATACTGTCACTGAGGCTGAGGCTGTGGAATACTTTGCTTAGAAAAATAAAATAAAATAAAAATTGCATTAAAATGAACAATCTTTGGCTTTCTTAGACATTGTCAGTAGAAGAGCCTTTTAATGCATGATCTCAATAAGTAGACTTTAAATGCAGGTTCCTCTTCTAAAAATGTTTTCTGTCAGTGTTGCTCTGTTCACTTATAAAGTTCCCTCCTGTCTCTTTTTTTGCACTAGTATTCAGAGTGTTTCTGAAATCCGGCTATATTTGGCAATACATCACTCTCTGTGTTACAGGGAAGTGATCACTCAAGGGATTTGGCAGAAATTAAATTAACTGAGGTCTTTAGAGAACATACTCAGAATGTCTTTTGAGAATACACTCGCTTCCAATGCTTTCTGTTGGAAAATAAAATCGTGTTCTCTCCCAGTTCTTCCTACAGGGTGGACTTTATAGAATATTTGTGTATTTATTCTTTTTCACATTTGTGGAGTTTATCACTTCAAAAACAAAACAAATGCTGGAGTGATAGACAGCCCAATTTTCTAGGTTGCTTAGTAACTGAAATGCATGCTGTAGTGTGAAAATACTCATGACAAAGTAAGGGAATGTTTACTGGAACAAATAGAAGATCCTGTAAAAGCACACTGTATAAATAATTAAAGCATATGTTTTTATTTGCTTGTGGAACAGAGGGATACTGTCAGTCACAATGTTCTACATAACTTTTTGCAAAAAAATTTTTTTCACACTTACTAAAGTGTGTTGATGTGATAGGATGTGACTTCTCTAGCAGAAAAGTGCGTTGCTGCAGATTTTTGGATACTTCTTGAGATGGACCATTGGTCCTTTGGCATACTTTTGGGTTTTGCAAGAGGGGCCATTATTCTTTGGACCCAGTTTAAGAGCTGTTCCCCAAGTAACTAGGAACAAAAACTTTAGATTCCTGGAATGTCGGCACAGTGATAAAACAAGACTAGATTTTATGAGTTTATCAGTCTTTTTAAAGAAAATTGAAGGCTATTTGTAGTCTAATTAAGCTATTTTTAAAAAATAATTTTCTTTTATTTTTATTCAAGATTTCAGCAAAGCAATGTCTCAAGCTGGCTCCTCACAGTTTCAGGAAGTCATTCGGCAGGAGCTGGAGTATTCAATGAAAGTAGAACTTGATAAGATACTTGCGACCGCACACTCAAATGAGATAGAGGTAAGAAGCACGGGGTGGATGCTACTTAGAGCATGAAAAATGGGATGCAGGACATTGAGGCAAATCTCAGAAAGGAGATAAATCACAGATTTCCAGGTCTTATTTTTTGGACATATTCTCTTCCTGTGTGGAAGAGTAGCCAGGATACAATGTCAGTAAGAAACTTTCAGTTCCCTCTGGATTGGGTGACAGAGTTTAATCATCTTTAGTTATTAAAGATTCTGTGTAAACTTCAGTGGATTACAGAAAGGGAGGGTAAAACTGTTATCTTCAATATTGGGCCAAGTTATAATGGTTATGCTTTTGACAAAAGACTTGTGTACAAGTTGATTTTGTACTCTGAGTTTTAGTGAAAATTAGTTTTTGGTAACTTCTGGAATTTTACCTAAAGTTTAGCATGTCTACTCCAGTGCTAAAGAAATTACTCTCATGAATAGACTGTATATCAATTCATAGAAATGCTTCTGTGGTTGAGTAGGTGTGCATTGAATACCAGGATTAAATAATGCATTTCTTCTTTGTAGCACACCAAAAAGGACCTAGAAGGGTTTAAGAAGCTATTTCATAGATTCCTACAAGAGAAGGGACCATCTGTGGACTGGGGGAAGATTCAGAGACCTCCAGAAGATTCTGTAAGTTATGATTAAGTGGCAGTTTGTAAGGAAAATAAAACTGGTAATTGCTACTTAAGGCAAATGATGTATTCACCCATCGAATGGGTCTATCTGCCATGGTTCTGTAAAATCATGTAGGACAACACTTTGGGTTCTAACCGAGAAATAATTATTTGTTGACATATGTTGTATGTCTTCATGAACACCAGGTTCTACTTACCATATGTGTCAAATTCTTTAGTATTATTTTGTTAGCTGCTCTGGGAGCAGAGGAACAATATGGGACAGATGCTACCTCACCATTTGGTGCCTTCTCTAGAGTAAACTTGTGTTGGGGGGGAAGTAGGGAAGATCCTTGTTGTTCCCATTTCCCTCCTACCCATAGGAGAAGGTTGCACATCTCAGATGAGGCTGTTTCCAGCAATCCTTTATGTTTAATAATTTGAAAGGGACATATGGCAAGTGGGCTGAGTAATAGAGCTCATTTAGCAACTTCTCTAACCTGCAACAGCTCAGCAAAGTGAGGGCTCTGAACCAAGGAGTTGATTGTGGGGGGGTTTGGAGCCTGTTTTTCTAATGTTGTCTATGTTGTTGTAACTTATAACCTGTAATTTGATCTGTTGCTGAAAAAGCACTATGTATTTTTTGGGCACCGTTTAGTACTGAAATAAATACTTCCTATTAAACCTAACCTCATTTCACTGATTCGTCAGTGGCCTTAGGCTGTCCTTTGACTCTTGTGTAACGAATGGTGTAGTTGTGCTACGAATTCTTGCTTTTCCCAGAGTAGTGATCTTGGCATATTGCAGGAGTTCTGTGTGCTCCCAGGCCTGTGGTTTCTCTGAGGCTCTCTGTGTGCATCAATCGAGGCTCTGTTTCCTATGAAAGGCAGGCTGTCCAGTTACTTCCAGAACAGATGCAGGGCTGCTCTATAAAGCGTTGAAGAATGATGCTGTTTTAGAGCAAGTCTAGGGTTTTTCCAAGGTTGAGTGTTTTCTTTTAGCTTCAAAAACATGTGATGTCTCTTTTCTGTACTGTAACACTGAATGAAGTGTTGCTTTGGGGAGAGAAGTCTGCCCTCAGTGAAGAGGCCAGGGTGGGAAATTGGAGTTCTAGATAAGATGACTTACAAGGAAGGCTGAAGAAAAGGGTATTTCTTTCAGTGTAGGGGGACTGAGACTCTGGGGGGAGCAATAGGTCTTTTAAATATGTAAGAAGGTAGTTAGGACAATCAAAGGAATAAACTGTTCCCTGTGCCAAGAGAAGGCATTAAATTACAGAAATTTGATGCAAGTGAATGGCTGCTTTGTGGAGAGGAAGAGCTGTTGTCTATTTTTCAAGTTTTGCATGCCTTCAGTAGAAAAACTTACAAGTTCTGTAAAGGTCTGAAAGTAACCAGGTGGGACATCTGGAGCAGATGTCAAACTGGAGGTTGTGGTAAGGCTCTGAAATAGACTGGGGGCATATTCCCAGACATGAGGTATTCCGAGGCATGGCAAGATGCTAAAAAAGAACTAAGAGAAAGGTCTAACTTAAGGTCACTGAGAGCTGAGTGAAGAAGGGCAGAATTAGAAAGAGTATTTCTCCTTTTCCTTATGGCTGGTACTGTTCATTCTCAAATGTGTCCCTGTGCTACGTAGCAACTTTTGATAAGAGGGAAAAAGGTAAGAATTCTGCAAAATCAGGTCACTTCTGGTCCAATGAGATGCATGTGTGGTGGAAGATGAAATTTTGCTTCCTAGCATGAACTCTAAATCAAGTAATCATGCTTGATAAGTGCCACAAAAGAGAGCTAGGGCAAAATATCTGCAAACAAACTTCCTTCCATGCCTCCTTCACTTCATAGTAAATACCCCTTTCTTTAGGGATGCTTTGACTTCCTGATCTGACAGGAAGTGTTTGAGCGCTTATGAAAGCTGAAAGCAAAGTTAAATTCTTTTATTTTTCTCTTTTCTCCTTTTTGCTGACTGTAAGATTTCTATCTCTCTGCTGTATCCACTCCCTCCTTTTTAACGTGTCAGTTGTGTCAGGGACATACTGTGGAAAATGAAAAAGAGTTCCTCATAAGACACATTCCAAAGGACCTTCTCCCAAATTGTTCTGGAGTATGACTTGTGGAATTGTTAAATAGAAGTTGATTTCTTGAAGACCAGAACTTCAGAATTACTAGTCTGGCTGGTATGAGCTTTTAGAAGGAGTAAAGGGATAACTTTTGAAGGGCTGCAGTACTGAGTTCCTTGGGACAGGTGTCCATCAGTGAACACATACTGTGTTTGAGTGCTTCTGTTCAGTTCCAGTTGAGTTTTTCTAGCTATAAAACCTCAGAGCATATTCTCCTCCTGCTGTTGTTAGAACAGCACAGGGATTGGTGTACAGAAGTGTTTGCTGGTAATCTTGCAAGCGATTTATAATTGCCTGTAGGGATGACCTTGTTTTATGAGGTGGTGGGATGCTTGGCTGCTTGGAGAATCTTACACTGCAAAGATCATGGCCTAGAAAGCACCAAATTTTCTGCAGTGTGAATTTATTTGCCTGTGATTATTTTGGATAATTGCTTTGCTGCTGGGAATCTGGCAAGTATAATCTTCAGCTGATCCCTAGTAGAGCAAAAAGAATATGTTGAGGTATCTATGTGCCTCTGTGTGTATAAACACACAGACATATGTGTGTATCTGTAAACAGAGGCACACAAAAATCTGTTAAAGTGTGGGTTTGTTACTTTATTTAGCAGCTTTAAAAAGTTCATGAATAGTTTATTTGATTTATGGACTTTACCTTTTAGATGAAGAGTTAGGGGGTAGAGTGTTTCAGGCTTTTGCCCAGTGCCAAGGGACTGTGTTGTGCAGAAGTAGAATTTCTGATCAGACTTCTGTAGGTCATCTAGTGTGTTATCCTGTTGTATTTGTTCTCTGACTGTAGCTTTTGGGTCTTCCTGATGACACGTAAAGGCTCCTTTCAGCTGAAATTGAAACAGAAACTATTGCTTTTTTAGTATTTCTGTTTTTCTCTGCAATGAGAGATTTTATCCCTGACCTCCACTTTATCAGTGTAACAACTTATACTGATGCCAGTAACAGAAGACTGAATCCATTTCACACTATATTGGTAAACCTCTGACTTGTTTTTTTCCTTCCAGATGCTTTTCTTTCATATATCCAAAGGCTTACAGTGATAGCTTGCATAGTTAGGACCCATTACTGTTACAGTCTCCAGAGAAGAAAGTACACTGAGAGTGCCAGGTAACAGGGAGAGGAGGTAAAGAATGTGGACATGGCAAATGTAACTTAATCCCCTTGATGTAGATTGCTGCAATCTGTTTGTTTGAATTGGAAGCAACAGCAAAGTCCTGCTGGGAGGCCTCTGAGAGAACTGCAGTGATCAAGTTAACCTCAGAACAGCAGTGCAGAGCCTCATCTGGGATGTAAAGAGAGCATCCAAGCAATGTGAGTGTGAAAGGAGCTTGTCTATTAGAGCCTTTGGTTTTTTTCCTTCCCCAGTGGTTGGATGCTTGTTTGCAGCTCAGGTTGTCACCTCAGTGAGCTGTATTGTGAAGGAGAAGAATTAATGTTATGTCCTTACTCAAAAGCTAAATATCTTCTTAATCTTCAACTTTGGAAACAAGTTTGAAGGGTTCATAGAATCATGGAATGGTTTGGAAGGGACCTTAAAAATTGTCTTGTTCCACCCCCCTGCCACAGGCAGGGACACCTTCCACTAGACCAGATTGCTCCAAGCTCTATCCAGCCTGGCCTTGAACACCTCCAGGGATGGGGCAGCCACAGCTGCTCTGGCTGACTGGTTCCTGTGCTTTACTATCCTCAGAGTAAAGAACTTTTTCCTAAGATCTGATATAATCTCTCCTCTTGTAGCTAGAAACTATTTCTCCTATCAGTGTCAGCATGTGGAAGAAGTCTCTCTTCCTCTGTAAGCCCCATCTAGGTGCTGGAAGGCTGCTCTAAGGTCTCCCAAAGCCTCCTCTTCTCCAGGCTGACCACCCCCAGCTCTCTCACCCTGACCTCACAGGAGAGCTGTTCTCTCTCCCCATCACCTTTGTGGCTCTCCTCTGCACTGCTCTAACAGGTCTACAGATTTTCTGTGCAGAGGACCCCAGGCCTGGGTGCAGCACTGCAGGTGGGGGTCTCATGAGGGCAGAGACCTCTTCATTTGGTGCTATTTCTGGAACTGCCCCTTGGTGCTGAGTAAATGTTTCCTTGAACTGTAAGTACATATTACTAATAGGGCCATCCTCCTTTCCGGTCTGCCCACGATGACAGCCCTGATGCTCACTTTGTCTGTCTCTGACAAACTCTTGCAAGCCTCCTTGCAGTAGGAGTAGGCTGCTGGAATCTGTTAGCCAAACTCCCAAGATTGCCTCATCCAGGCTGTTCCAAGAAATCACTTCTGTGGCATTGGCTGCAAAACAAAAGAAGCTGCATATGTCATCTTAGAGCACTCCCAAACTGCCAGACATATCTCAAGTGAGTCACACTGCAGCCATGCATCTGTAAGACATGTCATTCCTGCCCCTGTTTTTCCTGTAGAATTTCCCCATCAGCACTTACTTACTTGTCAAGCATGCTGTTCCAAACCCTTAGAGCAAGAATTGATTTTTATTGCTGTGGGGTGCTTCTGCAGTTGTGTGTAAGCTTGTAGGTGATGAGGTAGTTGTGCATATTAGTGCCTGCACATGGCACTGTTGGATTGATAGCACTGGCATCCAGCATTCCTGCTGCAATGTTCCTGCTGGAACTTGACTTTTTGACATTTGTTATTCTCTGAGTTAAAGACCCTTCAAGATCCAGGGCTTTTGTTGCCAAGTTGACGTTTCCAGTGCCTGTGCCAGAGAAAACTGAAACAGTTAGTGAGGCTGAATCACAAATTTTGTGTTGTAACTGGTACAACATCTGAGTCCTTGATGGAACTGTTACCTTCTTCAGGACTTTTACTCTAAGTGTTCTGCGAAAGCTGGTTTCAGGCATGACAGTGAAAGCATCAAAAGGTAGTTGGCACTTTGGCAAAAGGTTTTTGAGGCAGTCTGGCCCTGAACTGAGTGTCAGACTTCCTGCTTTTTGTGAGTGATGCAAGAAGAACATAGTGAGACTTGAAAGTTGAGATAATTGTTTTGGGTGTTCAGACAGTGTCAGAACATCATGGATGTGACTCACATCCCACCCAGCTGAAGCTCAAGATGAAATGTTTTTAATCCATGTACAAGTCTAATGCAGGGTGTTACTGACCTTGGAGTGGATGAGAAGGAGTAAATGTGAGCGTCAATCTCTGTAGGTCCTGCTGGTAGCAGAATGTTCATTGAGCTTCCTGATGTACCTCTAAGACATTAAACCCAGGATTTATCATCTTGTTGTTAATGAGAAAAGCAGTTGTTTTTCAGGGTGTTTCAGCCTGAAGATAATCTCTGTTGTTGACAAAGCAAGAGTCCACTTTTTGTGCACTTCTGTTCCTGAAAAGTTCCCGGCGGTTTGGAAGGAAGCTCCTGCCTGTGTCCTCATGAAATGGCAGTGATTTTGTGCTGCTTTCTGTCCAAGCCATGAGACCTCCACGTGGAGTTATGTTATCTTGCAATACATCCTATAGGCTTCCAGATCCCATGGGGCAGAATTTCCCTAATGAGAGGGATCTGCCCTGATCTGCTGCCCGCGGTGTCCCGGAATGCTGGAATTGCGCAAGCCGTCCTCTCTGCCCCCGCATATGCCAATAAGAAATATGACCCTTGTTCCAGGGCAGTGTGAATTTCCATTTGAACCCCAGCCCTTGCCCAAAGCAAACACAGCTCTGAAAACTACTCTCCATCTATTTGGTTTTGAAAACCAGCTGTGGATCTTACACACCCCTTATCAGAATTAAAGTAACTTTCTATCAGCTAGAATGCCACAGCACTGGAGCACCAGAGCTTTTCTTCAAAAGAAAATCTCTAGAAGGTCAGGCTAAAGGATAATTGTATTGATTCTGCTCTAACAGTTTTGGCATGATTCTTACCGTGGCGTTGATGCCATTATTTCTTTGAATTAGGGGACAGCAGTACCTAATGTGAGGCATACTGTCATTATGAGCCTGATTTTGCTCTCTGTCATGAACCCCAAATGTAGCCCAGACTCTGTTCTTAAACCTGTTAGGAAACAGCTGTCAGTGAGGTAGAAGACTTCCTGTAAGGTTTATTATGAGCTGGATGAACACCTTCTGAAAAGAGCAGAATAAGGACTAGGAACTCTCTTCCACCCTGTATCGTGCTGTCTGGAGAAATGAATTGTATCAGAGTCAGAGTAGTGGCTGGAATAAGAATCAGTTAGACTGAGTTAAAGAACCAACATTTTCCCAAGAATGTTGCCTGTGACAATCTCAGAGCACAGAAAAAAAAAAAAAAAAAAAGGAAAAAAAGAGAGAGTTTAAGCTGCTCAGGGAAGGAAAGTTGTATGCCTTGCATGTAGAGCCTGGTTCTTAAATTGTGGCCTGCCTGAAGGGGGAGAGGGACCATCCTATGGGGTGATGAGTTAAATGGTTCCCAAGGAAACCCTCTCCCCTTCTGCTGGGCAGGAACAGGATTGTGACAAGTGGCATAACTGGCCTGACTTCTCATCTGAATGAAGCTAATGGTGCCTGGTGTCACAAAGTCTATAGAACCTCTTGAGAAAAGAGGTTATTTATTATAGTAACAAACCAGGTTATTTGTATCATTACAAATCAATTATTGTAGACTCACTTTGCAGATGTTCTTTAGTGTCCTAAGGCATGTGAATAAATGTGGGGTTTATCACCAGATTGTAAGTTTTGAAAGTTTTTAGGAGAAAACAATTTCTTTCTGAATATCTAACTGCAGGGGTTTTTTTTGTTTTTGTTTTTTGTTTGTTTGTTTTTTTTAATTTGTTTTCCCAGATCCAGCCCTATGAGAAGATCAAGGCCAGAGGCCTGCCTGATAACATTGCTTCTGTCTTGAACAAGCTGGTGGTGGTGAAGCTCAATGGTGGCTTGGGCACAAGCATGGGCTGCAAAGGCCCCAAGAGCCTCATCGGGGTGCGGAACGAGAACACCTTCCTGGACCTGACAGTGCAGCAGATCGAGGTAATGCTTGATGAGCTTTGGAGAGGCAGCACACACTGAGCTGCTCCTGCATGGCTTGTTAAGAGGGATCAAGTGGAGGCTTGCCAAAAGAAAGAGAAGAGGGAAATGAGGTCTGATCACAGTGCTGGGGTGAAGCAGAGAATTCCTTTGGGAAGAATAGACACCAAAAGGACAGTGCAGTCAGTGACTGAACTCTGTGCCCCCCCACCATGTGTTAGCACAAGTTTGATCCAGCCTGTGCACACCAGCCTGGACAGGGGGATTGTGTCCAGGAACACAAGCAGTCACACTGTAGAGCTTGTCTGGCCTGGGTAACTCCTGGGCTTGATTCCGACTCCTCCAGCTGCAAGTTTATCTTTTCAAAAAAGGTTTTTTTATGTGCGTTAGAACAAAGCTTTTTGCAGCAGCTCCAAGTTCCTTGATGCATTTAAACTCTTGTGCTGGAAGAGATTGCTGGCATTTTCCTCTGATGAAAGAGGAGCAAAAGAAAATAGCAGCTGCTGGTGTTGGGAGAGGATGTTTCGCTTATGTTTTTAATGCTGAGTATTCCTCTTACAGCAGATAATGAAGACAGTTACTAGAGTAGGAGGTGGGGTGTGCCTGCTCCAGGATTTCTGGAGTGTCAATAGTTTTTGCCTCAGTGTGTTGTTGTTTGGAGTGGCTCTCTCATGTGTGTTAGATGGTTCTATGGCAAACTCAAATTTGCATCCAACTGATGCAGCCTTTTCTCGAAAGCATCACTGTGGAAGTCTCTGATTCCACCAAGGTGTAATGATCCCAAATGCTCTAGCAGAGGAGGGTGAGCTGATACACAAAGCTTAAAACTCAGTCAAGGGTTTATTTCTTTTTCCCCTGCACCTTCTGTTTTTGGTGGAACTGCCATGATCTCTGATTTTTTTTGCCTTTGTTGTGCACGTGGAAATGCTCTTATGTATTTCAGCTCCATGCTATAGATTCCCAAATAGTTAACATGGTGATGTTTCATTTATTATATGCTCTTGATATAGTTATCCATCTCTGTCTGCCAAGAAAACTTGGAAGTGCTTCCTGTGCAGAGACAGCGTGGAAATTCCACCTTGACAGACTGTAACAATTTGATAGAAGAAATGCCTTTTGTAGCTAAAAGTAGCTAAAACTTAAAATGATCATTTTGTGGCATTGTCGTTTCAAATTTTAGACCTCAATGCAGGTTTAAAAACAAAGTTTCACCAATTAAAGATACATTAATTAGTGTGGGTCTTATCTTTACAACTAACAAGTGTTTATTTTCCTTTTCCTGATTTATTATCCTTTTTGTAGCATAAGTGCATCTTTTTTTTTTTCATGCATTCATTATTTCCAGTCTGTTTCACCTAATTTCTTTCTCCCAAAAGCTCAGGTGTCAGGAGTTAAAGCTAATAATACATGCTGAATTTACCATTTGTTTCCCATCTTAGCATTTAAACAAATCCTACAACACCGATGTTCCTCTGGTTCTCATGAATTCCTTCAACACAGACGATGACACAAAGAAAATCCTGCAGAAATACAGTCACAGCCGTGTCAAGATATATACTTTTAATCAAAGCAGGTATCAAAAGACTTCTCCACTTGTGGTAGAAGGAAAAACTTGCTTGTTTCTCCATATTCCAAATGGGGTGGATTTGAGTTTGAGGTGCTAGGGTAGCAATGGTATCTTCTGTACCCATGTTCAGTCTCTTTTGGGCCTCGTGGAGAGACTGAAACATTATGGGATTGGGCAGAGTCAGGGGCAGTGTATTAAAATTGGGGGGAGGAGGGTGTGTGGGCCCCAGTTTCTAAGAAATGTACAAACAGTGGTGTACTGGATGCTGGCCACTTGATTCCTGAATTTGCTGTTAGTATCCTTGGGCTCTGGAGGGAGACAGACCACAGTTCCTTATGAAAAACAAACTCTAATCCAGGTGGCTGCTGGGGTCACAGGTGTGTTTGATATGCTCTGAACCTGTCTGTCAGAGGCAAGTTGGTTTGCAGTGTGGCCTGAGAATTGCAGCTTTAAATCCTTGACTAGATAGATTGTATTCTGTAGCTTCTCAGTGACAGCTCAGAATTTGGATGGGTCTTCCAGTTCAGAACACTCAGGAAAAGCACACCTCCAGAAACCCATGGAGTTGCACCTTAACTGTAGTATTTTTATTTTATGCTAGTTTGACACTGGTGAGAATGTAACAAGACCCACTGTCCTAACAGGTATCCCAGAATTAACAAGGAAACTCTGCTGCCAATAGCCAAGGATGTCTCTTACTCAGGAGAGAACACGGAGTGCTGGTACCCTCCAGGCCATGGGGACATCTATGCCAGCTTCTACAACTCTGGGCTGCTGGACAACCTCATTGCAGAGGGGAAGGAATATATTTTTGTGTCCAATATAGATAATTTGGGTGCCACTGTGGACCTTTACATTCTTAACCACCTCATGAACCCACCCAATGGAAAACGCTGCGAATTTGTCATGGAAGTCACAAACAAAACCCGGGCAGATGTGAAGGTAAAGGGAGATGGGTGAGAGTCTGACTGTGTTGGTGGCCATCTCCAGCCTCCTCTGAATCCATGAATTCAGACACACACCCAGTCTCCTCATAGCTATTTTAGGCACCATTTAACACATCAGCTTGCATCTAACATCTAATTTGAGATGCACAAAATCAGCAAGTTTAGGAAGTTCTAATTCATGGAACAGATTTGATCTGTGTTCTGGGCAGTAGCAGACAAGAATAGTCTGGCCTGGACTGGAAGCACAAGTGATTTGTGCAGGGTGCAGGTCACAACGTCACAACCTCTGCACCTTTTCCAAACTGTCATGTACACAGGATCAGAAGTTTGAAAGTGGAAGCTTGAAAACTGGGATGCAGCACTTGTGTCTCAGAAAACTGCCTGAGCCACTTCCCAACCCTGCCTTGCACAGCTCTGTGTGGCACAGCTGCCCATCTGCTCCTGCCCTAACCCCTGGCTTTGTACAATGTCCAGGAGTGACATTTCTCAGAGGTTTATGATGTGTATCAAATACTTGTAGCCTGCAGTAATTTGTCCTGCAAGTGTGCTCTCTTCTTTTGTATGTGAGAATGAGGATTTGGATTGTCTCTGCATTCATTAGGGAAGCTCTGACTTAGCCCTATAAAAGCACAGCGATGCACTGTAGGAATACTTAGATTTAATTTAGCTCTTGCTCCATCATCTAACAAAGTACTACTGAGGGTGTTTTTTGTCAACAGCAGCATTTGCAAAATATCCTCAACAACCTTCATTAAAGGAATTAACTGTCTTGAAGTGCTGAAATATGATCATTGGATGGTCCTGACTGTACTTTAAACATGCTCTATAATTAGTAACCTGGTAGCTGGTTACTAAAAACAAGAAATGTGTTTTCTCTGGGGTTCAACTTCAAATGCCAACAGACCAGTGCATCTGCCTGTGTGGAGGGGAGGATTTCTCTGGCTTCTCATGAACAGGACTTAAACCCTCTCATTTGCCCCTTGCAGGGTGGCACGCTGACGCAGTATGAGAATAAGCTGAGGCTGGTGGAGATAGCTCAGGTCCCTAAAGCACACGTGGATGAATTCAAGTCTGTGTCGAAATTCAAAATATTCAATACCAACAATTTGTGGATTGCTTTGTCTGCAATTAAAAGACTGCAAGAGAAAAATGCCATTGACATGGAGATCATTGTTAACCCAAAGGTAATCAGCTGGCAAGGGTTTAGAGGACACTGACCCGAACAGGCACTGGGTTTGAAAGTATTCCAGATATGCTGGAGCTGGATCATCTCACGGTTTCAGGTGATGTTACATTTGGGAAGAATGTTTCATTAAAGGTGAGTGTGCAGTTAGTATGCTGCTGCAATAAACATGACTGATCTCTGCTCCTTGGCAATTGATCCTGAGGCAGTGTCTGTACACAGGGTCCATAGGAGCACTCCTGGGAATTGGGTAACTGGCCCAAAGATGGCAGAAGCCATGGCTGGACATGGCTGGACCCTTGTGATGGAGTGCAGGATATTGCTGCCAGAGCTGCTGCTCTGTGCAGGCCAGGCTGAGAGGTTTGTTTTTGAACCTTGAAAGCACAGACCTCACATCTCTGTTCAAACACTTCTGCCACCTCTGTCCTTTGGCTCAGTCCCACCTCCCTTCCCAGGCTGGCCTTACCACCCCTTTTTGGGCCCTTCTGCATCGCTTTGGGGTTCTCAATTTATTAGTAAATGGTGGAGCTGAGCAAGTTAGTTTCTCTCTCAAATTCTTCCTTAGGATCTTGCCAGGCCAGGCAGTACCTGCAGTTCTCTAGGGCGGTTTGGCAGGTGACAGGGGTGGAAGGTGGTGCACCATCACCTGTGGGCTCTGAGCTGTCTCTCTGTCCCCACATCTGCTGTTCAGCTGGAACAGGAGCCTTTCTGGGGCACACCCAGGGGTTGGGGTAACATTTTTCCACTTCAAAGCAAGCAGACATCACAAGAGCCCTTAGAGCAACCATGTCTTCAACCAAGTTACCAGTTCTGCTTGTAGGCCGATAGGATCTAGCAATTTACAGAATAATTCCAGTAATGCTTATTTAAAACCTTTGTTCTGGGGGAAAAGACCCACAAATGTGTATGCAGAAACAATACAACTAAATGAATTCAGGCTCTGGCTGTGGTACAGCTGACGTCTGAACCTATTCCCTCCTTCTATCAACACGTAACAAGTTTCTGAACCCTTGTTTCTTTTCTGTAACCCCAGGGAACAGTCATCATCATTGCAAACCATGGTGACAGGATTGACATCCCAGCTGGAGCTCTACTAGAGAACAAAATCGTATCTGGCAACCTGCGGATCCTGGACCACTGAGTCCAGGAGAGGGCACAGTCAGGGCTGGGGCTGCTGTGCCAGACCAGCCTCGTCGTGGAAGAACCTTTTAAGCATTAGAAATCTAAGTACACAGAGGGCCTATGCTTTGTCATCTTCACAGTACCCTGCAGTATTAATTTAAAATTAATTTCTCTTGCTTATCTTTAAGCAGCCACATAAGCGCCATGGATGTGCGTAAGTAATGCTTCAGTCCTTAAAGAGATTCTGTAACTCAGTTAATATAACCTTGAAGTGCAATACTGTTTGTCTTGCGGGAAGATGGACAGATCTACTTTGATAAGAAGTTCAGAGGCTCACCTCAACCATGCAGTAGTTTTTGAATTGCTTGTAACTGCAGAAATAAAGCTGTGAAGCAATACATATGGGACAACATGGTTGGCAGCACCTGTGACGTTTTAGGAAGGCACAGTTGAAAACCAAAAGTTTCACTACTGCTAAACAGGCTCTTAAAACCCTGTATTTCATGTGCTCACAACCTGTAGCCCTCTTCAACCCCCCCAAACTACAAGTGGGATGTCCTATCCCAGTTGTATGTCGAGGTACTGGGGTAAGGCTGTCAATACCTCCATTTCCGTATCGTGAGAGTGGGAATCATCTGTGTTCCAAACTTGCCCAAAGAATCCAATACTTGAGAAAAATGCCTCAGTAACCACGTGTGGTGTTTGCTTTTTCACATCCCATTTAAGACTGGATCTCCTGTTAATATCTTAATCTTTGATCTGCCCTCTTTTTTCAATAAATGGATCACGTTGACCACACCTATGTTCATATTGTCACAGCCATGTATGTTAATTTATCTTCTCTTGAGTTTCTAAATTTGTACAGGAATTGAAATCCCTGTCCTGATCACTATTGATTTCTTAATGTTTCTCTTGTATTTACATGCAGACAACTTTATTTTATAAGCTTAGTATAACACTGGTATGTATCATTAAAGAAGTTGGTCTTTAAAAACAACTGTGATTTTAGAGCTTTATTTTGACTGACAGTGAATGACACGTGTTATGCTACCAGGTCAGCATGCCTGGCTGATGGCACCACAGGCACACACACACTGCAGCAGAGACCATTCCATCAGACATGATCATCTCAGGGTTAGGCACTCGACCAGGGTCAGGTACAGAGGGGTGAGGTGAGAAACGCAGGCACTTGTACTGAGTACTGGCAGCCTCCAGTCTGTTAAAGGTAGTATTAAAAACTCCAAAATACATGGATTTCAGCTGCACTCTCCTGACTGGTGCAGTCTTTTATAAGCAGGCTAAAAACTTTAAAATTCTTCCTGCCCTGTTCTTTGTGTCCCTGTCGCTCCCTGCTGGCAGGGACCATGAGCAGCTGGAGTTGGCCATCCTTACACCAGCCTTTTTTCCATCTTCCAGTTCCCCCAGGAGCCCCACTGCTACCCTGCCACTGCTAACAAGGGTCAGGTCACTCCTCTCTCCCACAGGGAATGAATGACTTTGAGGAACTGCCCCTTGCTTAGAAAATCTTGTCTTCAGATTTTAGGTCCTGAGAAATCCCCTGGAACAGGACTGCTCCCTAACAAAGCTGAATCCTATATGCGAGCAATCAAAAGTCATTTATTTATATAAAGTTCTGTAAAAAAATAAATTTTAGAACAGCATAGTTTCATAGAGAAAAACATTTTCTACAGAGTTCCAACTGCAAGATTTTTATATTGTACCATCATTAAATAAGGTGGGACACCATGTGAATTTCATTGCACTAGAAGAAATGCAAAGCATCTTTTTAATATAAAGATATACAGAGCATTCTAGACAACTACAGCTGTGTTACAGCTATGTGTTCTTTTGGATTTGGTCCAAAGAAACCTGAGTCTGTTTCCAGAGAGAATGAAAAAACATTGCACAGACAGCTGATCACTTGTTTCGTGCTGAAGGACACTGGAAGGATCTCTCCCTGCAGCTCCCTCTGAGTCTAAGCTCCCCCAACTCTCAATCCTGCCCTTCCTGGGGCTCAAGTGTTCACCTCACCGACGTCACGCTGCTTAGAAGAAAGTCAGTCTGTTGTCAGAGCCAAGTGATTGCCCCCAATGGATTATCACCTCTTCTGCTCCCAGATTTCAGCCATGTTTAGATCTAAGTTGTTAAGGCCTTTCAGAGCTTGAAGGTTTCCAGTGTAAAAAGCCACATCTGAAGTAACCAGCCTGCAGTGAAACACACAACAAGATTAGAATGTGACCCCATCACATCCACCTGGAGTGCCTGGACAAGCAGATGGGGTTTGTCAAGGACTTTGGCACACAATTGCTACAATACGTCTTCAAATCCTATGCCTGGATTAGATATTTTAACTGTCAGTTCAAAACTCAATATTATGGATGTGGTTTATTTTACAGCAGTGATCATCCATAACAGGATTACTGATGGGTGTAAAACTAGTTCTAGGGAAGGGAGATCAAACCATGAGTTCAGAAAACTCAGCAGGAATTAGGCATTTAAAACTTCTATTCTCTTGCTGTAATCCCAGGCTTATCTAGACTTAAACCCCCAATTCCATTCCAACTAAGAATATTAATTATTGCAACATTAACTTCTGTATTCTAGAGTAATGATTCTCTGATTCTAAGATTAATGTAAAAAGCAACTGAACAGCACAACAGCTGTACTGTTTGTAACAGTTTATACAGAATTAAAATCCCTCAGATATTGTTGAAATAGGTCAGGGATCACGATGCTTCCTCCTAGCAAGATGCAGGAACAGAAACTGCATTTATATTGTTAAAAAGTTAAACAGGATTCACCAGCCTGGATTTTTACTATTATTACAGAAACAAGCAGTTTAAACAAAATGAGGATCAGATAACCATGTTAAAAACCTGGTCAGTGAAGCCTGTTGGAACAGCAGCGTCATCCAGGGTTTGATGTTCTCCTTCTCAAACAGCCCCAGCTCCCTAAAAGATGTGTCTGAAGTACAAAACTGCTGCCATCAGATAGTCCTGGGCCAGCTGAGACCTCCTGACTGCTGAGAAACACCTGCCCAAACCATACTATCCAAAAGGGATCCAGCCACAAGGACAGAACAAAACCAACAGCAAAGGATGAAGACAGCACAACACCGTGTTTGGGATTGGAAATCCCCGTGAGAGACACCCCAAGCACATCCGGGGCTCTCACTTCAGCTGGCGCTGCAGTGGATACTCTGTGAGCTTGGTTACAAACACCTTTAAAAGTATCAAAGGCAATGGAATGTCACCCTGTGCACACACCATGAGCACACAGAACCAGTTCAGATACAAAGGAGGAATGCACATAAGCAGGAAAAGCTACAACAAACTGGTAAGGAACAGAACTTTCATTCCAGTGACATTTGAAACATTATCAACTTTCTTCTCTGACTTCTGCAACCTAAGACAATCTTTTCTTGCATGTGGGTAGGCCCATGAGTTTCATTCACCCCTGCTACACTACAAATACATCACTGCCCCCAGGTCATCAGGAACTAAAAACTCCACTGTTTCAGGGGACAATCCAACTGACAACAGAATTCAGTCTGCAAGAGGCTTTTCCTGGGAGGTGGGGACAGCAGGCACAGCCAGGCACCCTCTCTCAGAACAGGTACTGCTGACCTGTTCGAGGATGGAGTGGGCTGTGTCAGGGAAGGGGAAAAGCTCTGTGAGCATAATGTCTGCTTCAAATCTAGTTCTGCTCTAAAAACCATTCCTACAGAGCTGCCCACTGCACAGATTAAATGCTTTCTCCTATTTTTACTTTGCAAGCATCATGAGTCACCATCTACGTTTCTAAACTGCTTCAGGAATCACACAATTCCCACTAACTAAACTGTGGCTGCTGCTGTCACACAAAGAGAGAGAAAGCAATCCATGACCTGAGGACACCTACAAGCAAGTTTCCAGTTGGACAACCTCCAGCTCCCAGTCTGTTACCAAGTGGACTGCACTGCTAGTTACTGTGGAATGGCACAAGTCATGTCCTTTACTGTAAGGAAGCTCCAAATGGAACATACTAAAACATGGAGCTGTGATTCTGCAATCATTACTTCCTTGCAGAAGACAATGCCTGCTTATTTAAGCACTGAAAGAAGAGTCCCAGCTCACCCGTTCAGAGGTCCTCCATCATTGACCACGTTGAGGTGTGCCAGCTGCCTCTTCAGGTGGAGTTTGTAGCTTGCGTTGATTCGTAAAAACAGCATCTGGAAGAAACCACAGCAGCAGAGTAAGGAACTTTGCCCATGCTCATATCACTGCCTCCAGAGGGGAAACACACTGCCAACACCCTTAATCACTGACTTTCGGTTTTGTTTCTGCAACTCATATGACTCTTCCTTCTGCCAGTGCTTCGGCCTCACCTTTCTGGCCACATACAGGGCACCCTCACCTACTCATTATGTGTGGCACTCAGAGGACACGTTCTTTGGAACATGAACTTCTCTGTTGTCTGAAGTATCTAGCAACTTGTACTAAGCCTAGAAGACAACAAATCTCTTTCCTGTGCTAGAAGGGACCATTTAATCTAATGTGAAAGAGAAATGACAACTTGTATTCAATGACTGGATCCTGTCCTTAAGATTTTCAATTCCGCAGTAGCAATGACTGCACCAAAATCCTGCAAAAACGGGTCTGGTACAATTCAGGTGCGTCATATATTTGGGAACTTTTGGAAACCACTGATTCTGAGCAGTGTTATAGAATAATCCTCTCAGAGGGCTGCACTCAAGCCCCTAAGTGTTGCCATTTGCATAGCATTTCACCACTAATTCCTGGATTGCCATCTCTAGACATTAAAAAGCAGCTCAAAATCCTGAAACCCATTGTTTTTGTGTGTCTCATCATTCTCCCTACACACTGGAATACTTCCTTCAGCTCAGCCCAAGCTGCCCATGTGACTGCTGCCAAGCTCTTTAACGTGTGGGTTTCACCAGGACTTAAAAAAGAATTCCCCTCTTCCCAGATAAAGTCTCTCTTGTTCCCAAGTCCATATGCATTTGCAGGCAAGCTGTGAGATGAAGCTCAAAAATAACACTCACCTGAGTTTGCTCCTCAGGAAGGAGATCATATATAGCTTCATGCATCTTTGCCATTTGCTTGCAGATATTCCTGAAGCATGCGGAAGGAACAGGGGCTTTCACTTCATACTGGAAATAAACACATAACTAGTTAACTCCTTTCTGCCACTTTAAAATAGTTTATGTAGGAGAGCTCCCAACAGCCACCTAGGGCTCTGCTTTGCTAATAACATCAGTAATCAAGATCCATTTAGCACATCACAAATTAAAAGGGTGGCTGGGCATGATCTGATCCAGCCAGGAACTGCAGATTCAGGCCCTGTGGCTGCGAGCTGGCCCTCTCCTTCAGACTGGTACGAGACAATGACAGACAAGCACTTCTGCCTCTGAAAAATGTGCCCCTTGAGTACTTCCTGAAAGAAACTGCTTGTCTAGGACCATGCACATCTAAATTCCTGAAGAATCAAGGCAAGGAAACCATAAATAAATGGTAAATGACATCTCTCTATTTACCATAAAAAAAATCCAAAAAACAAAAAACAAATAAAACCCAACCACATCACAATACAAAAAATCCCCCAAGGACACTGCAGAAATACCTTGGAAAGCAAAGTAAAAACAAAAGTCCCTTCTCCTGGTGCCTGAAATCCAAGAAACAAAGCACTGGAAAACACCAGATGGCAAGAGATTTGCTACAAAGGGAACACAATTCTTATGTCCCCACTCTGGATAGGGAAGATCTGAACAGGATTTCAGGAACACTGAAAACCTGTCCCAGAAACCATGAAGCCAGCTCTGCAGTTCCAGATAGAGAGGCCTCACAGGTGGAGGTGCCATCACAGGCCTGGGTGACACGCTGGCAGGTCACCTTTGGGAGGGTGACACTTCCCCACGAAGCCTTACATAATTCAGGAAAGGAACTAATTGTTGTAACTACATCATTTACAAATGGATTGGAGGAGATGCCTGCTTTTATGTAGGCCTGAATTGTGAAAGAGAACAAAGCTTGTCTGAGCACAAGAGAAAAAAACAGAGATGGGGAGTTTTGAGAGTCTACAGAAAATCCAAACCAATGACCTTATTCTGACAGGAGAAGCAGCAGAAAAATAATACTCTCTGTTGCAGGGAACAACCACCCAGCTTGAGGGATTGAGTGTGCCTCAAGACAAAGAAGTTAAGCAAGTAATTTTTTCCAACTTCCCGGCACATTGCTAAGCCAGAGGGAATTGGGAGGCTGCAGCAGTGGCTCTTGCACGATTACAGCCACGCCCAACTCTTCATCCTTGGGGGAGAAGCAGCCCCAGGAAGAACCCCAAGATCTTCTGGCCATTTTTATCTGCAGCTGAGGTCAACAGCTACCACAATAATAATAATAATAATACCACAAGGGATCAGAAAGAATCTCACTGCTCTTCTGTCCAAACAATCACAAGACAGCAAGTTCCAAGAGAAGCTCAGAACTTGCACTGGATTTTTTCCATTCATGGTAATGAATGAGCCTTTCCTGTTCGTTGATTTTATTATTTCCACTGTTCAATAACCCCACTCTTGTTGCATTTCCCTGCCAAAGATAACTGTTGGGAAGTGTCCATGCTGTTATGAACTGCCTTGTCTCAGTGGCACTGGGTGAGGACTCCCATGCCATGGAACTCCCAGGGGAAGCACAGCCTGGAGATGCAGAAGTAACTTGCTTGTATTACCCAGTGCCAAGTCAACATCCTGTCCACTGCTGTTCATCTCCTACAAAACAGGAATTTCTGTGTTTGAAGTGTGCTGGGCATGCACTGCCACAGAACTCACTTGTGCAGATTTACACATCTCAGAGCAGGTGACCACTTCATCCAGAGGACACTGAAATAGTTGGACTCAGAAAAACACTGGCATGGTTGTACTGACATGCCTATTTGCAAATGTCCTGGATTTATGCTCTTCACAGCCTTCAGTGCCAAGATTTCATTTTTTAGGAACAAGATGAGCCAAATGATGGCATGTGCTAGGAATGGAAGCAAATCAACCATCCTTTGGTTCTGGACTCTGTGGGCTGCATTCATATGGGCCAAGCACTGTCACTCAGCCTTCAAGAGCTCTAAGAGACAGGAATAGTCCCAGTTTACATCCTGTGCCAGCTCCCAAAGGGACAATGGGCTGTGAAGATGGAGGGACAGTAAGGGATGAGTTCTCACTACCTGCCATCAAGAACATGAAGTGTATTCCTACCAAAGAAACAAATGAAATGAAAAAGCACAACATAAAGTAACAATAAAATAACACAAACAGCAAGGAAGAGAAAAATGCTGCCTGTTGCAACTGCCCCACTACAGCTCTCATCAGCCTGTCACTGTGCTTCTCATGAGCCCCCTGAAGGAAGATTTTGGCCCAGGCCAATCAATCAAATCTGTCACTTGAAAAATTAATTTCTTCCTGTCATGAAACAGCTTATTTTTTTCCCCAAAACCCTAAGATCCAAAGCACAACACTAAGCCTTAAAAGGTAATGATACTTCAAGTATCTGTGGCCCAAAGAGATGTCTCAGTATGTTCTACCCTGAGGTGAATCAGAGTAGATCAAGCCCAGGACCACACTGCAGCACTGTTCAAACACCAGGACACACCAGGAGTACTAATGCTGCTCCAGAGCAGGAACTGCTGAGCACAGACCTCCAGTCCCCCCAGGCCTGCAGCCCAACAGATGGGCTGGTCCTTCCCCTCCAAAACTCTTCCTCCCCAGCACTTTCCTGCTGTTTCCTCAGCTGCCGGAAATGCCGCCCTCGCCGTTGGAAAGAGCAGGAAACGGGACTGGCTGAGCTGGCTGCAGACAAGAGCTGTCAGTGGTACGAGAGCACTTCAGTTCCTGAGCACCTGAGCATGTGCCACCCACAGCACTGCTGTTTCCTGCTGAAGCAGCGAATGAAACATTTAATTTTTGTGGGAGTGAAGGTGACTGACACCCAGGTGGCAAATGTGAACACAAGACACATTAATGAGAACAGCAGAGAGTTTTCCATCTATATAGTTAAAAGAAGTTCAAACAAGTCCTGGTTAGGAAAGTTTAAGACTCCATTTGAAACATCTAGACTGTATACGATGAGACATTCAGTTGCAATTTAGAGAGTATATAATTATTTCTATAAATCATTACCTTGGATAATAGTTTGTCAAATAAGCTATCCATTATGGCAACGAGCTTTGCTGAAATTTCAGCTACGTGGTCGTGATAATCCTGTAAGGGAAGAAAGCAGGTTTCATTTTCTAGTGGCATTCATGTTCTTCAGAGTACAGTTGAAAAGCAAAACCTTGCATTTCAGGAAATGCCAGAATTACCTTTGTGATGTGGTCAAAATGCCTGAGCATGCTGAACTGCTTTGGCTGCAGCCGAGCTTCAAAATGAGCCCTGATAATGGGAATGTAGTGTACAATGAGCTGGAGGCAACGTGAAGAAAGGGCTGTGAATCCAGGAAGAGAAATAAAGTGGTTATTACACAGGAAGTGTCATTTCTGTATGGACTGTGTCTCCTTTGACATAAGTAACAGATCTGACACAATTTCACACTGTGGGATTTTGTCTGTTCTAAAAGCATGGAGGGACATGTTTGTTTCCCTGGGAACCCCCACCCCGTGAAGATGCCAGACTGGTACCTGGCTGCTCACACCCAGCTTTGTTAAGATGGAATAAGGGACTCGTTTTACAAGAGGCTTTGAGTGTTTACTCGACATTTTGAGCCCTGAGCACACACAGACATTGGAGAGATCTCTAAAGACCTGATTCATCAGCTACTTCAGCAACCATATTTTCAAGGCAGCAGTGTTTCTGCTGCAGTGGTGTACATAACACCCTGCCCTGCCAGCACTGACCTGCCCTGAACCTGCTCCTGCTGCAGTGCCAACAGGATCCCAAACAAAACAACTCCAACAGGACCTGAGCCAGCAGCAGGTCATCACACTGGCTGAACACTCTGCAGCAAAAACTTGACCCAAGTGTGGCCCACAGCCTCTCAATCCATTCTCATCAGGCTGCTCCCTTTTGAAAAGGGAAATGCAGACTGGTAATCTCATCAGTTTCTCATTCTGAAACACGGAACTCTAGTTTACACCTGCTGCAACCCATCAACTAAAGGATCCTAATTTCAGGAGAAAGTTTAGAACTACATTCCAGGCAGGTAAGTGGCAAGGTCTTATCACCCTCTGTGTCCACGCACAGCCCCACAACTCAAATACAGCTTATCATAGATACTTATGGCTTTTCTGCACTTGGGTTTTTTAATAGGCAGGGGAACAAGCTTTGACACTTTAAATACAAAAATCCATACCTAGGTTTTTTGTAGTGATTGTTTTCAAGCCAACAACTTGTAATGCACCAGCTCCAAGCACTAATTGGCAACTTCTAGAGTTGAAATACTGTGAGAAAAGAAGGACAGTGAAAATGCATGTTGACTCTTTATCAACTACATAAACCCACAGTTTAGAAACACCTTTAACATCATTTTGCAAGATTAAATAAGTTTATTATGAAGGCCAGTTCCAGAGTTTCACTAGTTTTCCTCAGTAGAATAGCCATATAATATCAGAGTGGAAACCATCATGACAAAAGGTTTCTCCTCGGGCTCTTGACCTTCTCTACTGCTGATGTTAAAGGAAACTTGAAAGCACTGAAACTCCCTCCTGCTGAGGTGACTGAATCTATGTTTGTAGCCAAGAAGATGAAAAGCCAATCCTGTAAGAATTCCAGATATTGTGGACAGCTTATACTTAGATCTCTGTAACTTACTTCCAGGAGAAAAGTTATCGTTAAAAGCACATAGGCCATCAAAGCCTCGGGACAGTACAACAGTTGCTATCAGCATGTTCTGTCTTATACTGGAATTCTGCTTCCTCACCCAGCTTGAGACACCAGATATTCCAGACTGGGCCTGGGTGATGCCACAAAAAAGCCACTCCTGCTGTCCCCACCTCCTGCACTGAACGTAGAGCAGAAGTCCCAAGGCTCATATTTGAACAGAACTGTCTGTTGACATTGAGAACCAAAACTTAGAGAGACATGATCCTTTCTCATACACCTGAAGATGCAGAAGAAATTGTGACAAGGCTTCCCTGCAGCTTGTGTCTGCAACATAGAGGACTGCCCTCACAAAGACCTCCTTTTTCGGGGCAGGGGCTTTATTCCACTTCACATGTCTTTCTTCACAATAATGCAAGAACAAATCCAAAATTTCAACCCTCTTTGTGTAAAAAGGGGAAGTAATTTTCTGGCTGTTGCCTGGTGTCACTCACAAAATGCAGGTCCACAGAGCCACCACGAACCACACCTCCTCCAACTCTGGGCTGCCACGATGATGCATCCGGGGCCAGAAAAGCAACCCAGACCTCATACCACAACTGAACCAGAGCTACATGTGGCCCCTGATCTGAGAGAGGCATAACCTACACTGCTCCCAGAGTGCCGGGGCTGAAACTGCCCCACATTCACTTCATCCTCTCTGGAAAAGCAAGAACTCTTCTTAAGCCTCTGTGTGGACTTTAAAGTAGAATCACTGAGCCAAAGGCAGCTGTACCCACACAGCCTAAACTCCTCTGAGGTATTTAGCTCAGGTTAGTGTTAACTGAGAGGCAAACCAGCAAAAACTTGGTCTGTAAAGGGCACACTTACTGTCCCCTGCCTTTTGTGGTAATGACTGTTCCCAGATGACTTGCTGCAGACAGAACAGTGAGGGAGCGGAATGCCTGGAACAGAGCAACACCTCCTCCTTGTGCCTGCTGGGAGGAAAGCACTCCTTCACCCAGCAGGAAGGCCAGGAGCCCTCTCCTGTCTGCACCACCCGAACAACCCCAGTAATTACAGCCATGTGCGCTCAGTATGGGCCCCTCACAACACTGAAGTGCTGGAGCACAAGTCTGATGAGGAGCAGCTGTGGGAGCCAGGGGTGCTCAGTCTGGAGAAAAAGAGGCTCAGGGAGACCTTTTTGCTCTCTACAACTCCCTGATGGGAGGCTGTAGCCAGGTAGGGGTCAGTATATGTGATACTGTGATCCTCCTCCACAGGCAACAGGACAAGAGGAAACGGCCTCAAATTCCGCCACAGTTTGGGTATTAGGGCTAATCTCTTCACTGAAAAGGTTGTCAAACACTGGAACAGGCTGGCCAGGAGAGTGGTGGAGTCACCATCCCTGGAGGTATTTAAAAAGCATGTAGATGTAGCTCTGGGGACATGGTTTAGTGGTGGCCTTGGCAGAGCTGGGTAAATGACTGGACTTGATTAATCTTAGAGGTCTTTTCCAGTCTAAAGGATTCCATGATTTCTCCCACAAGCAGATGTCATTTCAGTCAGGCTGCAGCCACAGCTCAGAACTGCCTGGAATTTCGTTACCTGGGAATGCTTCCCATTTTCCATCACAATCAAGTCTAGATCTTGCTGCTCTCAAAGTCTGCTGGCTCTGACAGCTGTCAAACAAAAAGTACAGTGCCAGGACACCTGGAGTGGCTCTATTTTGTTCAAAGTGTAATAAATGAGCTTTTTTTTTTCCCTAGCTGCTCTTGACATCTCTCCAACTGATGGTACCTTGCTGACAGATAAAAAACACAGTAATTAAACTGCACATAATGTTTGAATACCAAGAACTAAACCACAAGTGACAGAGCCAGAATGAGATAAGATAAGGAGAGGGAAGTAACACAGATATGCAAATCTGGCCAAGTTTGACGAATCCACTGTTATTCTACCTGTGAAAAGGTGCTGCAATTCCTGAGGAAAGCAGCAGCTGAAAGAGACTTGAATAGAGGCAGGCTCAGACAGACTGATTTGCCTTGGATAGTGCTTTTAAAGGGGAAATTTGTGGGTGAATCTGAATGACAACTGCAGGCAGCAATCTTCCTATATCTGGTTATTCAAATACAAACTACCAATAGGACAAACATTTAAAGGTCCATCTCCTAGAGTTTGTTTCCTCTCTCCTGCCCCCCACCTTATGTAAAATATTGGAGACTGAATCCATTTATCTTTCATTGATTATGCCTCATGTTCAGAACTCAAATACCTGATATGACCTTTGTGAATACCAGATTCAAGTGAAAGATAATGAAGATACAAGTGAAAACCTTGACATAAATTAACTGCTAGGCTCTGGAGCCTATATAGATACATATTTATGTGTGCATGTGTGTATATATATATTTGATGGTTTTAAGGTGCATTCATGTGCTCCTTTTATTATTGATTACTTATATTACCTTGCAGTGCCTGGGCTTTACCAGCTTTCCTCTTCTCTAGTGAGAAATAAATGACCAAGAGGTCCTGGTGTTTCATCACCTTTACATTTTTACAACAGAACCTTCAACCCTTCCTTCATACTATTTTTCACGCTTCTACTAACTATACCCCTACTGATTTGTAAAAACCAAGGAACTTGTTTCCTTCCTCAATATAGCTATATATTTCTGTGGCATCTGGGATCAAATTGCTTTTCCTTCAGCTGCATTAATCCTACAGCCAGCCTGAAGGACAGGGAGCTATGTCAAACACTACTAGACGGGATTTCCAGTATTCCTTGTGAACAGCCAGAGTTAATTCCCACAATAAATTGCATCTTTAATGCCTTTGGCTTGAAAGGTTTCCTTGTGGCACAGTAGCAAACACAATGATCCTAGATAAATTTTATAATTTATATGAAATCACAGAAACACATGAGTATTATTGAGAGTAAGACACGTTCTCTGCACCCTGCCAGCCCCTGCTTGGCACTGGGGCACATTTGGGGCCATACCTTCAGTAAATCCGACAGGCGGGTCAGCATGTCAGTGGTGATGGAAGGAATGTTATCCACACACTGGCAGTACTCCAGGATTATTCTTATTAGCAGCAATACTGTCCTGAAAAATAAGAAAAAGCCAAATATGTCATCTCAGTGCACAAAAGATGCTGAAAAATCAAACCAGGCCAGTCATGTTAATAGAAAGCTACCCAATGCTTTCTATAGAGATTATAGTATTGAATAAATCCACTAACTGATGTGGAGCAGAAGTGAAACATAAAAGGAGATTTACACAGATATATTTACAATCAATACCCATTCCACAGGGTGGTGTGTGGAAGTATTTCATATGAAAGAAAATCTCTGAAAAATACGTAAGAAATGCTAAGGAGCCACAAACAGAGATGGCAGCTGTGAAGAAAAAGCACCAAATATTCAGAGATGCTCAACACCTGTAATTTCTCTTGAAGTTAGCAGGCACTGGAGAATTTGGGAGCTACTGGATGGAATTAAGCAGGTTCCCCATACAGCAAGCATGCTCCTTTGAACTCAGATACACAGAAGGCAGGAAAATTGACACAAGATCAAACATTCAGAGCAGATATTTTATCATTTCAAAAAGTTAAATCTCTTTCTTCCTCTAGGCAGTAGAGTGCAGAAAGATGATGACTGAAAATAAACACCTGGAGAATGTTTTGTGAACACGAGGCATTTGTGATGAATGCATTTTATTTAACTAGATGCAATGAAACTGGATGTAGAAGTGTGTAGAAATAAAACAAATATTTGCACTGTGAAGCTCTCAATTGCTTCACAGAGCTAAATATAACAAGTTTCAAGTGAGCAGAGGTACATTATCAAACACATCATATATTAGGCAAATTTTATCCTTTAGAGCAATGCTCCTACTTGACCTGAAATGCTCTTCAGCAGTGATATCATCTGCCTGGCACAGAAGTTCTCAGCCATCAGATTCTGTTTCCAATTGAATAATGACACATCATCATGAAGCAACTCATAAAATGACAGCTGGTCCAAGACATCCTGTATATTACACCTTTTAAGTTTGGTGCAAATTGATGTTGGAACTCTGGGGAGTGAGATCTTCCAGGCTTTACTCCCTCTCCAAAAACACTCATGCATAATTAATGCTTAAGCCTCACAGTCTCTGGAAACAGCATGCTTTTAAAGGAAAGAAATAATAAGTATCATGCATTTTAAAATGTGTCTGATATAACCAGCTTTAAGAAACAACTTTCCAATTCAAATCAGCCAGGATACCAAGAAATAGCATATGCAGCTTCTGAGATGCTTACTCTGAATAAGATAAGCAACTATTTAGTAGTGGACTCAGGTATTTTGGTGCTGTCCAGCCTGGAGAGAAGAGGACTCTGGGGAGACCTTATTGCAGCCTTTCAGTACTTAAAGGGGCTTATAGGAACGATAGGGACAAACTTGCTAGTTTGCTGGTGATAGGACAAGGAGCAACAAACAGTTTTAAAGCAAAGGAGGGTGGATGCACCTGAGACATAAAGAAGAAATTTTTTTAAATGAGAATGGTGGAACACTGATACAGGCTGCCCAGAGAGGTGGTGGATGCCTCAGCCCTGGAAACATTCAAAGGCGAGTTGGTCAGGGCTCTGAACAACCTGGCCTAGTGCAAAGTGTCCCTGCTCGCTGCAGATAGGGTGGACAAGATGATCTTTAAATCTCTTTCATCCCAAACTATTCTAAGAGTCTACAACTTTTGCCAAGATTGCAAGAAATAACAGTGTGCTCAAAAGACAAACTTGTATTTTCAGGTGTGTGTTTTCATGAAATAATTGGAAAAAAACATTCAAATAAAATTATAAATTAAAACCTAGTCACTTGGAGAAAACGGCATTTTAATGTAGCAAAGAGCTTGTAGTGTTTTATAACTGCTGGGAACTAAAGAGAAACTAGTCTGTGAAAGGAGAGGGATTCTTAATTTAAATAAGATTGCTAAAGTGGTTAGCATTCATCACAGCTCTACTCAAAAGTTCTTGCCAACTAACCCACTGCTAAGAGAAAAGAGTGCATCTTACCCAACTGTTGCATATTTTTGTCCTTCAACAATAAGGAATTCAGCTGGCTTTCTTTCTTCAGTAGCTAGATATGTTAGTAAGACAGGAAAAGGAGTGAGTTGGATTAAAAACACATGCAAAAAATGCTTTTATAAAAATGCAGTGTTCGCTTACTAAGGTTTGAGAACACCCACAATCTTTGTAGCAAGCACTTCTCTCTTTTACAGGATTTACTAAATAGCTGATCACCCATCAAAAATTTTACAACTCATAAAGTTACTTCATTATCTGCTGTGATTTTAGATCAAAAAATCTCATAGTCCCACAGTCATTATGGATTTAAAAACTCCAAATACAACAGGCTACAAATAGAAGAAAGGCAGAAAAAGCCACTAGGTTTTCTACTATACATTCTCAAGTGATTTGCTGTGTATATTAATATTTTAGTTTCAAATTACTTTTTCCTCAGGCTTCCTAACAGAAGCTCTTACTGATGCAGTTTTTCATGGTAAATTATCTGCTTGAAGGAGGTTATTTTACGAGCAATGGTTGATGGAACATATTTATGTGTCCTATTCCATAACTGGAGTGATTATTGCTTTAGTACACTCTCTGTTATCTGCTATCCTTCTGGCAGGTCAGGGTTTCTCCACCATGACATCACTGTATTTTTTTCCCTCTAATCTCTTGCCATTTTTGTCCCCCTCTCTGCATGTTTTCTTCCTCTTCTGGGTATTCACTTCCCCCAACCATCACTGCAATATAGGATGAGTATCCCTATGAGGTAAGAACACACTAAGCATTCCCATCGTGCACATGGGGAAGTGGGGCAGGAGGACAAAAAAGTGACTTCTCTGAAGTCAAATGAGGTTTCTGTAGCAAGGTAAATAATTGAATAAACATGAGTTTTCCCTTCCATGAGCAGCCACATGGCATGCTGCCTTTCATGGCAGAGGAAGCAGTGGGAAGGAGGCTTTGTTTCACACAAAGAAGGCTGAGCACATGCACGTGCTCCTCAATCCCTTGCAATTCCTCAGCAGTACCTTGTGGGGAAAGACTGAATTTGTGCAGAGACTGCAAGCTTCTACACTGGGAATATTTGTATAAAAAGGCAGCTCTCTCACTGTGCTAACACTTCTGGGCGTTTTCAAAAAATAAACAGATAATCTTTCAGCACAAGGCATTTCAACACCAGTAACAAGAAAGAAAAAAGACAACAGCTGTCAATTTTCTTCTTATCCCCTCAAAGGACAGGAAGCAAATATAGATCCAGAGTGTTATCAGAATATGTCCATCAATATTCAACAGCAGAATTTGCAGATAATAAATTAATTTCACAGCAGGACTGTAAGACACACACCTGTTGGTTTTTTTTCAGGGAGAGAAATTCTGCCATCTGACACCGAATCAACGAGGTCCTGGAACTCAGCAGGAACTTCAGCTTGCTTCCAGCGCTCATTGTCCAAAAGCAAGCTGGTTATAAACACAAAAGAGAGGAGGCTGAGAAAGAAATACCTTGTCTTGACACTTCTCTTGCCTGTAATGCTGAAAAACAATTTTTAAAAAACCACTGGCCCAAAATGTTCTGTCAGTCATCTTCATGAGAAGGAGGTGCCCACAACTGTCAGCAGCAAAATAAAACAACACTATGGTGGTCTAGAGATCTCACAATTTGTTCAATCTGCCACAGGGGACCAAAAACTACACCAGGCAATAAAGGTCTTATGAGACCACCGCCAATGAAGTAATGTATAAATACTGGAATTTTAACAGCTTTTGATGGATGAGAGCAAACAGACTTGATGGATGCTACTGGCCAGGCTGTTCCTCTGAGCAGTTTGGGGTTTTTTTGAAAACAGCTGAAAGTGTTTTATTCTTAAATAAAATGAATTATTCTTAAACTCCTGAAACAGAGCAATCCTGCCCTTCAATGTTAGTTTTGTGTGTTTTCTTTAGCCATTACTGTACTTATTTAAGTAACTGTAGAACAATCGAGTTTGAAGAAATCAAGTTAAGAAAACATTAAAAAGTCTAAATCAAGTGGAAATAATTGGAATTTAATACAGTTTTTTCACTCCCTGCTTTTAGGTATTACAAACTTACTGATCTAGGCAACAAAAGATTGTGTACGATACATAAAATTATTCATGGAAGAACACAAAGATTGTCTACCCAGAGGTACCTTAGTTTTGTCTTCCTCTCTTCATGAAACCTATTCACAAATCTATTGGCTTGACTCTGAAGAGCTCCTCTCAAGGACATGCTTTTCCTGCCACAGATCTGCTCAGTATCCAAGATAAAGCCCTCCATCAAGCGAGAAAGAGTAACGAACTCGTTGGAATTCAGCTTCTCTAGGAAGCCATCCTGCATGCAAAGAAAACTGTTGTAAGGAGACGTAACACCACAAAAATTCAGAGACATACAGAAATAAATAGTCAGCATGTCTGAGGGCTACTACAGTTTGAGGTGGCATATTATTTAACCCTACATGTGACAGACAGGGTAGACTGCAGTGCAAGCAGCTACCTTGCCACAGACATGCATTCTCTGCACGAAGCATCCAAGACAGCAAATCAGAATATTAAAAAGAGAAAGAAATAGGTAGAAGAAACCAACGCTGCCTTGCAATGATTTACATTAACACTGGTGTGCTCTGAGCATGACCATGCAGAGCCTGTCGCAGCAGGAACCATTCCTGTACACCCATCATGAATGCTGCTTCAGAAACCTCATTAACCAGTAACCTGGAAGCAAATGCTCACCAAGCATGAGGCATCACAGCAGTCTGACTCAAACTGCTCACCTTTGCTCTTGCCATGAGGAACTTGACTGAACGATCATGGCAGATATCAGAGGCGTTATAAAGTAACTCTTGGATATTGTTTGCCAGCCTGACCAGCTCCAGGTCAGTCAGTTTCATGTCGTCACTGATCCTACGAATGACAGAACCAGTTGGCTGAGCATCAGTTTATGGAGCAAACAGTATTTTTGCACGCAGAAGGAAAGAGCCTTGCAGCAACTGTCAAATGCAGTCAGTTAATCACCAAAGTCACTTTATGCAGATGGGCTCTTCTAAGCTGCTGTCAAGGTCCTATGAGCCCCTTGCAGCAAAGAAATGCATAATGGCACATTCTTTTTTCATTCTGCATTCTAATTGCTATTAATGATCTAAGAGTAAACATGACATAGCCATTACTGATACAATAAATGTAATTAATTTACTGAGTTAAAATTTACCTAGGTCCTATGAGACTTCCACATCACAAGCACATGACAGATAAAACGCAGCACTTTTCTTCCGATGCAAGCGTAAGGCCTAAAATAGATGTCTGCACTCTCCACACCTTAATCTAGCTATCTTTCATTCCATTATCTCTTTAGACTTCAGGCTCTTAAGGTGGTGCTTTTTACAAAACCTTGTATTAACTGTCTACTGTTCTGCACAGCTCTGCTGTTCATGCTTTATGCCACTAGTGAAGAGCACAATCTTCTGGGCCAGCCTAAGGACTGACAGCACGACAGATACTACCGAGCAGCAACTGGACTAACATTGCTCTGTGTATCCAAACACAAAGCAAAGGTGCAAGCAGAAGAGCGATGAAGTCAGTTCATTTTAGAACAAAGTTATGCAACCAGCCTCAGAAACAACTTTATTCCTGAGAAGCTCCAGCTGGATGGTGCATTTTTAGCAAACTTTGCAAAATGCTCCAGACTAGTTTGGATCTAACCCCCTTCCCTTTCCCTGTTCTTCCACACAACCCTGGACTCCTCTTCATAAATCATTTCTCTTCCAGCACATGACAGATGTTCAGACATGTAAAGGCCTGTGTTTTATGCACAGCATATTTATTTTAAATCCATCTCCTTCAGCCAGCATTGTCATTTGGTGGGGAAGGCTTCTATCAAAACTAACAGCTGCTTCAACAAAAGTACAGATACTCAAGGACCAAGCAGCAAGAGCAAGCCACTTGCTGTCTTCCATCTCTCAGCAGGGTAACAAGTGGTATTTCAGTTTTGCTTCATATAACTCTGCATCCAGACATGCTGGCTGTTGAAATGGTTCATGCCTGAATTTCACACACATTATGCCTGGTTCTGTTCAAAAGATAGCTCTGACTTGCAGCCACAAGTAACAGGTGCATAAAAGGATGCCAGAAGGTTGGAACTCTGGAGAATGGAACACCTGAGGGCAGCATTGCCTATGTAACCAAAGCACCGAGATGGATTTATTTATTTATTTATTTATGAAGGTCAAATAGTTGATGACAAACAGAAAATTTTTCTCTAGAATTTTTCAAGGTGTATTCCATGAAGTCATCTTAAAAAACCAACAACAACAAAAAAACCCATAACTAAAAACACCAGGAAAAATAACCATAGGGAACATGGACAGGGAACAGAAATGCTTCTGCATGCTAAAGGCATGACAAACAATCTGTCTTTCAGGGTCTCACACATCTCTTCTGCTCTCTACACAAGTGGCCTCCCCAGAGAAACTAATGGAGAAAGGGCTCTTTTCTGGAAGAAGTGACATAAACCAGTCCCTGTACCACTACATATGGAGGTGAAAGAAAGGCAAATATAGCAGTGCGATCTGATGGCAATCTCTAGGGGGACAGCCACTGCACTTCACCTACCTAAAAAGCACATTCCTCCAGTAATTTTTGTACTGTGTGACCAGAAACAACTGCCTGCCCCTCACTCCTCATTCCGGCCATGCTGCCAGGTGGAGACAGGCAGGGTGTTCACTCACATAATCTCTACTCCTCCTGGAGTGACAGAAGAGGACGTGTGCTCCTTGCTGGACGAGGAGTCGGTGGTGCACTCGGGCTCTGAGACGGAGTCGCTGCTGCAGGGCTCGCTGTTGGGGGAGGTGTTCCTCTGGGAGGCAGCGTCGGCTGCTCCGGCCGGGAGCTCCCCATCGCCGAAGGCATCGCTGATGAACATCCCCTCGTGCGTCAGGTAGGCCACCTCGCTGTCCACCATATTCTCCTTAGCAGAGTTCTTCTGTAATGTGTCCTCCAGGTCTCTGGTTTTTTGGTTCTTGTCTAGAACCAAGAAAACCACGCTACGGATAGTATTTAATGTTGCCTAGAACGAAATACAACTTTTATTACAAAAAAAACACCCCAAAACCCAGTGCCACAAGCTTGTGCTAGAAAGAGATTTTCTTTTGCCCATAAAATTTAACTAATCCTGGCTTTATAGTCTGTCATATATTTAGTTTTTAGAGGCAGACCCATTTGTCTGATGGCAACCAATATCTGATGTTTCTGAGGTAGGTGAAAGAAACCTCATTTGGAGCAATCTAACACATACAAAAGCCCTGTCCTAATCCCTAGCAGCTTAGAATAGAAGTAATCGAGCAAGAGAAGTATTATCTCTTTGCCACTGCTCTCTTTGTTAGCACTAATCATTTTTGCCCTGGATGCTGATATTCACATCTCCTTTCAATCAGAAGTTTGAACTCTACATGCAAAATCACCATCTTAAGACTTCAAATGGAAAAGCAACTTCATTCCCTTTCATGCCTGAACTACATGAAGTTGTTTGTAAATTAATGTCTTACCTTGACTCTCTTGAGGAAGATGGTGAATTTGGAAAAAATATTCTTCAGTAAATCAAACCACTGAGGAAAATTCATCATCCTCATCTGGTCTGCAAGCCTAAAAAAAAGGGCAGTATTCAGCAAACAGCAATTGTTTGCTGGCCATTTTCCATAGAATTAGATCATACTGTGAAAAGCTTCACATTTACCCTTTAGCTCTTTCCTGGGCATAATGTTCTCTTCCCTGAGATAAGTATGTGTTACCAACAAGGGACAGGGTTAATAACATTTTCACAAACCACATGGGAGGAAAAATAAATTACAAACAAAAAAACATTGAAATGAGACCACTTCTGCTATTAAAGTACAAGTCAGCTGTTTGTGGCAAAAGGGCAGAAAAATCACTCTCAGAACAAAAATTAAAACCTGTAATACATAGTTTGGACCCAAGAGTAGAAGACTAAACACTGGAGAATGGCGACCAAATATCCAATGTGTAAAAATGCCCCTGTGCCCAGACATCTCCCAATCTGGGTATGAAATCCATGCAGGTTTTGCAACTCACTTTGCTTTATCAGCTGGACTATTTTCATTATCTTGGGGTAACACTTTGCTGAGTCAAGTGAATCATAAAGCCATAGAAAAAACAGAAGCTGGCAGGGGCCCCTGGAGCTGGAGCCTCTAGAGCTGCCTTGGCCAAGCCCTGCTCAAGGCAGGTCCAACTACACTGGGCTGCTCTGGGCCCTGAGCTCTGGGCCAGTCTAAGCCTGAGTCTCAGAGCACAGATCCCACAGCTTCTCTGGGCTTGTGTTTCAGTGTTTGATCAGCCTTATGGGGAACAGATTCTCCCTATGATTCAACCAGCATTTCTCATCTTCCACATTGTGCCCACTGCCCTCTGTGCAAACTCTGAGAGGAGCCTGGCTCCATCTCTGCTCTGGCATCTGCCTTTGCTGGGTTTGGTGAGGTTCCTGATGGACCATTTCTAGGGCTAAAGTTGTCTGGTCTCCTCTCTGGATAGCTCTTGTTCTTGATTATGGGGGAGGAACTTGAACTAATGACATGTTTTAATACAGAGTCCCAGATTATGGCAACAGGGAATGCTTTCAAGTGGAGATATCTCCATATATTCAAAAGATACATGCTTCATGTATTGAGATTCACAGAATTTTAGTATTTATTTAAAAGGTAGATTTAAGGTAACATTAGAATCTGAATGAGAAGTAAAACAATATCCACCCAGAGGTGGACAAAGGCAGTGTCTTAAGATGCAAGAGAAGTGTAATCCTTAATTATAGGGAAATTTAAGCAAAAATTAGAACAAAAAATTTATCTATGCTAAAAAACATACTATCCCCACCCACCACCACAAAAAAAAAAAAAAAAAATCTGGCTGCGTACTTACTTAACAACCACTTCTGTATCTATTTCTTCTATCTGTGATACCGTATTAACCACACACTGTCAAATTTTAAGAGGGAAAAAAACAAAACAAAACATCATCTTAGCTTCTTTCTAACCACTGCTGAGTTTCATAACAAACATATACATTAATCTTCAAGTTAAATAAAGAGAAGTAAAATAAGAAAAGAAAGACATACTTGTATCACTTAACAACTTGTTTCTCTAAAAACAAACAAAAAAACAAACAAACAAAAAAAAACCCCAAACAACAACAACAAAAGAAACCCCCCAAAGCAACTGGTGCATACAAAATTGGCCAGCTTCCTCAGGTCTCAGTACAACTAATTTTCATTCCAAACACATCTCCAGTTTTACAGCTGTTTCATTAATCTCTTTTTCCATTACTTGTAAACCCAAGGTACAAATCAACTCCACTCAGACTGAAAAAGGGCTTTTCTCCCAAATACCAGCCAATAAACTGAACAAATGAGTAGTAGAGTGTGAACTCATCTTGCTTTAAGCAAGTTTGTACAATCCCAGTGGTGACTGAGGGCTGCCATCTCAAGCTACATGGGTTTTATCTGTGCTCTGAATAATGGTGGTCAGTACAGAAGCTTCTGAAGAAGAACAGAACCTTGTTCTTGAACTATGCAGTGTGCTCAGTGCTTATAAACCTTTGCTCTTACACTTGCCTGGCAACAAAAACCTACTAAAATTCACTGACCAAACAGCCCAGCAATGCTTTTGAAGAGGAAGCACATTTGAGGTGTGGCAAGAAAACAGTTTCCTTTATTATGGAAAACTACCCCTAAGAGTTGAGACAATGGGCCCCTATACAAAAACATTGCACAAACCACACAGGAATACTCAAATCCTGCCTATTTTCCTTATTCAACAGAAATTTACACTGGAATTTGATTAAATGTTGTCTACTATTAAGCAGAGGGGAAATCTGAAAAACCCAACTTAAATCTTCCCAGTAGAATGGGAAAAACATTTCGAGACTGAGAATGAGCAGAAAAATAGGGAGCATTGTCTATTATATGATCAAACAAAGAATCTGAAGGGGAAAAAAACCGTCTCCTTATGACTGCTGATGCAGCCAAGTGAAAAGCTAGTGGAGACTGCCAGGCAAACGAACAACTTTATCCTGGTGTTATAAAATTATTTTTTTTTAATTTACTAGCAATATGGACCTATCCACCTTGTACAACCAGACAAACAGAACCATGGGGCTGCAATGTGAAAGGGACTGGAACAGCCAAGTCAGGTTTAAAATAAAAAATTTCAAATAACAGTATTAAAAAACCAAATCCAAGCTTTAAAAACTAAGTTCCCAACCCACAATGCAGCTGTGAACTGCAGACTATCCTATGAGGACAGGAGATGCCCAACTCAGCACCCATCTCCGAGCCTTTGAGATACAAATCAGAGGGAGTTCATAGCACATCAGAGCATAACTCTTGGAATAATCACCTATCTCCAGGGGAAAAAAAATATTTTTACACAATATTACCATATATGCACGCAAACAAGATGAGTAAAACTGAAAGTACCACACACACACACACCCTAAGTTCAGCCTAAGATATGTTTGCAAACAAAAGTCATCATGTCACTATCCAAATTAGCCAATGTATTTTCCCCAAAGAAGTGATATGAATTTTGCTGAATTATAGGTTTGAGCTGGTTTTATCAATAAGGTTTTTTGGCTTGAAAGATACTCTGCCCTAAATGGCAAACCACCACACCAATGCAGAAAAGGACTTAGGACTTAATATAAGTTGTTTTTTTTTAAAGGTAGGCACTTCTACCTTTTCCATTTCTTCGCCTTGCTCTCTCAAAAAAAGGCAAGGATATTTTTCAACCTTTTATCATGTGTCTATGCTAGGTCTGTGTTAACATTAAGGCAAGAACATTTGCAGGGAATTCACTTGTTTAAACTGGCAAGTTCTTTGATTCTCCTTTACGTGTTTACACCAATAACTTGAGGGTTTTGCTTTACAGTGTGTTCGGAGGGAGAGGTTTGTAGTGGGGTTTTGGAGTGTTTGTTCTGTTGTGGCTTTTAAATGAAATGTAGTGCTATGACACAACTACTATTTCAGAGAGCCACGTGTTAGGATAAAGGAAAGTTCATAACAATATTAATTTTACAGAGAAAACAGGGAGCCTATGTTACCTATACCTTCCCGAAGTTATTCTGTAAACACCCCTGTGCTTCAGGGAGCCCTTTAAGTGTCTGCAAGCTCAGCTGCTCTAACTGAGAGACCAACAGCCACCTAAAAATTTCATCAGAGCTGTTCTTAATGACTAAAAAATTATTTGCAAGGGGTAGAGAAAAGCTTGTCAGATACATTAGAAATGTTTGTCTTACCTGCTTAATTATATTCTTTGCAGTATTAATCATTTCATCTCCATATATTTCATAAAAATTTAGCTTCCTTTGTTTAAGAAGTCCAAATACTAGAGATACAAGTCTCTCCTAGCAAGAGAAAAGAAAATTAAAAAAAAAACCAAAAAAAAAACAACAAAAAATACACACATGAAAAATATTAAGGTGAAGACAAGAAACAATTTTAAGAAACTGCACAGCAGTAAGAAAGTTCATGTATCAAGCACACAGTGAACATTTAGGTCAATCAAATTCCTCCAGACTAATGCCAATCTTTGCCTATATAAAAAAGTACCCTGTGGCAATACCAGCTGAGTCTCTTCCTCTCACCCCCTTCCCTGCCAATTCCTCAATTGGGCTCATTCACAAGTGCTTAAACCTGTGGATATTTCTAATCATGAGTGAGTTTCCCGATCCTGAGCAAGACTGACACTTAGCACAGCCTGAGTGAGAGGCTGGCATGCTGCAGCACACAGGGCAAGAAACCACAGGGCAGAAATGGGAGCATTGCAGTGCTACTGCCAACCATCATCATGAAATGGATTAAACAAGGCTGAACAGGTCATAGGCTCTAGCAATTACTTAAGAGGCCCACAGGCAAAATCCCAAAAAATCTTTTCTGGGCTAGAAAGCAATCACAATAGCTTCATCTTCATCTGTTTATGACCTTCAGAGGAATGAGGAATATATATCTATATATATACACTGTGAATGAAGCATTCAGGTAAAACATATGCTTGGTATAAGCAACCACAAAAGCATGGGGAAACAGAGTAAGAAAAACATGCAAATATCAGCTTTCACTGCAAAACTGAAATTTTACAACCAAGTCGATGAGAGTTCATGTTCTTTTCTACTTACTTGCTTAGGTTCATGAAATGAACTCAGTATACATTTAATCAGAGAAAAGACCTGATTATTTTGAAAAAATAAAGTGGGCCTGGATTGCTGTTCAGAGTTTAATTAGAATTATTTAATCTAATCAAGCACAAAAAGAAATTGGCGGGGAGAGGTTTGGATGAGAAGATAAATAGTCTAAAATTACAGTGTTGCTACCAGGGACCTGAGTGAATTAGTTGGTACTAATTATGTTAAAGTGCAAACATATTCATGAGACAGTTTATTTCAATAACAGACATACCTCTTCTAGAATTTGGCAATCATCTTCTAGGGGTCTATTTAAATCATTGCGAGCATAAGTTGAAAACTCTGCAATCATCATTTTATCTATCAGCTTTTCCAGTTCACAAAGCTGTGAGCCAAGATGCCTAAGAAAAACAGCCATTGAAATATGAACTAAATAATCAACCTAAAAACGAATCATTAGTTTACAGTTGAAGAAAAAAACCACCCAGCAGGAAATTTCCATGCAATCTACGCCGGCTTAATGGGAGGCTCCAATCTTTCACTCCTCAGAGCAGCTGAAATCATGCATTTTTCAGAGGCACTGTCACCTTACACCAAAACATATGGACTTGAATATTGATGGAGGAATTTGGAAATAGGCCTTTTTTTTTTTTTTTTTGGAAGGTGCCGAGTACCTCTTTTCCCAATGAGTGAACCAGATCTAAGAATACTCAGTGCTTGTCAGTATACAGGTGCTAAAAATAAGGAATACTTCTTTTGCTAGTCAAGTTCCTCAGATCATCAGTCCAAAAGTTTTAATTCAATCATTTGAGCTTTTGATGTGGTCACAGATTCAATTCACATGACAGGATGGCTTTCAGAAAACACAGAGGAGTTTTTAAATTTGCCATTTTTTATGCTGCTCTAAATGAAAAATGTTTTTCCCACGTATGGGAGATTTTAAACCATATTTTGCAGACTGTTGTCATACAGAACCACAAGGGAATTTCTCACATCAGAAATGTCAACCACCCCTTAAAAGTGGGAACTTGAGAGATGTCAAACATTCCAGGTTTTTCAACTTCCACTAACAGCTGGCAACAAGTATCTGTAAAAATCAGACTGCCTTTTTTTTAACAAAACAAACAAACATAGACACTTTGCAAATGAGAATTAAGAGAAGCTGTGATATTTTACATAAGCCTAGATACAAAATGGGAGGGATGAACATAGCTTTCATTCTGTGCTGGTGTAGCTGGATCCTTTGCTGTCACAGCTAATGATTTCTCCTTGCAGAAACCCACATGGCCAGCACTGAGCTGAAGTCCATGAATCTTGCTGGATCTGAGTTGAGTAGATTTATTTTAATTTCAAGATGACCAGGGATGTACCTGCTTTTGAAATTGTTGTTCAATAATTTATCGGAAGGGACAAAGCAGATATATTTCAAATAACTAATTTAAGCAAAAATAGCCTGTAGAAAATCCAAGCCAGTAGCACCATGGGCATTTCAGAACAAACACAACAGGAAAATACCCTAAAGATTACTATAACTGGAGTTGCAAAACTGACAGCAGGACTAGGAGCCGTAACACAAAGGCTCTTACTGAGGTAAGCATGAAGATGCTCCTTGGTACATTACTTCTGTACCTGTGCTGAACTGCACTGAAACACATCAAAAACCTGTCCTCTCAAACCCCAGCTATGGAAACATCCAACAGGTCCCAGCCCCTGCCCTCACCACTTTGTCCAAGAGGTCCTAGTCCCTAGCAGCCACAAAAATCCCTCCAACCTGAAACATTCAGGAACAAGTCAAACCTCAATTCACACTCCAGCAAAACACCTTGGCAATTATCTCTAAACAGGTACCACTCACACATCAGATCCCTACAATGAATATGACAACTCTTATTATGTAAAATCATGACTGCAGGGTAAAACTTCTTTTAAAATACAAAAATGAGAACTGTTTTTCCATGTATCTGTGTTTTACTGTTCAAAATACTACAAAAGTGTGGTTTGGCAGCATACCTGTGGAAAAAAAAAAAACAAAATAAAAAAGCCAAACCAACCCCCCTACAAACAAATGAAATCACAGTATCTCCATCACCCCAACAATGACTGTGAAAATGAGGCAGAAAGTGTTTTCACAAATTTTTAAATTAGTTAACACATTAGCTTTCTTCTATATTATTAAAAGGGTGAAACTTGAAAAGGTTAGAACTCTAAAACTTTAATTCTATCCTAGAGTAGTAGCAAGCAGTTACAACTGACAAATATTAGTGACATTAACCCAGACTAAAGACACCAATGTATTACTTCACACAACCTTTACGTTTGTTTCAATTTTTGCTTCAAGTAGAAACAAACTACATTTTTCTCTGCAAACAGTATGACAAGGGAAAAATTAATTGATGATTTGAGTAGTTTTCTTACTGCTTTATATTGAATGATTCTGACATGACTCAATTGGAAACACCAAATTCTACACGCTGCCATGGAAACACTAAAACAAGATGTTGGAAGGTTTTTTTAATCAGATATTTAGTAAAAAAAAAAGTAATTATTTAGAAAATGTGTTATTACTTTAGAGGTTTCTTGTTAAAATAAACTGGGTATTCAACTTCCTGACAACTGCATCATTCTTGCTCAGAATAAAGCAAGAAGATCCCTCTGGTATTTCTTGGCAAAAGCTAAAAAATATGTGCTTCCCACCAATTTAGATTTTTTTTTTTTTAATTTTATTTACTTCTAGAAACACAACATTTTACTGAGAAGTTCTACCATCTTTCCACTGCACATTATTTCTTCACACAAGCTATACACACAGGCCATTGTGAGATTTGGAAACTGTGCTGGGCTTCTCAACTGTGCTTGCATTTCTGGTGGGGTACATAACTTACATAGCCCCTAACTCACCTTTGTGAGCCTTTAGTCTCCAAAGCAGAAAGTACATTTCCCACTCACATCACTATCTGTAACTAATAAAACAACCAGCTAAGCTTTACTCATAGAAATTATTCTTTACAGACAAGATTATTCTCCACCTGCAGAAACGTTCCACACCTGAAACATTCTGAAACAATGGCACATTCTTGGGACATCATGTCAATCAACCACAATGACAAGAGAACAGCACACTGCTGACAGAGCACACAGGTTACCCAGCTGCAAAACACAGCTGATTTTGAGTGATGCTGTCACAGGGCCGTACCAGACTTGTCACCAAGGTCAATACAAAGGTGACTCAGTCAAGGGCTGTGCACCAGAATCAAGTGGTTGATAGCAGGAACGCTAAAGAGGACAAACTGCACTGATTTTCTAGTACTTTTTCATGAGATCTTTTCTACATAAAATTTGAGTGTTTTTCCAAACTAGCAAGAAGGGGTGTTAGGAACTCAACAGAAGAGAGGGACAAGAACAGTAACTATATAAAGTTCTGAGCATTTACACTGCAGTCTGAGCAGCAACCATGCTTCCATTATGCAAGCTGCGGACCACTGGGCTGAAGAAACCACACAACCTCTAAACAAACCACCCCTCACCCAGCATCAACTTAGAAAACTTAGTACACAGCTCCACAGCTGGCTGATACAAGCCTGGGAGCTGATTTAACCACACACTGCTTCTGCCACACTGGCAGCTTTGTATGCACCACTTTTAAACTACAGAGATCTTATGATAGCTTATTTTACATCAGCTAGAAGGATCCTACTGTATTAATACTCATATCCATCCCTAAATGCTGACTGCAGGAGGATTGCCGGCCCCCCTCCATGGAAAACACCTCTCAGCTCTAAACTATGCAAGATTAAAATCCAGCCACAGCTTTGCTCTCATCTCTGCACCCCTAAAACATCCGTAAACTAGAACAGAGAACAAAGCATTTAGATGTCAAAAGCTCATCCCACTCCAGAAAAATAAAAAATAAATACCCCATCTCTGGTAAAGGCATTAGTCACACTGCTTATGCCACACTTAGTTTTCATACCTTCTGTATTAGGTGCTCTAAGAATAAATGAATGAACAAAGGTAGAACAAATCCTTTCAGCCAACATAATGCGCTCAACACATTCCAGCTCTGCTTGCATTTTATATATTTCCTACATGGTTACCTACCGGAAACTGTGAATACCTTGAAGCTCTTGCTGTAACACCTCTTGTGTTGTTGCTATTAAGTCCAAAGCTCCAACATACTCCGAAGTGGAGAGCAGCAACTGTACTGTGGGCTGTGTTTGGTGTACAGTAGCCATTAATTTCAGTTTATTGTATGCTTTTATACAGTTATTTCTGGTGAGTGACAGTCTTAAAACTCGAAGCGATCCTTCACACATTACTTTATCAATTTTAGCTATTTTCTCTCTAAGCAATTTTACAGCCTGGGAGGTTTTCCTGAGGTAGTCCTGCAACTCATGCTGAGAGGTCATTGCATGAAAAAATGCTTCTGAGCGGAGAGAAATCTGATGAGCAATATTTACTTCCACGATGTCCAGATAATGGCTCAGCTGGGAAGAGGAGGGAAGATGAAAACCCAAGGTTATTGTTATGACCTGGAAGCTTTATCACCATGCAAATACACTTTCATAGTATTTGTCTCATTGTATCACAAGGAACTTCTGCTAATAAAAGTTAAATCCCTTTGTTGTTGTGGTTTAATAGCTTCTTTTGAAATTAAATCAAAATCACTGTGGGAGGACTGATTTGATGCCTTTCCTTCTTGAAAATAAAAAGATAGCAAAGCAAATTAATCTAGAATACCCAAAATTTTGTACCACCACATGGTTGCATAGTGGCCACAGAATAGGGACAACAACCAGGAGACAGCTCTGGATACTTTCTTGCACGTACAGTATATACATGCAGATGAAATTTGGTTCACTGAAGCTGCTAAAGGTGCAGCCGCTATACTTGATGACACACTACTGGAATGGCTCTGCTTATTTAAAAAGCTGTAGTACTTTCTTTGTAGAAAAATCTCCAGGGTATCTCTGGCTGCAGGTGTACTTCTGCCAACCAGCTGGAATTAGTACTAAGCCTATTTCCTGTGTGCTGGCACTATGGGATTCTCAGAGACAGAGTACACCTACATGTTCAGAACCTGAAATTTAAATTCTCTGTCCAACAGTTACCAGACCACTTTGCTGGCCTGATTCTTTGACTGTAAAAGCTCTGTGTTCTGGTTTATGCTGAATATACAAACTCAAAGGACTGAGGCTTTAGGATGCTCATCTGAACATTAATATTCAGATGACCTGGTTTCTCAGAGGTGCCAAGCATACAAACCCCCTGTTGAATTCCAAAAGGCCAACCAGAGATGGAAAGGAAATCAGCTGGAGAACATTTCCTTCTAGGAAGCATTTTCATACTGCTTCCTATGGATACGCTAGGGATTTATACAATATGCAAACCCACCTATTTTGTTCACATCTAATTTAATTAGAAGCATCCTTCACTAACCAGCTCTGACACATCTGGCCACAGGATCAGGGAAAGGGCTATTACAAACAATTATTTATGCGACTGTACCAACCAAATGCCCCAGTCCCTTCACTATGCTAAACAAGGTTGAACAGAGCAAACAGCACCTGCCTAAAAGACCTCACAGTCCCAATGTAGGGCAACACATGGGAGGGGGTAAAGAAGAAAACATCATGAGGAAATTGTTGAAGTAGATCAACAGCAGTCCAAAATGCTTTAAGCAGATCTGCTTAAGACAAGGTTTTCAAAATCCTGTTGGAAAATGCTGCCTGGAGCTACAGACAATTATGGCAGCAGGGTGCATATTTACATGTGGTAAGTGTAAACCTCATGCAGCTCAATGGCTTTAAAAAGTAACACAAAAAAAAACCTGGACTCATTTCAGTCATATGAAGTAGCGTTTTCACTCCTCTGCATCAGTGAGGGCTCTGGGTCTGCTTCAACACAAGTTCTTTCTGAGTGTCCATCCTGCTGCTGCAAGGCCTATTTTGGGACGTTCACAGCATATGCCAGACATTGCTTTTTCATCTTTAGACAGCAACTGCCCCAAAAAACTCCAAAGAAACCCTCCTCTAACTGCAGGTGTAAAGGACAATCTAACGAACCTTTAAGTTAGCCGCCAGCAGAGCAGCAGAGTCTGTCTCTTTTTCCTGAGTTTGCAGGAGAGCAGGAAGACTAATTCCCAGAAATCTGCAAACACCTTCCAGACGATTTCCAGGTTATTTTTTCCTAATGTACCTCACAGACTCCAAAATCACTCAGATTTTCTAAAAGCATTTTGTGGGTATTTTTACTGTAAAGATGACTCATTATGAGATTTTCTATAGTATCACTACATACCTAGCAAAAAAAGATAAAAACAACCAAGAAAACACTTCCATTTCCAATACGAAAGAAACAGCTCTGCTTTCATGTTCTCCTTTGTGAAATGCAAAAAACAGATCAGGGCAGATAACAAAAAAAGTAGAAGGAAACTCCTAAAACACAAACACATATTGCTCTTAGCACAGAAACCACAGTACCTCGAATCTGAAATTTTCCTGAGATGTTGGAAAATAACAGTCTTACACAGTGTACAATCTGTGCAATCCAGCTTTCCCTTCTCATGGAACTGCTCTTCCTCCCTAAGAAAACTACTCCACACCTCTCAATATAGAGGTGTTTCAGTAAGTCACAGCTGTCATGAAGAGCCCGTTGTTACGTCATACACAGATTCTTTTTTTCCAGATCTGATAGATTTACTGAGCAGGGAAAAAAGTTCTCTTTCAGTAGGATGCTTCCTGCATGATTTACTAACAAACTGCAACCTGATGTAAAATGAGAGACAGCAAAGCCCACAATGATGTCTCAAGAAACACTACACAGCAGCAGCCACGGAGTTCCTTTGCAGTATCCACCAGCACTGATGGATAACCACAACTTCAGTCAAAGTTGTACCTTTTCTTGAAGTAACTTGGAGGAAGCTGCATCACGATTTCCTTTTCCACCAGCGGTACTAAAATGAGACCATGGTAAAACGGCATTAAATGTTAAGGAATCTTCCAAGGCAAAATCTGGTTTCATAAAAATCTGAAACAGAAAAACAAAAGAAATAAATTTGCCTCACTCACCCCTATATTTTTTGTCCCAGATTAAACACATCTCCTGTCTCATTAAGCTAAGAGAGACCTTATTCATTGATTTCGAAATCCAGATCTTCACTTATCCAGGCAAACAAATTCATTCCAGACCTTACAAGCAATGTAAAGTACAAAGGTTGTGTGATCTGACAGTCTTATCCTCCTGAAAGTGCAAGTCACAGCTCCAAAACTACATATGTATCCAACCACCTGAGATGACCTAAACACCCTGAGTGTGCAAATGTAGGCAGCTTTGAAGCACAGATGGGCCTCTCAAGGATCTGAGCAAAGCTTCTTCACTAACAAGGGCATCCTGCTTCTGCTGCTCTGCTCGTTCCTCGGGCCACAGCTCCAAGGAGGCTGATGATGCAGTCAGCTGTCAGGGTGCAGCAAGTGTTCCCTGGGAGGGAGCAAGAGCCTCAAGCTGACATCATTTGGGCAGGATGTAGCAACTGTGCTTGGCACAGGAAGAGTCAGTAACATGTAACATTAACTACACCTCCTGGAGAACTATAAATCTAAAATTCTCTCTGATAACATTATTCATACTTGACAAAACCTTGAGCTTACAGGCAAGCAGTAGGACCCTCTTCCTTTTATTTATGAAGTGCAATTTTAAAAGGTTCAACACAGACTGCACATCACACCACACTCAAGCATTCTTGTTTCCTGGACTTTAAACACAGCAGTGACAGCTACTCAAGTGGCAGCCTGCACGACTGGCACAGAGATGCTGACCCATATTAATACTCTGACTTCCTACTGTACCTATAAACAAGTATTCAGACTAAAATGGAATCTGGAGCTGTGTCTTTTGTCAACCTGACACAAAAACCCACATCATGTATGCTCTACGTTTACATGCAAGAGAGCTCTGATCGCGGATTCAAACCTAATGCTGAGTTGTACACTAGGCAATATTCAAGCTTTTCTCAAACTCTTCAGTTTTCCCTTCCTCCTAGTCTGGCTAATTCTGCTCAACTTTGAGGTCTTAATTTCATTTATTTAAAGATGAAAAAAATAATGGTATTATAGTTTAAGAGAAAAACTTAGACTATGAAAACAAGAAGGAAAAAAAAACCCAAAGCAAATATCATCCTTAGTCTTTAAATCCAGAGTGCTACATATTCTCCTGAGAATCAACCCACATCACAGGAGCCATACCTTAGGTACTTGTTCCAGATCTGTCCTGGATTTATCTAAAATTAAACAAAACACAGGTAGTCATTCAACAATGGAAAATAATTTCCTTGAACAAGTGAATCCCATGAGGAAGTTTTCAAGACAATGATATAATATTTCTCACAGAGAGGGAACAGGCTTACCAACTGAAATGAAACTTTCTAACTGAACATGAGGAGAACCATGACAACATGAGGACAATCAAGCATTGGAGCAGGCTGCCCAAAAGGGCTGGGTACTTTGGAGATTTTCTGGATATACATTTGTAGATATTTTCTGGATATTTCTATTTTTCTTGGAAAAGCTTTGAACGGCTTGGCCTGACGTCACAGCTGAACTGGCTTTGAGATGGCAGTTGCAGCAAAGGCCTTCTGAAATCCCTACCAAGCTGAAATATTCTGATTCCTTGAAGTGCTCTTTTGTCCTTTGCAGTTCAGGTCTCATGCTCAGACTACTCAAAGGAGCTTGCATTTGGCTTCTTTGGCAGTGTCAGTGCTAGTCATACAAAGCAATCTACTTAGCACTTCACATTCATTAGTGCTCTAGCAAGGGCCAGTAAAAGGCCCTTCAAACATCATCCCAGTTTTAATGCTTTGGACTGAAGCTGCCCATATAATCACTTCTGCACAGCACTTGGAGATTGGATCACAAAGACTGGCAAGAAGGCTGAACAAGGGCTTGGGCCAGAGTCCCAAGCACTGAGCAAGCAGCACAGCAGCACTAATTCCCATGGAGTATGCTGACCTGACAATTAGAGGGTGAGAGAGTTGAGCTGGGAAGAGAGTTAATTCATTATATCCCAGCAGAACTTGAAGAAAAGGCAAATTCAGACATTTGAGGTTCAGCTAAAATCCCCTGTCCCACCCTTACTCATTACTTTAGTGGGCATTATGAAGAGGGGGCATACTGGAGTACAAAAGAGTTGAGGAATTTAAAAGCAACAAGCCCATATATCTGCTGGACAGTCTGCTCAACCCTGACAAACACAGCAAGTGCTACCTCAGCATCAGCTTCCATAATGCTCTCTTTGGTTTTTACTTCATTTGTATTGAAGTACAAAAGGCAACACTGAAATCATCCTGCCGTCCTCAGCCTTTGGACAGACCAACTCTTACAGGAGTGGAAGGCCAAGTCTAGTGGGATGGAGGTTGAGGAAGACAGGGAACAGCAGAATTTATAGCAAATCAACCTTCAGTTTACCAAATGATGCTTCTACTAGAAACTGTCCAGCTATGCAAGGAGCTCCCAGTTACTTTGGTGACAGTAATTTTTTCTTTTTAAAAACATTCAGACTCTTTTAAAATGGATTAAGCTAAGACTGAAGAAGGGACTTTGATTTTGCAGTATGCAGCACAGACAGACTCATTCTGGAACAGCTGTTCCAAAGTAACACCAATACAGAGAAATGCTGCAGAAGGGCTTCCTTTTGCACAGAGGAGGAGGAAGAAAGTCAACTGAAACAACTTGATCAGAAGGAGAACTACTGAATGCTTTTTGTTGTATTACCTGTAAACATTGATATAGATAAGACTTACCAACAAGGATTGATAAATTAACCCTTTTATACTAACATTTTTTAGAAAGTAAATTTAAATAAATAATAAAAACTTTCTCCAAGTTATGAGCATTTCTTTTCCTTTTACTTGTCTTTATTTTTTTTTGTATTTTGCCTCTTGCCTGCCTTCCTGTCTAGTTTCCTATTAGCTGAACTACTTCCACAAAGTCCTGAAATTCAGCCTTCATGCGCAGGTTTGAGCTCCCCAGCACAAGGCAGACCTAGACATACTGGAGTGAATCATGTCAAGAGCCACAAAGATGATTAAGAAACAAGAAGGAGAGACTGTTTAGACTGGAAAAGCCCAGGGGAGGTCAGTGTGCCTAAAGATCTGATGGGAAGTGCAAAGAACACAAAGCTGATTTTTCTCAGTGGTGCCCAGTGCCAGGACAGAGGCAATGGGCAGAAACTGATACATGAAAGATTTTATTCGAACACAAAGAAGTATTTTTACTGCGAGGGTGGTAAAACACTGAAACAGGTTGCCCAGATTGTGTAATTTCCATCTGTGAGATTCACAACCCAACTGGACATTGTCCTCCCATAGGTGGCCCCTGGCTTGAGCAGATGATCTAGACTAGATCATCTTGAGATATAACTTCCCACCTCAGCCATGACGTGACTCTCGGGGCAGAGATACAGGAATGGCACTGCAGTTCTTCACTGCGAAGCCAACAGGTGATACAAATTTGATGCAACAGTTTCAATGGATCTTAAAATAAAAAGCAGTTAAAGAAAACACTGCCAGGGCCACAATGACTCGTCACATGCCAAGAAAAAGTTTAAAAGCAGGTATCACTAATGTTTTGACCTATAAAATGTCAGCAGTGGTCATGAATACTCCTCAGTCTACCATGTCTGAGTTTTCAATTATTGTTTTAAAGAAATCATCATCTATTATTGTACGTGAAGATCTCAAGCAAGTAACAGAGACAATTAGTACATTATAGAATCAATGATGAGTAACATTCATAACATCTCCTACTGATGTTATAACATACTGAAACAAAAAGACAACACTTTTTAGTGACTAAATGAGGCTTTGACTGTACCGTGAGTGTGTAATAGTGTCCTGTCAAAGGTATCTTTAGGAGTACCAATATTCTTGCACCTTTCATGAACCTTCTCTCTCTGTGGAAGAGAAAATATATTAAAGAATTATTCTGATGCTTAAAATCCACGATTTTTCATCTGAAGCAAAACACTCAGTGAAACACAACTAAATTATGCAAAGTAATTCTGGCAAGTTCACAGTATTTTCTGTCTCTTACAAGCTCAGACAAAGTTTGTCCAGGTGAAAGGTACCAAAAACTTCAGCCTATAGTGGATGTGTTGATTTTTTCCTGTATCTATACATCTCAAGAGAAAATGAGCACAGAAGTTACTGAGGAGGTGTAATAACTTCTCTACATAATGATACAGAAACAGAGATAAAGTGTAATTACATATACAAACACTTATTTGCTGACTAATTCAGAAATCACACTAACACACAAAGAATCCTTTTTCATTGCTAAATCAAATTGGATCAAGTAGAAATTACTTGCGCATATTACTAACAAATACCCATCTGAAACCACGTATCTTGTTTCATCATGCAGATTTTCAAATTTTAACCACCACCAGAGATTATAGTGGTGAAAAATTCTGTTTCTAAAGAACACCAATGTTAACTAGATTTCTACTAGAAGCTACATCACAGCTCAGTTCCAAAATCTTTTTTCACTTAGGAGTCACTGCACGAAATACTAATTTTAAAGAATGAAATCTTAAAACATTTAGAATGCTGAATATGTGAGTTGAAGGCAATAGTTCTGTTGTAGTTTAGTTATAGACAATTCCCTTCCTCAGTCTTTAACTATAATTGCACAAGTGACACTTCCTGCAGCTAATTCTGAACCAGCAAAAAAAAAAAGTAAGTTACAAACCAAGGAAACAGAAAACAGCAGGAGACTTCTACATGCTTTTCCATTAAAAAAAAAAAAAATACTACATACTTACTGACACTTGTATTTTTAAGAGATTGTAGAAGTCTCCTACTGGTCCTGGTGTCCTTAGATGTAGCTTATACCTCCCTGTTACAAAAGAAATCACCAAGATAATAGGCTTCTTTATAGTTTAAGAAGTTCCTGTATAAATGTTTCAATGTTTAGACTGAAGACTCCTAAAAAAAAACATCTCCAACCCTTGCAGCATGTAGTCACTAGATCCAAAGGTCTGAGAATGCTATGTTGCATTGTAGACCCAATCCTTAAACAATCCTTACAGGGGGAAAAAAATTAACAACCAGAAAGAACAAATATGAACTGCAAGCCCTGGTGCAGAGTACAGTACTCCTAGAAACAGAAGTTAAAAATACCATGAAATTGCCTTAGGACAATTCAGAGAGCATTTTCCATACAATGGGTTCTATGATTATAAAACCAGAAATGTCTAAGGGACCCAACAACACCAAAAAAGCAAATTAATTATCAGCTAACTGTACGATGGGCTACTAGCAGGGACAATCTAATTAAAAGGATCTCGTTCTGGTTCTCAGGACTATGTGCACCTAATTGGGGGTTCTTACCGGAGTGATTTCCTGTTGGTATAATGCAAAATGTTCCTTGGTGATCTGTGGGAGGTAGAATGAAGGCGTGACTTCAGTGTCCACAAAGTCCACTCCCCATGTTTTTGTAAAGAAATCAGATTCCCTTTTTGCTAACCTAGGATCATTTAGTGCTGCTGGGAGATTGACTTTGGAATGATAAATAGTCCATCTTTGCTGATCCACAACTAGAGATGGGCTGTCATGTAAGTTATTGGGATTGCCTGCAGCACAAAAGACAAGACAGTTTGTTAGGGTGAGAAACAAAGCTGTACCTTTTTCTAAAATGTGGTTCTTGAGCAAACCATATTTTATCAATTACATACTGGATTAGAATTATCTATGCAAACAACAAACCATATTCTCCTTCTGCAACACTTCACCGTGCATTTCTTCTATGAGATTAACCAACTCAAGTTTTGAACACTGAAGTGCTGTATTGGCACTCATTAAATGGATTCAGCTCAACATTAGCTGCTACTGAAGAGAAAAAGATTCCAACCACAAACATATTTCTAATAATCTGATCTTGATCAGAATGACAGCTGCAATTTGTTAGCACTTTATGTCATAATTCTTAAGATCCCATTCCACCCAGTCCTTCGTGTAAACTAAGCTTTAGTGAAACACAACAGCTGAAGCTGTGACCAAAATCTGGTTTAATAACAGCACCAGAGACTTAGTATAAAAAAGATTCACAGCATGCTTGGAAATAAGACTATGGCCTACTACACTATACCCAGTATGAAAGAAATACTGACTGGATAGCTGGCAGTGGTTCAGCAAACTGAGCTGCTTTCTCCCTCTCCCTGGACACCAGCATTACCTGTGGGTTCCTTGGGACACACATCCGGCAGGGACTGCACAGGGCGAAAGCGTTTCGTGGCATCCACTTCTTTTTTAAAGAAAGCATCACTGCTGTTTGACTGAGGCACTGGTGAAGAACTGTGGCTTGATGCCATTGCATAAAATCACCACTTGATAAAAGCTAAATAGGAAACAATAGATATCAAGGCTTTAATAAAGCTCTGGGGAAAAACTATCAAAACAATGACAGTCCAGTATTGCTTTTAACTGCAGTACTTCAAATGACACATTTCAACAATGGGAGAAAGTTTATTTTAAACACAAAAATAAAAGGCAGAATGTAACTTCAGAGTCTGCTCATCACACACTTGTAGGTTTGGAGGATAGCCTGTTCCTCTGCACAGCACCAATAAAATGTTACATTAGGAAAGAAAAGCAAGTCTTTCAGGCACCTCTTCCTTTCTTGCCACAACTCTTGCAGCCATGGTGCACATATTCACAATAGAATTTCTTCTCAAATATCAGGAAACCTTGTACTTCAATCAGGAAAACTGACAATTCAGCTTTTATGGCTGCCTAGTAGAGTATAGTTTATTTCAGCATAATGTATTTGCACAGAGAAGACAAATCATAGATCAAAAAGGTCCAGAGTAAGCCAAGTCCCACTAATTTTCAGTTCAATTTAAAGATCTCAATTTGAAAATAAACGGTTTTAAAAATTTTACACCAGGGCTGAACTTAAAGAGTTCTTTCCATCTGTAAACAAAACTGCATTTCAATCAAAGTATCAGACAGTAGTACACTGCACAACTACTAGAGGTTTGAGAGTTTATTAAAACTGTAGAGCTCAAGGAGTGCCTGTTCAAAGGGATCCATCTGGATCCTAGCCTTTAAGGAGAAATTAAACACATCTAGCAAGATCTTAGCATTTAACTACTAACCCTTAATGGACACTTAAATTACTCACTACCCTGTGAAGGAGCTCAAAAAGATTAAAGGCCAATATTATCTTCAAGTGCTAAAGCAGGCACCAAGGAATGGCTGTATCTCACAGTGTTGGCTTACAGCAGCATCACATATATTACAAATCTCATTTGGGAAAGAAAAAAAAAAGGTTCTACTTTCTAATTGAAGTTGAAAGTGTCCTACAAAACAATTCTAAAAGATGTTCAGCTATAACAGAGCATGCCAATGAAGTAGCACCTTTTATGAAAAACATATCTAGCAGACAGAGAATGGGAACAGTCAGAAGTAGTCAGAAAAAAACTTTTCCAAACATCTGACAGATGTTCCGTAAATATCATAAAGCATTAGTCTCTCTCCCCCAAAAGTCCTACAAAATCCTTTTTCTCTACTACTTTTATTGCATTTTCATATTTTTATGTTCTTCCCTTGACATTTCCAAAGTAACTTCTTCATTAAGCTCTTCCCAAATGTTTTGGGGCGGTTTTGTGAAAAATCTAGTATATGATGACAAAACACTTACCATTTTAGCATTCTTTAAAAACACATCCAGTGCTATGTAGCCATGATCAAGTCTACTAAAGGCATACAGTAAATTTATCTGCACTTGGAACTGCTTCAGAGTGCTATATGTGCAGTTTTTCTTCTGAAAAAGCCTCTGTAATATGAGCCAGAGTCTGCTCTAGTCAGATGTAGGAGCAACTAGGGCAATTTGTAGAAAGCACTGAAATACTGTAACTCCTGCAAGCCTTTCATTAAGTCTTTCTCCCTTCCCTACAATGAAGTACCATCTAATAGAATTGTCTAGGATATGAATTGTCTCAACTACATATGTCTGAGTGGAGAAAATGCTATCTGTGTGATGCTAGTCAAAGATTTAGAACAAATTTAAAAGACAATTTAAGACTGAAGAGTAGTTCAACACCTCAGCATTTCAAAACCAAACTTTATCTACTCTTGCACAGATCTTTTCATTACTTATCACCATAAAATATTCACTGACAAATCTTAAAACAGAATGAAAGAGTACAATAAAACACCAGTGCAAGCAGTAACCTTCATACTCTTGAGTGGATTTCAACAAGATATAAGGCTTCATAGGCAGAGGCCTTCTTAAGTGGCACGCAATCTGATGCTGTACTAAATTATTCATAGCTAGCAGCTATTCTAGTACCCTCAAAAGTCAGGACCTTACGGATAATTAACTCCAATGAACCACATCTGCACAGGAAAAAAATCATCTTTGTACTGCCCAAAACCAGGCATTCCTCAAAATGCAGTCCTTAAATTGGCCAACAAATTATAACTTCAAAAAGACAAAGAAAACTGGACAAGAGCACCTGAATTAAATCCATATTACAAAGGAATATGTACCAAGCCCATATACAGGCAAAAATACTGCCCTACACTAATCTCTGTACACTAACCTTATCCACAACTGAAAAACTTTTAATCTGTTCACCAAACAAAACAGCAGCTCCTTGTGCTCCACTACTAAACATTTTATAGACGAACCTATAACTAGCCCCTAAATCAACATATTTAAGTACCCAATAATATACAAATTTGCTGATTTAAACATACCAAAAAAATGAAACTCAGTGTTAACACAGAAAAAAACCTCTGCAGAGTATTTTAACTCATTCAATATTCAATGCAAGTGAAAGGCAGGTAAATGCAGTTAACTGCACTAACTGTGCAGAATGACAGGCAGGTAAATGCAGTTAACTGCATTAGCTGTGCAGAGTGAATTATGAAATGGTGAGTCCCCTGAGTCTCTTACTTAGAGGAGCATATGGATGTATTAAGAATATGTGACTGTGTAATTTTATGACATCAGTGTTTAAACTATGTACAATTAAAATGGGTTAGATAACTGTGTTCACTCCAGTGATCACCATAATTTACACATTTTGTCTAGCAATGTGTATTAAACTAATGCAATTAAAAAAAACAAACAAAAAGAACGTTTAGAGGTTAGACATGAGTAGAGATGGAACCTGGAACCCAAGATTATGGCTCTCTTTGCAACATGCCTTCAACACATTACATCTATTTTGTACACACTGTATTAATTTCCTTATTTAAAAAGATTATATTAAATTACACTGTCAATGACTTAATATCACTGAAGTTAAACCAAATCAGCCATGGCAACAATGAAAATAGTTTTGATGATCTGAACTGAGAGTATTCCTACAGTTTGAGCACACAAAGAGTGGTACTCCAGCTTACAGCCTCCTCTTTAAAAACAGCCTTGTTCAGTAACATGCTCAGCAAGTACAGTATGACACAGCTGCACAACACAGCATGGAACAAAATACTGTGGTGACGAGAGTAAGAGCCACACACTTGGATACTGCACAGTCAGCGAAACAGCAGCTCTGTGAGCTAGGAAGGCATTAATCACATGAGGTTATTTCTGAGATGACTACCCTGTGACTCTTGAGTTTCGCACCCGAGGTTTCAGCTGCTGGAAGAGAGCACAACAAACAACAACGCGTATTACTCAGAAGTAATTGCACGGGTGGTTGTAGCTCTGGAGGATGTGCTTGTTTTTCTAAGTATGAGGACTTGTACAAAAGTTCTTCAGAAACTGCCTTCCCAAATTCTGGTTATTCACATGCTTTGTTTTTCTAATATCATTCACTGAATCTGCTCTCCAAATTTTATTTTAGCTTCAAAAATAGTGACACCTAAGAAGAGACACCAGCTCCCAGTGGGAAGAGTCCCCAGGATTCCAACTGAACATACAACACAGAGCAAGCTTTCCTTCAAGTATTCCCCATTGTCCACAATAAGTCACACTCAGACACCAGCAGGCACTTTCCAAGCAGCATGCTCTGCATCTCAAAGGTAAGGCAGGAGAAGTTTCTCTGTGAACACAAACAGCATGCTAAAGTCCCTGCTGCTTGTTATGGCTTTAGCAACAACAGAGTGAAAGGAAAACACTTCATTCAAGCATTCTTCTGGCTATCCAACATGCTTTGGAATAGAAAGCTATCAGAAGCCATCCACAAGTCAAGCTAAAGCAAGATATTGCACCATTTCTAGAAGACATGATAAATACCAAAGACACTATTTAAAGAAAAGTGTACCTGAAACACAACTGAAAGATAAAAATGCACAAGGGGTTCCTTCAGGGCCTCAACAGCTAATAAAAGGCATATTGTTATTGGCCTAATATATTTTCTCTGTCCTCAAAAGTTGAGCTTTCCCTATGTACTCTTACACAGCTCTTTTTGCTAAATCAGCAGGATTCCATCCTGTAACAGGAAACCATGGTACGAGCAAAGAACACAGCACCTTGGTAAGACAATGAGAGCCAGACTACACAGCACAAGCTTTCACTTTTTTTTCAACCAGTTAATTCCTCAGGCTGAAATTTCCATGCTTGTCCCTGTTGCCCTGAGATAGACATCCCTGCTGCAGCAAGGGAGCCAAGGTCAGCTTGGAGCAGAAACATTTAAGCAGTTTCAGAGACAGAGGCTAAAGCTGTGGGGAGCTGTTCTGCTGACCCAAGCTCTTTCTGAACACCTACTTCCACCGTGGGGTTTCAGAGGAGGAAGGTGGTGACTGCCAAGGGAATGATGATGCCAGAATCACGGGAGAGCGGTGACTTGTCCCCATGGCAAGCCACCTATGTTTGGAGCACACTCCAGCATGAAACCTCTTCACACAACTTAGAGAGGAGGCCATATGAGCCTGGCCTTTCTGAGAGCCTAATAAACAGAACTAACTGTATTTGTATTTGCAAACAAACACATATTTGAGTTTGCATTCTGCACACCCCAACAGTATCCCAAATCCTATGTTCCCACACTGAGGGTGTACCTTCTCTGCAAAGTTAGCATGACTGATGACCATCCAGGTTAGCCTTGCTGGGATGAAATCAACCCAACAAGGAAGCAATGTATGAGTTATCTGCATTTCCCATCAGCCCTGCTTAGCCACACATGCTGCTATGCTCCAGCAGATTCTGTAATTCCTCAGACTGTGCTACTTCCCCAGTAAACTGCAAAATGGAGACTGTGGAAAAGCAAGAGCATTTGAATAGCCCAAAGAGTAATGCCACCACCCTCCCCTTAAACTGTCTCTTTCATAAGGCCAACTCAAAACACTCTCCTCAAACAGGGAAACAGGCAAGAAAAAACAGTAGTGACTCCAAGGAAAGAACAGAACAGCTGCATCCCCACTGCAAAGCACCATGGGTAGCCTACATGGCCAGGATAAAACAACATCTGACTTTCATATTATCACATTTTGTACTGGTTTCTTTTGGCCTTCCCAGCTGTAACCACATGAACAGCAGATTAAAAAAAAAAAAAAAAAAAAAAAAAAGAAAAAAGCATTAGCTGAGCTTCACTTCTTCAAACACAAGCATAAGATCCTCTGAAAATAATTACCCCAAAATATCCCATCACTGAATAATGTTACTTAAAATAATCCACAAGTGTAAACATTTTGACAAAAACTGGAAAGCAATTTATCTCCTTTTAGGCAAGCTATCTGGAAAGTAATTTTTCACTTTCATTCAGGTATCAAATAAATTACATGAAACACTTGTGATGTACCCACTGCAGCAAATATACTTCCTCTAATTGGGAAACACAATCTCCTAATGTCGAACACTAATTTGAAATCAGAAGGCAGATTCTGTGCTGGAGAAACAGCCCTATCTACAGCTATTTAAGTCATTATGCATCCAGTTCTTCCACACCAGAGGTGTAAGAATCAGTCAGAAACAATCATCAAAGCAGTAAAAATGTATGTCAGAAAAGGCCTTGTGGTTAGTTACTATCCCACAAGATGAGAATTAAGTCTCTTTGTACCCTTTTTTCCAGGCATCAGCATTAGAGTGTGTATTACTCCCTTGCAAAACAGTGAAATACAAGCATCTTACAGAGCTCCAGAGAGGTCCACACAGCTGAACAAAGACCAAGGAGCCCCAGGAGGCATTCCTGCTATGAGTGTGTCAAAGGCAGAGACTGCAGAGCAGTAACATGTGAAGAAAAGGCAGAAGAACTGCACCAGTCCCAGCAAAAATCCCAACACCGAGGTCCTGACATGACAAGAGGAATCCAACAGATGCTCATGGCAATTTACATCAACAGCACGATTCCCTGTACAGCCCCTCCACCCATCATCTTCAGCAGGGCTAGGCTCCACTTGTTCATCAGCAAATAGCTTCGTAAAAATATGAATTTTCATGGGAATCCTGTCTTTCTGAAGCCTTACCCAAGTCCTGAACTGGAAGTAGCTATGAGGGAGCCAAATAAAAATATTTCACAGTCTGACATCATGCATAAAGCTGTGACCAGAGACTGTCAAAAAGCAGGCCCAGTGCACCTCACATTAAGTCCTGACAGAAGTCCACTGTCACTCTACAGGGCAGGTACTCTGCAAACAAGACCATTCAAACTTTAACTTGGTAAGCAACAGAGCGTGCCACCCGTGTTTGTTGCTGGTCCTTGTGGTATTCATACCCACCCGACAGAAGATCAAACAAAACAGATCATCTCTATTCACATCACTTTCTCTTCATCCCTCAAACAGCTTCCGTTGACAAAAAGAATAAAGTAATTCCATGGCATAAAATCCAGCATGGTCACGCTACACCTAGAATGCCAAAAACCAAAAGGAAGGTCTTAACACTGCTGCTTACAGCGACCATATAAAAATGATGAAAACTCTCTAACATATTGCAATGTGCCAGATATGCTACTCCAATTCTAATAACCTAGCCCTAACACACCCCCACACACATTCAAAATGGCCCCTTTTTTAAAAATTTAAGAACCAGACTGATAGAGAAAAAGCTGGGATATTTAGGCTACTAAATATGAGTACTGTCAAACTAATGTACTAATCAGTTTTGAGTATGAGGGAAACACAGTAACAATTCTTTACCTTCTGCAGAGAATATTCAGGAGATTTTTTGAAATTTAGCACCTACATGAGGTGGGTGCAAAAAGCTAAAAATAGGAAGACAAATCCTAGATTTGCTAGTAAATATGATTTGGACTTCCTCGTATGAGGCCCCAGGAATATGTACGTAGAACAGCCACACTCATGCTCACCTGCTTACTCCTTCTGCTCCATTCATAAAACAAGACAAGGAATAAATAAAGTGTGAAGGAAAGAAAAAAAAAAGGAAACCGAAAGAAAACTGTGAGCCTCTCAGCTGCAAGGATAATATGATGCTCATGCGGCTTCTCTCCAGACTCACAGCTCCTCATTTTCCCCATACTGTGGAGAAGGAAAGCAGAAGTGGCTTCTTCACAGAGTTGCTGCCCCAAAAGAAGAAACAATACCTACATGATCATGATTCCATTTCCCAACCTCTTCCTGTTCAAACTGCCAAAGAGAAGCCTGCTGTCAGCTTTCTCCACTCATTTCTAGTGGCTCCTGACATTTTCCAGACAAACAATATCTTCGTTCAACACTGGAAATGTGCATCTCCTTCTCCTCCCACTAAGTTTGTGCTTGTCAAGAAGGCAAGATTGCTGCACACATGCCAGACTCCCACTACAGAGAAAGATGGTGCTGAAGACAGAGGGAGATTTGGGACAGATCCTGTTACTGGCAAAAACGGGATGGGAGAGGTGGAGATGCTTCTCATGGTGCAACTTTCTGGCCTCACTGGTCAGGTTGCCCAGCGACTTTTGCATGAATGGCCATGGATCTCCTGTCAATTAGTCCATTTTAGGCACTGTTCTCCAGCCCAACAGACAAATCAAGCTAATGCCCAAAGGATTTCAAGACCTTTTGTCTGCAAAAGTCTGTCAGAGTCACACTGACTCTCAGGTCATGAGTAATTACTACAGCCACTACAACAATTAAGGTACTGCAGTTGGGTTTTTATGTAAGAGAGCAATTTCTCGCAGGGCTGCACATCAACAGCTGCACAAGTCCATAGGACTTCTCATTCAGGACTTCATCAGTACAGGTAAGACAGTAAAGTCAATACACCACCTATGCTAGAAACTAAAAAAAAACAAATACATAGAAATCTGTAGCCCAGTAATTACTAAACACTGCACTTTAAAATAGGTATTCTATACTTTTTTACACTGGACTGTGATAACTCTATGTCCTTAACAGAAATCCTAAGTATTTAGAGAATATAAGAAAAATGAGAAGAAAAAGGGACTCAGCAATGTACTGAGGTCCAAACTGGCCAGTCGGAGGGGGAAAGTTTCTGTTGGGATTGCAGAAGGCAATTTACACCCCCACAGGTGAATTTCTCTCAACATCACATACCGTCTTTGAAAAATTACAGTAAAGAAATTAATCTGCCCATCACACAATTATAGGATCATCTACAAATCCAGGAACCATCGCATTCCTACATGGTTCATGGAACCAACAAGCCCTCCAGCGCTCCACATCCCAGCCCATGCTGGCTGCCATGCGCCAGAGGAAAACACAGAATACTTGCTCTAAACGTTAGCTCCCGAGCCGGCCGTACCTTACGGAGAACACGCCAGGAGTATCTCCCGGAGGCCGTCGTCATATCTCTGCCCGTGGCATCGTCGGGAATGCGGCGGGGGACCTGCGGGACAGTGACCGCATGAGGGAGGCCCGGCCGCACGCCGACACCTCCGCACCCTCCCCGCGCCTCCCGCCGGGCACCGCCCGCTGCCCACCGGGGGTTACCATGGAAATTCCGAACGGGAATTTGCAGGGAAGGAGGGGAAGGAGGGGAAGGAGGGGAAGGAGGGGAAGGAGGGGAAGGAGGGGAAGCAGGCCGCGGGCAGCCCCCCCCCGCCCACCTCCCCTCGCATCCCCCCGCTCCGCCGCCCGGCCCAGGCCGCCCGGGCCGCCCACACAAAGGGCGCCCGGGGAAATTAAACTTTCCCAGCCGCTCCCGGGGAGCCCCGGCGGCGGACGGGGGCGGAGGCGGCAGGCGGCGGGGCCGGCGGCGGGCGGCCCCCGCGCCTGTACCTGCGGCGCCGGGCGGGATGTGGGCCTAGCGCGGCTCCTCCGCCGCGACACGTCGGTGCCCGCGCAGGGCGGCGCAGGAAAGGCCCGGGCGGCGGCGGAGGAACCAGGCCCCGCCTCTGCCACCGCCCGGGGGAGGAGCTGCGGCTGGCGGAAGGGGCCGCGCTGCCGTGCCCGCCATCTCCGGACTGCGGTGCTCTGCCCACGGTGCCTGCAGCTGGCATTTGGGAGCCCTCGTCACCGGCCCCCCGCGGGCGCTCCGCAGCCGGTGTGACTCAGATTTGTATTTCAGGCTGTAGTTCTCCGTCAGGCCGCAGAAGCTGCTGGGGGACGCGTTGGGTCCCCCTGAAGCAGTAGCAGCCTCATGACTGACCGTGCCTTAAACACGCTTGAATTCTCGGCTGTAGCCCTGTGCCAATCAGCGAAACACAGGGAAGCTCTGATAAATCAACAGCAGCGATTCCGGCGGTGTTTAATAACACGAGCATGTGGCTGTGGGCTGTCTGAACGCACGAGTGTGGAAATCGTGGGTCACACGAGTTCACGCCTGGCTTGCAGCTCACAAACTCGTGTTTGTGTCTGGTGCTGGCTGCAGACAGACTGGTCCGAAGATGTTGTTCTGCTCCTTGGTCAAGGTCGGCAGAGTTTTGTTCTGTACGATTTGTCTGGCAGACTCAGCCAATAAATCACAAATGAGTATCACCAGGATCAGGGACTCCTTGATGGTTTCCTTCAGAGACGTGTCTGACCTGACTAGTGCTCACCCTTTGAAAAGTTGAGTTTAAAGAGCAGAAAATGTGACACCACCAGAAAGAAAGGCTAGTTTAGTATTACTATTACTTCATAACTGTGGGCTTCTGTGGCCACCCATTATACCTTTCATAGACATGTTTTGGAAAATAAAGATGTACCTTCTCATGCTTCAAAATTCCATCCTTGGCTTTCTGGAGTTAATATTACAGCTCAAACAGACTTTATTGGAAGCTAGAACAGCAAAAGAAGTCAAAAAACACAACTATGTTAAATATTGAATGCTTGTTTGGAAGCCAATGGGGATTTCCCTCCAGCAACCTGCAAATGTCACTTACAATATTTTCATAGCATATTTTCCCCCACCTGGCAGAAATCTCTTTGTGCCTTACAGTCTTTGCTGTGCTCAGAAACTCCTCATGGGCAAAACATGGTGGCTTGGGGTTTTTCTGGGTTTTTTTCCCCTTGGGGATCACATTAGTTGGAGTCTGTCTGTCTCCTAAAATATGACACAGCAGCAATAAAGTGAGCACAGAGATCACAAACATAATGTAAAACTGATTGCTGTGTATTGATCCAGACTGCAGAAGGACTGAGTTGGCAGAATGTAGTCATGTGGATAAAGGTAAGGAAATTGGAGACTATAGGAGGGAGGTGGTGTTAGCCCTCTCCTCTTCGGGGTTCTGCTTTGTTACTTGCTGTTGACCCAGACAAAGTCCTCAGCTGTGTGGGTTGAGGATGGCATTCTTGCCTCAGCAGGCAGCTGGCTAGGGGTGTCTCCATGGCTCCTGCAACCACTCGTAACTGATTTGGAAAGTTTGGATTTGCCCAAACAGAGTTCACAGTTTGCTTTCAGTGATCTGACCTTCTGGAATTGGACCTGAGAGTATTTTACATAACCACTTTCCACTAGCATAGAGACAGATGGGAGGGGATGGGAAGAGAAGGCAAAAGGAAAGGGAATCCCCAGCAGAGAAGCAGCTGTACATGATTATTAACTGCAGAGGCTGGTTTTGAGGGGAAAGCCCTTCCTACAGGCTTAGTGGTAAACCAATTTTCCCCTCTAGCCCTATGGGTCAGCCTGAGGCTGGAGATGAGTCTTGCAGCATGGATACAATTTTCCATGCCTCCCGTGTGTGAATCATGTGTTGATCCACTCACTGCTGAAATGTGTCCAGTCCTGGTCAGCAAACTGAGCCAGAGCCAAGCCCGGCTGTGCAGGACTGACCTCAGTGCTCAGCTGCTGAGCTTCACAGCACTGTTCTTGCAGCATCTTCACTGAGACAGGGAGCTATCCTGCTGGGTTCATCTCAGTGAATTGGTCAGAGCAGCCTTAAGAAATTTTGCATCACTTGCTTAGCATGACATGACCTTTATGTAGAGCTGGCTTAACCCTCAGTTGACATTTGCCCAGGAAGCCCTGATCTAGCTGAAAACGTTGGGTCTGTGTTTCTCTTGCACCAAAGAGGTACTTTCGAAGCCAGTGATTAATTGTGTCAGAGATGCAGGGGAAAGCCATACCCTCAAAATGACATTTGAGCCACGCACCCTCCCATGACCTTTAATGTTTTCCAGTTGCAATGAAAAGAGTCTTGTTATCTGCTCATGCAGGGAAAGCAACAAACTGTTTGATTTTCTACCTTATGCTTCATTGACGTTATCTCTGAGCTGAATGTTGTTACTGTTCTGCTGCATTTTGTATTAGCAGCAAAGCCGTCTGTTCCCCTTGGGAAAAATAAACTAGAGCTGCATCATCTTTGTGGATCAGAAGGAAAGGATGACAGCCATGGGGTTGCCTCCTGCTGCTAGCTTTTCTGACTGTCACCTTTCTGCTAAACGCTGTGGTGGCAGTGACAACACCAGTCCAGCCTGAGAAAACTCCTCTCCTCTGGAGCATAGGAGACTCAGTGGGTGATTTCTGGAGACTTTGGGAAGAAAGGCTCCCCAAAGCATGTGGTGTGGCTAGGCCTGTGAACTGAGGTGTGCACACCTGAATGCACTCCGTGGCTAAGAACAGCCATCGTTTCACCAGCAGAGCTGGTGAGGTGAGGAAATTGTGAGTCAGTCAACCATAGTTCACTTGATCTGTTGTCAGTCTACCTCCTCACGTACAGCTTATGTCCACAAAGTCTGCTTTTATGGGAGCATTTCAGTTATCTGTGCTTCCTACTGATTGCCAAGGGCCACGTCAGCTCTGCAGGGCAGCGTGACTCAGCCCAACAAACACCCTTACCCTGGGCACACAGGATATAGTCCCACAAAGGCTCTCCAACCCCAAGTAACTTTAGCCAGGAAAATCTTTCTACTGCTGCTTTTTCATCTATGTGAGTTGAACTGGCATTCTTACAAAACAAATATGACAGGGCTTTTTTTCCTACACTCATGCCAGCTCAGGAGTCTTCAGTGGAGTCCTCCTGGAAAAGAAATGGGAAACAGTGAGTTTTGTGCTGTAGAAAATAAACAGTAAAAAGTACAAAGTAGCTTGATGTTTTGTCAGATACAAGAGACATTAAAAAAATAAGGAAATGCTGATTACTACTCAGTGGCAGAACTAGCACCCAACTATTGTAAAAGCTGGGTCATCTCTAGGAATACCTGGCCTCCTTTCTTGAGATGTCATAGTGTTTTAGAAGGTCCTTGCTTACAAGATGCTGGTATCACTAGCTTTCAGTTTTCCATAGAAAACCTTTGCTCAGCTAGTAAAAAAATGAAGAAGGTACTGCAATCCATAGGGAATGTGAGGGAAAATAGTGATTAAATGTAATTAGAGGGGCAGGTCCCCCAGGAACCCTGAGTGTAGTGCGTAATCTTGTCTCTAAAAGAGCAGCATTAAACAATTATAGGAACAACCAAACTTCGAGGAAAAGCTCTCCTTGGAGGAAGCAAGTGATATAAAAGAAATATGTAAAATAATGAACACTGCAGAAAAGGCAGATGGAGAGTTTCTGCTCTTCTTGTCTCAAGTGATGTGAAGGGATATTAAGACTGAATATTTCATGCCAGTAGCAGGGAACATATTTCCAGGCCTTGTTTAAGTGGAGTGTGGTGCTCAGTGCCACAAGAAACCTTTCAACATAGGAGCTTAGGAACATGCAGAATGGGATGGCAGTTTTATAGGGCAATGTTACTGGCTCTCAAAATTAACACAGATGACAATTTTGAATATTATTTTTATCATGTCAACCAAATGCTAACTGGTTCAGACCTTTGTAGAGAAGACATGACTGGCCCATCTCAAGGGCCACCACCTCACATGGCTCTTTCTAGAACAGTTTCTTAATAAACTTCATCAAGACACTATCATAACGTAAGGACAACCCATAAAACTGGGATGCCAAGTCTCTCCTGTTGCTCCTGAATGTCCTTGCATGTATTCCTCCAGGTCTGCAAGGGTAGCAGAGCTTCTCCTGGCTCCAAGTCATTGCTCAGCACCTTAGACATGCCGCAGATGTGGCTGCATTTCACACAGTTCTTGGTTCTCTCAGTCTCCAGTAAAGAGGCTGCATAAGATTAAAAGCTATTTTTTTTCTGTATCTGGAGTGAGCCCATTTTATCAGATAGCAATTTATTCTGAAGAAGTACATTAATACTTGAATCATCAGGGGCTCTAGCTTTCCAGGCTAGTGTTGTTATGTGCACTGCTCCCTTTGAATCCAGCCATGGCTACTCCAACATCACAAAAGGAGGGATTCTAGTGGGATGATTTCAGGAAAGTGTAATGGAAAACAGTCTGGTCCAAGCAGCACCTCAGGCAAGTGAAAAGCTCTTGTTTCTGAGATTACTTGTGAGTCAAAATGTGCAGTTTCAAAGCAAGTGATGGTTGGAAAAAAAAAGAAACAGTGCAGAAAAAGTGGACCATGTTGGTACCAAGGGAGCAGGACTGGCATCTTAGTGACTTTTAAAGAGAAGAATTTGATTCTAGATACCACAGGGTTCAGTGCAGGTTTTATTTTAAAGATCAGAGATAAAGGCCCTGAGCTGTCGGTGTTTTTAGACTTTGCTCTGTTCTAGGTTGTGAGACCTGTGGGTAGAGGGTACAGCCAAGTTCACTTGTAGCTAGTGTAGGTATCAAACACATACTGCTGAGAGGAAAACCACACACCTTTCTGCCTTTTAAAGCCCTGCAGCAGGGAGGCTGTGGAATGACATGGGTGCCTAGATTAAATTGAGGAAGCAGCACCCTCACTCTAAGAGGAGGCTAGGTAATAGGCATCCATTATTAGGAGAGAGATCTGTGTGAAAAGCATCACCAGGTATTTAAGTGCACAGTTCATCTTTGCTTGTTTTACTTTGCTCCTACCCTGAGCTCATCTCTGCTTCAATACCACTGCTGGGATTTAAGTAAAATGTATTTCCAGCAACCACTTTGCATTACAGCAGATGGCAGCCTTTCCACAGACTTCCAGAAATGAGGAGTAACTGGATTTCAGACAATGGAGTCTTTTCTCGTCCCCTGGTGTCTGCTAGCGGCCAGCAGAAGCCTCTGTAGGAACTCAGCAACTGATTCAATGCAGCTAGAGATAGAAACAACACTGAAATCTCCTCCTTGCATTTGGAGAGCTTGGCTTCTCATCAGAGGGTGATCAGCTCTTGTACTACCTCTTTATTCATCTAGGATGATGTTTCCCTTCCAGCTTATTTCAGAGTTCAACACTGAAGCAATTAAAAATCCATGTTAATTCATTTCTTCACCTTGACAACAACGCATAACAGAAAACACATCATACTTGGTGGGGAGTATGTCAAAATCAAAGTGACATTTCTCAGTGCTTGACTTGCTGTATTAAAAAGCACCTCTGTTACGAGACCTACGCAGCTGGCTGAATAAACTGTGGTGTGGGTGAGGCCTCAAATTACTTCATCTGCTGGTGATTTTTCACAAGAGACTCAGATATGCTCTGAGGTATGCTCTGTGGATTCACACAGCCCTGAAAAGTAAGAGAAAAGTGATCAGCACTTTTCGCTCCTTCCCCTTTTTGTTCCACAAGAGGAATGCTTACTGGGACAGGGGTTTTTGAGATGACCATAGCCAAGCTCTTTCTAATACCTCCTGGATCCTTGGAAGTATTTCTTATTGCCACGTAGCAACTCCCTTGTCTGAACTGTGTTTTTACACCTACCTGACTGCAATTAGGGTCTGTTTCACAAGCATGAGAAAGATGAAAAGATATCTTCTTCTGGGAGGTTGCTCCTGATGGAAACACAAAAGAACACAGATCTACTTCTACACAGGCTCTGCTTTCAATTTCTACTTTTTATCCTGCTTCTGTTTTCACAAAACATGTTAATGGCATCCAGATGCTTATTAACACGCTTCATAGTAAGAAACAGAGACAGGAAATACAGGCCAGATGAGGAAGAGAAAAGCTTAAACAACAGCTAAGAGAGATGAGAGGAACCCAGACTCAGCAGGGCCAAGTAAAATTTCCTCTGGAACCTTCAAGAAACAAATCAAATCGCTGTCAAATTAATGACACTATAAACTCCAGGGAAAATAAGAGGTCCTACAGGACCAGAGAACCTATTAGCAGTATTAAGGGGGACATCCAAATACAGCATTAATTAAAGACCCACATAAGCCTTAAAGCAACTGCTAGGGGCTTAAAAAACACCAGGCCGTGTCTAATCAGCTCCATTCCTTTCTTTGATAAGGCAGCTGGCCTGACAACTGGGAAAGGGAAGTCACGGATGTTCTGCATGTCCCCTTGAATCACGCTGGGTAATGCAGCACCAAAGGAAATGCTCCAGACAGCTTTGCTGTGAGGTGAACAGGCAGTGGAGTTGTTTATGCTCAAGGTGTAACATCCATCACATCCCCAGCTCTGTGTGTCACATCAGCCACTGCCATGGGAACATCAGCTCCCAAAATTTGGCTGAAGGGCTAGGAGACTGGATTTTTGTGCAGATAATACTGTGTGGGATGGGAGAGACAGGGAGACAGAGTTAACTTCACATAGGAAATCACCATCAGTGAGGAAATGACCCAAATTCCCCATGCTATACTCAAGGCATTTGAATTCAGGAGCATCTTTTCCTTATAGAACATGTGTACAACTCACCTTCAGGTCAGCTTTTAATGAAAAGAACAATTAAAATACTCTTCCACCAATGTATGCAGCCCACAGAGCTTGCTGCAGACTGCTGCTTCCAGCTGCCCTTCACAGGAGCCCTCTTGTCCTTTGAAAGCTGCCCTCTTCTTTCCCAGCTCTGTAGAGAAATCTGGCTAACGAAGAGTGTCAAGGCCATTCCACTGCCATTCTCTCATGTTGCTTGCTGCATTCATTATTAATAGCTCCTCATTAAATTTTAATGAAATTAATATCAGAGGTTTAGGGCTTCATAGGCACCTTTTCTCCTTTTTTTTTTTTTCCCCAGGTCTATTTGTTGGACAAGGTCATCCAGTGTCACACTGGATGTGCCAATCGATACGTTTTGCAGGAAGTTGCATTTATGCTTTATTTCCAAACTCTGCAGAAGTGCCTGGAATAAAAAAGCTTTTGGGTTGTTTCATTTTCTACCCAAACAGTAGGTAGATATTTGGTCCCAACTTGCTCTTCAGTTTACTTTAGTAGATACAAGTTTATATGAGTTCTGCAGTTTTATAGTAGATCTGAGTTTATGAGTTCCATAACTGAACCATGGACCAAGGCTGCCTGGAGATGTGGTGGAGTACCCATTACTGCAGATTTTGAAAGACTAAGCATGTTGAACACTTGGAAGAAGTATTTGCGTTGAACTGACCCTGACACAGGGCGCATGATTGAAGGAGGGGACCTCGCATGGATCTGTGATTGCATGATGAACAACATTTTTAAATCGGCTGGTGCAAAGAAACTTGCATCTCAAACTTGCAAAAAGCTTGTTTGATGCAACCTGGGAACTCTTAGTGGTGGTTATTGTTTGGTTTTTTTTTCCTTTTAAATAGTACAGGAACTCCAGACACACTGATTTTTTTGAGAATCAAGAAAGGTGAGTTAAGTATGTCCCATCCTAGGGACTCCCAGAGCTGCTCTTCTCTTCCGTTGTTGTGCTCTTGGGAAGTCAACTTTGGACATACCACTTTTATCCTTCTATTCTGTGAATGAGCCCCTAAATTACAATCTGAAAGATTCTTTGGAGCCAGCAGATCCTAAGCCTCTTGCATGATATTATTCAACATATTTTTTGCTGCAGAAGCATAAATAGAGCCTGGCTTCATTAACCATTAGCCTATGAAGTTAAAAGTATAACAAAATGCAGACACACATGGGCTATAAATATATTTATGTTGTTGTGAGAAACACTAATCCCAGGCCTCTACGGTATGAAAAATACTCCACTGTATAAATAATGTGTATTTGGCAATATTGGTGTAGGGCCAGAGGGGATGGGTGGTTGTTTGGGTTTTTTGCTTTAGGGCTAGCACGGCAAACTCCAGGCAAACCCCATTTTTGTGGAGGCACTTAGCCTGCTCCAGTGACAGCTTTCCCTGGCAGGCAGCATCCAGGAGCTGCCAAGGACTTTGCCATGAGCATGATTCATCATTGCCCAAAGGTGCTTGAACACACCTTTTGCTGCTCCTGCTCCAGAACAGGTGGAGTGAGATTTCCAAGTGATAACAAGCACACTGGCAAAAAACGCTGAGTAACACTGAAAGCCCCTGGAGCGATGGTGGAGGCAAGGTTGATCACTGCTGATCCTGCCTCCTCAGGAAAGCTGCTGTGGGTCCACTTTTAATGTGAATAAGTAAAAAAGCATTAAACATCCATGCCCTGGGTGGTTATGTGGCATTTAAATGCCTGCTGACTGCTTTAGCTCCCCTTTAAAAGTGAAGCAAGCTACTTCAACAGCTTTGCTGTGCAGAGCCTGGGCCCAGCTGTGTCCAGGTGGCCGCTATGACCACAGGATGAGGGGAGACCCATCTCCCTGTGCCGCATCTCAGGCAATGTTTGTCTTCCAGCAATGGCCACAGGTGACACCACGGCTTCAGCCTGGGGTGTAACCCATGGACATGCTCCCATTACAGAGCAACACTCCAGGTAAAGGCAAGCTGGGCAGGAGAAACTGTGATCTCTCACTCCATGGAAGTTTAGAGCCTTTCAGCCCCTTTGAGGTCACAACTCAGGGATTGTCCAGGCAAAACTAGAATGGGCACACCTGCATCACAGTCCTACAGAGACTTTGGAAACTGCCAGATCCTGTGCCAATGGGAAACACAGGACAGAAGGGAAAGGGGCCAATTAAAAAGCCAGGCTGCCTCTGTGTTGCTCAGGGCAAACTGAACAGATGATGGCATCGCTGGAAGCTGCGTTTGCTTTTAATTGTCCTCATTCCACTGAATAACTAATTCTCTCCTCCTCCCACACAAAAGTGAAAAAAAAAAAAAAAAGCATGGGACTTTTGGAAAGGATGAGTTGACTCAATTCCTTTCATCAAGCACATGACAGCAAGCTGCAGTTTTTAGCTTTGCATCCAGGCAAGTTTAGAATATCGCTGCATGCATTTGTTTTGTTTCAAATCTTCTGGGATCAGCTAAAAATATTATTTTGGAGAGATGTAGATATGGAAGCACTGAAGGATTCGTGTTCATCCAGCTTCTAAATTGCTGCCAACCAAAGGGAATGACGGGGTAGATCCCAATTGTAAGATGGTTATATTAAAAAGTTATTTTACAGAGAGCTGAAAAGTGGGAGGTGCTTGGAATCTGAGCATGATCCAGGGAAAGAAGTGGATCCCTTCAGCTTAGAGACAAGCTTTACACAAGATTCAGTTTTTGTGAGCTGTTTCCCAAGAGCCCAAGAAAGCCATTGGTCTTCCCTCATCCTTCACCACCTTGTTTTCCAGCATTTTCCAGGACAGTCTGAAGGGAAATCCTATCTAGGCAGAAAACTACATGACCAAAAACCCTCAAAATATATTTTGCAGGGCCTGGTTCCAGCCAACATAGTTCAATGAATTAAAAGTCATATATTCTAATAGAATCATAAAAGGAAAGGCATTAGCACAGGAAACATGATTCAGAAACTTTCCAGTAAAACATCTGCAGAGAAATGTGAATTTAATTTTTTTTTCTTTGGAGGGGTATTGAAGCACAAACAGATCTAAGGGTCAAGACAATTGTGTAAATAAGCAGACAATCTTGGAGTGAGTAGCAAAGAAATCACACATAAAGAAGCTTTTCCCACTGGCACAACTATCTAACCACACTTAAATCTGACTGATAAGGTGAACTATCATGTCCTCCCTCCTTTCTCTGTGCCACTCACTTTCTGTGCAGTGCTCACAGGGAATCCTCAGGAGTCTGCTGTGTGCCATGCCAGGGCTGGAAGGGGAGAAGCCTTTTCAGGAGACCTTTTCACTAAAAGGAAAAGTAGACCAGCCTGGCATGAGTTCTAACTCCAAGGAACTCCATTCTCTTTGTTTTTATGAAGGTAGCAGATCTCCAGTAGCAATCTCAGTACAGAACTGGCACTACAGATGTAGATGAGGTAGAGGAAGTCAGAGCAGATTAATAATTTACTCATGCCTCTGAGTTGTTTATTGACACTAAATCAGCAAAAGTATTCAAAATAAAAACATGACAATATTGCAGTTATTGCCAAGTTGCAGAGAAGTTGCCTTTGCAGCAGAAAAGTCCTTCTTTGGGTTGATTATGAGGTCATTTGTAGTCCTGTGAAATACCTCAGCCCCCTGCACTGGAACAATGCACTCTCAGTAGGACTGGCAGAACCCAGGATTTGCTGGTGCTTCGCTGCTGCCGCAAACATCCCCACCACCAGAGCCAGGCAAACACCACAGCCAGCAAACAGAGTGATGCTGGTACTGGTTCCCATTACCCTCCTGCCAGCCCTGCAAGAGGGGCAGTAGGACAAGGAGTAAGAGCTGAGCACAGTAGCAGCAAACCCAAGAGTGACAGGGAGTGGGCAGGGAACTCCTGACTGCCAGAGCTGGCACTTTGCCTCTGGTTACTCATCTTGCCTGGAGCTTAGCCTCGAGGAATGCAGCCCCAGCTGATGCCTAACCTGATCCCAAAAGGACTTGTGCTGGGCAAGGCAAACAGGACCTGCTTCTGCTGGCACCTGCTCACTGTGACTGTGGAATGGGCTGTGTTGCCAGGGCTGGAAGGCACAGGGAGGATGGGCAGCAGCAGCTCAGGGGAGTCCAAGGCAGGAACATAAAGATTCAGGCACTGAAGTTTACAGCTAATGCCATTCCCTAACACTGCACTGACCCCAGCCTCGGGCATGGCCACCATCCCTGCTGTGGCTCCCCAAGGCTGGGTTTGGCATGGTTGCTCTCATAGAGGCACCTGAGGCTCGAGTGAATAAAAGCCCATTTCTTCTGCTCTTTAAATCTGTCCCCCTCTGCTTTCAAGCCAGAGATGGGACCAGACCAAGAACTAGAGTAGCTGAAGGAGCTGGCTGCTCCTGCTGCAGTAGCACCTATCAGTGTTTCCCCAGCTCAGCTTGTGTCACCATCCACGTTTCCATGGGATACTGTCTCCCAACAGCACAGTGATGTGGAGCTGTTGGCTGGGAGAAAACAGGGGCCTGAGCTCCTGCTGCCACCCTGGAAGCAGCACTTGGGAAGGAGCAGGACTGCTGCTGCCCCTGCAGAGGTCACACTTGCCAAGGAGTCCCTGATCCAAGTCACAGGAACCATCACAGCTTCTGCAGAGTTGCTCTCCCAGATCTTTTTTACAGTATGCACAACAGTACAAGTGATCTGCTACAGTCACAAATGAGCCTTAGAAACTGCATTTCTAGGATGATCACAGCCCTTATGTTAAAGCCAAGTGCTACAATTAAAAATAGACAAGCTCTGCCAGTGTTTTTACAGAAAGAGATGAGCCAAGACAAAGACCACGAAATCTGGTCTAATTCAACAGCAACCAGGCCTAATCCAGGCTGAAAGACAGCATGCAAGTAGCTGCAGTCATCAGGGTAGATTTATATTGCAAAACTGGAAATGTATTTTTAGAACCGAGCCTGGAAAGTGTCGCTTCAGAAGGAGATCAAGCATGCCATGGCAGGATCATTATGAGATTTACAGAGCACCTTCCAACACAGGAGTCTCCTGAGGTGACTTCATGTTAAACCTTCCAGAAGACCAGACTCATTCCTGCAGGTGTAACAAGCACAGCTGGGATGGGAAGGCCTCATCCCCAGCCTGCACCACGCTGCTCAGGGCCACACCAGTCACTCGTGGGGCTGGCTCCAAGTGGCCAAGTCAGCAAAGGAACCAGAGCACTCTGTTCTCCCCAGGAAAGCCACAGCAACCTCCCTGTCTATGCTCCTGCCCTCCTGACAGCACCCTGTACTGCCCCCACTTCTGTTCTGGGGAAGAAACAAAAAGACAAAAGGGCTTTATTATCCAGCTGCTGCCTTCCAGCAGTGTTAAATCATGCAATTTCCTACAGCTGAAAGGCAAATTAGTCCATTAAATCACTTGCTTTACACACTGCATTGCCCAGAAGAAGGGCAGCCACACACAAGCCAGAGCACTGGCTGCCCATTTCCACAGGCACTTCTGCAGAGCTTCACTGGACTTTAAGGCTCGAAAGGTACCTACACTTAAGGAAATGAATGGGAAAATGACACTATCAGTTCCTTATCCCTGCAGTGGTCTCCCAGGGAACAGTCCCATCCTATCTGCTGCTTGCATCACCAATGCTTCTTGCCAGTCCAGCAAACCTTTAAAAGCAGGGGCTGGTCTTTGCTGCTGCATGGGGCTGTTTTAGGCTGTCACAAGTGGAGCTGTGATTGTCTTTAAAGCCAGCAAGGTGCCACCCATTGCAGCACCAAAATTTGTTTAAAAGGATTTGCCTTAAAGTTCAGAGTGCTTCAGTGATCTGTTTGAGTACTCTTAATCTGAAATTCACTTTACCATTTACAGAGGACTACTGCAATTGTTTATTAAAGAACAGAAGCCTGAGGGAATTCAAACAGGGTACCAGCACAGAGGTGCTGTTGTTGGTGATGGAACTTGCTCCTCAAACTACTCAACCACTGCTACACTGCCTTTGACAGTGGGATTTCCCCATCTCAAGTGTTTGAATGCCACCTTGTCTGGAATGGTTTTTTTTGGGGGGTAAGGAGTGGGGTAGAGAACTACAGTGTAAGCATAATGTATCATCTTATATGGGGTAGAGCCTTAACAAGGGCTGCATGTTAGGCATGACCCTCTCTTGTTCCCCTCTGCAGTTAGGTGTGCGTGTACCCAACTGCACTCCTGGCTCCACACCAGCCTCCAGCTGGGCCTCCAACACCACTTCCCATATTCCTCCTACCATCCCGTACTCCATCTGTGCTCGCAGTTCAGCTCTGTGTTACTCATACTGCTTCATAGCTTTCATCGTGTCCTTTTCTGTTTGTTCATGTTCCTGTAGTCAACACGATCAGGACCAGAGAAGTGTCAATGAGATTTTGTGGAAGATAGAATCAAGAGCTCTTGTCATTTTAAAAGAGCCCAGACATTTAGTTCAGTTTTTTGCTCACATTTCAGTATTTGTAACTTACTCATTTAACTGTTTTTTTAAAAGACAATCTCACCTTTAACACAGGGTTAAATATAAAACACATTGAGAGGACACATCTGAAAGGAGCCATTCAAAGCCATGACCAGGGAAAATGTCCAAAGCCTTTACATCTGCTGCTTCTCTGTACTCTTAATCCACATGTGCAGAACAGAGCACCTGAGGTGACAACAAAAGGGCCATCCCCAGCCACTTTTCCCATCTCTTAAAAACAAAGTCACAATCCCAGAATTTCTGTTTTTGAAAAGTGTTTACTCACGTAGTTTAAATAAATTAATTTGCAAATAAAAATTAAAACTACAGTATACTATAGTTTGAATAAGATGATTAGAACAACTACAATACAGGGATTTCTCGCTGCATAAGTTTCATTACTTAATGCATATAATTGGGAAAATGTCAAAATCAGATATATTTCTACGGAAAGGGAGTAACAGCAGTTACTTGTACATGACAGCTAACTGAACTTATAGTACAGGTTTCCTGACACATGCATTTCCTGAGTGAACCAAACAATATATATAATTTCTTTTTAAAAATGGAGAAATAATTGACAGTCAAAGTAAGTAATTCATGATATCTAAGCAACACAGGTTTCTTTAAACAAAGAAAATTTTAGAACAGCTTCAAAAGAAAAATGAAAGCTTTGCTATAAAGTACAGAAATTTTCTTACTGTCAATTATACAGTACATATTTAAAAAAAGAATTAAGCTGGCCGAAAAAGCTCAAATCAATCCTAAAAAGGTCAGGTTGCTATGAAGCACAGTGGGCTGGCAGCAGAGCTGCGCATGTAGTGCACTGGTCTTTTCTGGTGGATACACAGGGG